>CM050509.1:121794916-122232416 GCA_027563665.1 Antrozous pallidus
CATCAAATGTAATTAACTTTTGGAGTGTGGGTCTTGTCCCTTATTTTATTATGATAATTAACATCAAACGTGGCTTCTCATGCTATTTCTACCTCACTTTAGTTTTGGGGTGTTCCTAATAATTGTGCACACCTGATTTCACAGCTTCACCACTTGTCCATTGTATGAACATTTCCCCCCATTTTCTTTCTTCCTTTATAATTTCCAAAAGAAAACCCAAAGCTCTAAGGTAACAAATTACATTAATATTTGGTTTTAGTCTTGCATTTTTCCTTTATGTAACGCTGGACTTTTTCTTTAAGAATTTTTTTTAACCACGACTTAAGGGGTTACTTTACTTCCTACTAAGAAGTTTAAGTTTCATTCTAAGATCAAAGATAGAGTGAGTGCATAATTTTGTTTTATCTTTTAGACATTAGTTCTGGAGTGAGTCTGGCAAAATATATGAATAAAAAGTGAGAGCTTTATTGGTATGTTTTAAGCATAATTTGGACATTATTTCGTGTTCTGTATAACCACTGAGTGTTAAACTAAACCATAATCAATGTAACTGAAGCATAAACATCACATGGCATGTTATGTCATTGTTTTCAGGTACTGGGTTCTTACTTGAGTATCATAATACATTGTGTTTTAACACCAACACTGTAACATTTATTTACTAATTATTTTTTTAAACTTTAGTTTTACTGCATTTTCACAACATATCAGACTTCACCAAATATATGCCTTACTATTGTATTATATTACTGCTTTACTGTGTATCTCAATAAAGCACGCAGTTATGTTACAAAAAAGTGTTGATTGGACTGCTATATTTTGTTTTTATTTTTATTGGTTTCAGACCGAGAGGGAGAGAGAAACATCAATGATGAATAATTGATCAGCTGCTTCCTGCACACCCCCTACTGGGGATCAAGCCCACTACCAGGAACCAAACCGTGACCTGGTTCACAGATCAGTGCTCAACTACTGAGCTACACTAGCCAGGCTAATTTAATTATTTAATTTTAAATAGACCATTCACGCATACAGTTGAAAAATGCAAAATCTAGAAAACAGTGCAAAGACCCTGCCAGCCTATTCCCAGATCATCCTCACTGCCCTCTGAGTAAATATTACATTTCTTATGAATCCTCCCAAAGCATCTTTATTACAAACATTTATCCTTCCTTTTTTCCTTTTTATTACATAGAATATAGATTCTATTTATATACCTTGCTTTTTTAAACTTAAGAATGGATTCAAGAGGTCCATTCTTAATATTAAAATGAATCAATGCAATATATAAAATGCTTTCTCGCTTTTTATAGCTGCATAATTCTCCACTGTGTGTAGTAAGCAGTCCCCTTCGTTGGGATATGTGGGTTGTTTTCAGTCTTGCTATAACAAACAATATTACTGCACATCTCTCATTTCTTATTTGACTTGTGCAAAAAGATGGGACACATACCCAGAAGTGAGATTTCTGGATCAAAGGTGGCCAGCATTTGCAGCTTCGGAGGTCATTTTTGTGCAGCAACTGTCCTAGCATTTATTTTCTTGTGTTAGTTAGTAATAACGAGTATAAGAATTAACCAGTTTGCAGTTTACACTTTGCTGCTTGAGAATTTCATGCCACTTCTATTGTTCATGGTACTGGACTTAAGGGGATGTCTGAGTAGCAGGAGTCTAACCTAAAAGGTTGCTGCAGAACTGATTCTGGGGAGGATACCTCTACCACATAGTCATGACCACCACCAGAGGTAGATTCCCCTTATCTCCTGCTTTGCTTCTGCTCTAGCTGCAAGAGAGGCTAGGAAATGAGTAGCAATTAAATGAGTAGCTGGAGATCAGCTTCTCTAGCAAGGGGTTGTCTTTGTCTCCCAACAAGATTCAGGGTGAAGAATTCCCCAATAGGGTTCAGTGTGGGGAGCGCCCCAAGCAAGACACTTTGAACATTCCTTTAACTGTTTGTGGGTTAAATCCAAGGCTATCACTTTGTTCAGGTTTGGGATACACCCATTGCCCTTAGGCAGGCGATTCCAGTAACAGGCAGATTATATTATCAGTAAGGATTTACATGATTGATGGGGAAGCTGCTTTAATTAACAATGTTTTAGCTCTGACCTTTCAGAGCCAATTAAGGTTGTTTACCAGCCTTCCGGGCTTCCTATCCACATCTTTCAATTGGTGAGACTGGATTCCGGCACCTTTGTATTTTTGGATTATAAATAAATGCTGCTGTTTGGGTGTCAGATGCTGTCTCTCCCTCAGAGAGAACAGACATCCCACCAGGCCCCAGCTATTTTTTCTATTACTTTGTCTTCGTCTTCTATACTTTTATTTCTTAAGCCCCAGCTCCTCTATTCAGAAACTGGACCCATCTCTCTCTGTGCTGGACATGGGAAAGAGAGAAAAATACCCACAGTTCAGATGCTAGGCATTCAAAGAAATTACAAAAGTTTGCTAGCTTCAGCCTATTCTAATGATTTTGGAAATAATAGATGGTTGAACTCATTAAGAATGATGTTAAGTGAGTGTGACATCTCTGACGAATCATTCGTGAAGGTTTTGAGGGTGGAGTGATAATGCCAACTTAAGTGACTATTACATTGAAAGACTGCCCTTGGAAGTCCACATATGCCAAGATTAATTTTTATCCTAATTATTTTTAATATACATTTACTGATTTCAGAGAGGGAGAGAGAGAGAGAGAGAAGCATCCATGATGAGAGAGAATCATGGATTGATTGTCTCCTGCAGACCCCTGACTGGGGATTGAGCCCACAAGCCAGGCATGTGTCCTGATGGGGAATCGCACCATAACCTCCTGGTTCATAGGTTGATACTCAACTGCTAAGCCATGCCAGCCAGGCAGTTTTTATCCTATTTACATGAATACATCATTCATCCTTCCTGCCATTCCCCAAACCAGCCTTTGGTTGAAATACCAGACTGGCTGTTTTGATGGCATTCAACTAGGGAACTGAGGAATTTTTAAAACTTCACCATGTCTAAGACAACTGTGTGTGGACGACTCCGAGGAGGGCATTTGGCTTTCTGTTCACACCTGGCACAGGATAGAGGGGAGGGAATTATTTCAGTTAAAAATTAAAATGGATCAAGCTGGTGCAGATTGTGCACCAGCAAGCAAAATGTGTTCTGGGGAGAAAGCATCAAAACTAATGGATGTGTTCTGTGGAGCTGTGGTGGGATTTCCCTGCGTTTGTAATGCTCTCATGGAATGAATACAAAGGCAGCATTGGCACACTTGCAAAGACTTTGCCCTCAAATTACATGTAGGAAGGACATGAATTGAATCCTTTCCCACAGTAGCAAAGCCACTAGAGTAGGAACTACAAACATAGTATTCTCCATTGCTCCTTGGCCGTCAGAGTGCTGTGAGCTCATGGACTTATTTGACAACATGAGAGCAGCAGCATGCCAGACTTTCCAGAAGTAACGAGTGAATGTGTGAAGCTTGCAGGTGTATGAGAGTGGCTTTTGTGTACAGAAGAGATTATCTACAGTAACTTGGGGCTTAAAATCTATAAATCTATGCTTACATATATACATGTGTGTATATACACTGAGTGGCCAGGTTATTATGATCTCTGAATACATAATAATCTGGCCACTCAGTGTATATCCTTCCTATCTAATAAAAGAGAAACATGGCAATTACCGGACCTTCCTTATGTTACCAGCCAATCAGGAGCGGGGAGGCAGGCAGCGAGGCTCGGGGAAGGGTGGGAGGGCGAGGCATTGCCTCCGGCTCCAGGGTGCGCCCTGTGCTGGAGGTCAACCGCCCAGGGCCCCATCCTCAGAGCATCGGCCAAAGGCTTTCAGCCTTGGCCCTGGGTGGAGCAGGGCAATCCTACATGCTGAGTGTTCCCCACCCAGGGCCCAAGCCTCAAACAGAAGCTTGTGGCTTTGGCCAGGGTGCAGAGCAGGGCTATCACGCATGCTGGGGGTCAACCACCCAGGGCCCCATAGTAGGAGCAGAGCGATCAAGCGCGCTGGAAGTCCCCTGCCCTAGACCTGAGCCTCGGATCCTAGGCCAGAGGCGTGGGGCCTTGGCAGGGGTGGAGCCGGAGATCAGAGGAGATAGGTGTGAACTGTAGAGGAAACACCTTTTCTGACTGCTCATTGTCTAAGCTCCCTGTACAGCACTGGTAATATTCTTAGTAATTTGAGTATAGAATTTTAAAAAGTAATCTAAGGTTCTTCCACCACACTATTAGAGAAAAAAAAACAAAGGTCTGCTGCTGGAGGGCTAAGAAATATCATATCCTTTCCTAGGCAGTTTGGCTCAGTGGATAATGCCTGGGTTTGCCAACTGCAGGGTCCAGGTTATATTCTGATCAAGGGCATGTACCTAGGTTGCAGGCTCCTCCCTGGCTAGGGCTCAGGTCAGGGCTCATGCTGGAGGTAACCAATCAAAGTGTTCCTCTCACTTTGATGTTTTTCTCTGTCTTTCCCTTTCTCTTCCACACTCTCTAAAAATCAATGGAAATATCTCCTCAGGTGAGGATAAAAAAGAAAAATAAAGAAATGTCATATTCTATGAAAGACACATCTTGAAAATGCCTAAAGAAAGTTGTCATTTTTTCATGGTGAAGGGACTGGAGTCTGGGTTGATAAAAACACCTTTGTGGCTGCAGTGACTGGCAGTGGCTGCAGCAGTGGGGTGATGGGACTGGTGCCTTTCCCTGATCAACACAGTCGCCTCCCACAAAGGGAGGCCAGACTGTGGCTTAGGCCTGCTCCCCATGGGGAACGGGCCTAAGCCGTCAGTAGGACATCCCCTGAGGGGGCAGGCTAGGCTGAGGGAACCCCTCCCCCCCAGTGCATGAATTTTGTGCACCAGGTCCCTAGTCCTATATAATAAAAGGCTGATAAGCAAATTGTCCCATTCGATCAGGAGTTCAACTAGCAGGCAGTCCAGCCAACCGACCATGTTCCCACCCTCTGGCCAGGCTGGTTGGACCCCACCCATGCATGAATTCATGCACTGAGCATTCAGAGATCATAATAATCTGGCCTATCAGTGTATGTTTATATACAGGATAAATTTTAACTTTTTATTTAGAAATACCTTAAACATAGGGAAAAGTTGTGACTATAGCACAAAGAACCCCCATATACCCATTATTCAGATTCAACAATTGTTTCTATTTCTCTCTCTCTCTCTTGCTCTCTCTCAACAGTCTGTTTTCTCCCTGAACCATCTTGACAGTAAGTTTTAGACATGGTGCCCTTTTACACTTAAATACTTCATACACATTTCCTAAGAACTAGGACATTCTCTTACATGATGGCATTACCATAATCAAAATAAAGAAATTTAACATTATACAAAAGTGTCATCCACACAGCCCACATTTAAATGTCAATTGTGCAGTGATTTTTCAAAAGTTATATGTTTTCCTGGGCTGGTCTAGGATCTAATTCCTGATTCCATGACACTTAGTCATATCTCTTTAATCTCCTTTGACCAAGAACAGTTTCTCTGTGTTTCTTTGTCTTTAAAGACCTTGACATTTTTTTCAGAGTACAAGGCAGCTGCTTTGTGCAACATGCCTCAATTTGGGTTTGATATGACCTCATTATTAGATTCATGGGATGTGTTTTTGGCAAGAATGTGACACAAACAATGGTGGTCCTCAGCACATGATAGCAGGAAGAATGTTAAGACAGTCTGTCCCATTCTTGGTGATGTCAACTTTGATCACTTGGCAAAGGCAGTTAAGTTTCCCTAATTTGAATATATTTTATTTTTTTATTTTTTTAAATATATATTTTATTGATTTTCTACAGAGAGGAAGGGAGAGGGATAGAAAGTCAGAAACATCGATGAGAGAGAAACATCGATCAGCTGCCTCCTGCACACCCCCCACTGGGGATGTGCCCACAACCAAGGTACCTGCCCCCGACCGGAATCAAACCTGGGACCCTTCAGTCCGCAGGCCGACGCTCTATCCACTGACCCAAACCGGTTTCAGCTAATTTGAATATATTTTAAACCCTAATTATTATTAATCCTCTGAGTTCCACTTAGAAATCTTGCTGTCTTCATATGAATAACGTAGATGATAAGTATAATGTCACATTCACTTTCTAAGAGTTCTAGTTCAAGATGGCAACATAGGAAGCTCCTGAACTCACCTCCTCCCACAGGCACATTGGATCTACAGCTACGTACAGAACAATTCTTTCTGAAAGAAACCCAGAAAGTAGCTGAGTGACTCCTACACATATTGAGCAAATAAGGAGGAAAAAAAAACCAAACACCCATGTTGAAATGGATAGAAGAGGTTGAGACAAAATATCAACGTAAACCTCATCCCTGTCATGCAACACACAACCGAGAGAGAACTCACAACTCCTGAAACTGAACACAGGTCTGGCTACATGCCACAATGAAAGCCAAACTCATGAGTAAGGTGCTAGTAAGAAAGAAAGAGGTTTATTCAAGTGCCAGTCACTTGAGAAGATGAGGGACTCTCTTCCCAAAGCCTATCTTTTTTTATCCTTGTATCGTTATTTATTTATTTATTATTTGTCTTTATTGTTTAAAATATTACAGATATCCCCTTTTATTCCCATTGACCCCCTTCTAGCTCACACCTCTCCCCAGCCCCAAACCTTCACCACACTATTGCCTGTGTCCAGGGGTTATGCATATATGCATGTAAATTCTTTGGTTAATCTCTTCCCACCCACCCACCCCCACCTTCTCTCTGAGGTTTGACAGCCCATCTTAACACCTCGTGCAGGCAAGGGTTTTTTCAGGAGGGAAGAGAGAAAGCAGAACATGCAAGTTCTAGTTTTGAGAGAAAAATCATGTTAGAACAACAAGCTAAGTTTAACCTTTACTAAGATTAACATCGGTAGCTTTACATAAATTATTTTATAAGCTTACTTCGTTAGTAAATTTTTATTTTAGTTCTATTCTATGGCTAGTTAGACTTATATAAGTAGTATATCACACTCATTCCCCATAACACTCCAAAGTTCTCCCTGAGGAATGAAGGGTTTGGACCCCACATCTGGTTCCTCACTTTTAAGATTTCCACCAGAGAAATGGGCCCCCAAAACATGTAGCTTTGAAAGCTAACAAGGCTTGTGTCCACGAGACCACACAGATGGCAATGCTCATTCTTTCCTTGCAAAACGCCTATTTGCTTATCTTATTAGCTACAGGGCAGACTTCTAATCTAACATACATCTAGGGGCCAACTGCAATACTCCCCAGAGACCCCAGAAACCCAGAGAATGTTGGACACCATCTTTGTGCTCTCTCTGCCTCACTCCAGTTCACTAGTTTATCTCTCAGAACAGAGCGTCTGCACAGGTCTGATGCCCTGATTATGTCCCTGAACACCTGACTCAGGGAACCATTCTTAGCTGGCTATGGCCCTCCCCCCAGGCACAGTGCAGTGCAGTGTACAGAAACACCCATCTCCAGTCTTCCCATAAAAGTGAGGATCCAGCTTCCAATCAGCCTGCATCTAGGTGCTGACTGAGATGCTCCCCTTGGGACACTGATAGATCTTGGCACACCCTCAGCTATTGGGAGCCACTGAGAATAAAGAAGACTGCTTAAACAGGCACAAAAGTTTGAGAGACAACTTAGAGCTGGGCAGATTGAACAAGTAAGATTCATCTGGTTCATGAGATCACTCCTTTAATATCACACTTTCATCAATGGATAAGTCATCCAGTCAGAAAATCAATAAGGAACATTGAACTTAACACATTACAACAGAAGGACTTAGGCATTTACAAACATTCCATCCAAAAGCAGCAGAGTCTTCTGTAATGCATCATGTCTAAAACTTCCTTTATTTTCCTCACTAATTGCCCTGGTTGGTGTGGCTCAGTTGGAGCATTGTCTTGTGCACTGAAAGGTTGCCAGTTCGATTCCAAGTCAGGGCATAAGCCCAGGTTGTAGGTAGGTTTGATCCCCAGTTGGGGCACATATGGGAGACAGCCAATTGATGTTTCTTCTCTCTCTCTCTCTCTCTCTCTCTCCAGATTAATATTTAAAAAGTAAAACCTGACCTCTTTATACATGTGCTACATTTAAAAGGCAGTTCTCTGGACCATTGGGAATAGAGCTTGCCCACAACCTTGGGTGGTGTCCTCCCTGCTACTATCTAAAATGTTCCCAACCCCAATCTTTAATGGCAACCCCATCCTTCCAGTTGTACAGGCCTAAAACCTTGAAGTCACATATGACTTCCTTTTCTTTATACTCACATCTATTCCATCAGCAAGTTCTATTGGCCCTCCCTTCAAGATATATCTAGAATCTGGCCACTTTCCCCATCTCTGCTTTCACTGCTCTGAGACATCATAATCATGCTTCTGAATCATGACAATAGCCTTAGGCTGGTCTCCCAACTGCCACCCTTCCCTCCTATAATCTGAGTTCAACATAAGGTAATACTGCTAAGGTATAATCAGATCTGGTCAGTCCTTGGGCTTAAAATCCACCAACAGCTCTCCATCCCAGAGTAAAAGCAAGACTCCTTGTAGCATTCTACAAGATCTATACAATCTCCTGTACCTTCCTGTCTTTATCCTTCCTACCCTTCTCCTTGTTCACTCTGCTCCATTCATCTAACTGCCATCTTACTGTTTCTCAAAAACACCAGCCAGTTCTGACCTCAAGTTCTTCATTCTTGCTATTTTCTCTGTTCTACTTGAGAAACACAGCATATCCAGTGAGCCAACCCCAAATACCACGCCAACTCTGGGCTCTGCACTTACCTCCTTGTTCCTTCCTCTTTATCATTTAAAAGTTTCCTGCCTTCCACCTCATTTTGAAGTTCTCTGGACCATTGGGAATAGAGCCTGCCTACTTCATGAAGTGTTAAAATTTGTATTACCTAAATTCTCTTCTTTAATCACTCTTAACAACCTTCTTAGTCAAACTGATCCTAGTCACTATTAAAATTGCAACCCAAACATCTCACCCCTTCCCCACTTTACTTTTCTGTATCACATCTATTTTCAGCTGCCATACTATGATTCTTCACTCATATATTTTGTGTATTATCTGTCTGCCCCAGCTAGAATGCTAAGTTTGTGAGAGTTGGAATTTGGCTCAGTTTTGTTCACTGTGATATCCTAGAGCACCTAGAACTCCGGAGACATAGAATGTGTTCGGACTGAGTGAATGAACTAGGGAAGAGGCAGCTACAGAGGGAGAGTAACATTTGGGGATTTCCTGTATTAGCTTTTCTTTCCTGGACATTAGTCATGTTCTTTTTATGTTCAGAGCTCCAGCACGAAAGAGACAGCTCAGGGACATTCCAGCAGAATCGGAAACATCACTGCTTAGGAAATAAGATCCTAAAAGATATAAAGGAACTGAAATTTCATGCCAAAGAAAAAAATGGGTGATTTAACATCTCACATGGAAGATGATGGCCAACTGTTCTCCAGCTCTACTGTTTTGGTTTTAACCAGAGACAAAAGTTTACATTCTAGCTTAAAATTTTGGGATGATATCCAAGGAAGAATTCAGTAATGGACACCCTAGTTAAGTACTGGATGCACTGGATTCATCTTTCTCTGGAATGTTTTATAGAACAGATTTCCCTTTGGGTGTGGTCCCATTTGGTAGCAATGTAAGCTGGGTAAAAGCTAAAACAAGAATGTGAAATGGCTCCATAACAACCTTTCTTTCCCTGAACCCTCTGGCTTATCTTTCACTCTCTTGTTTGGCTGAACCTCTTGCTTAAGCCTGATCTTTTTAATATATGATAAGATGTCCCACTGCAAGTCACAAAATAGCACCCTGTGAACCATTCTGGCACTCTTTTTGCTCAAATACAGGTCAACGTTTTCACTTGTTAAGTAATGCTAAATTCCCCCTTAAATCCTTTCTCAACCTCCCATCATGTTTCTCTTAAATATTTTTGAGATCCTAAAGCTGTATAAAATACTATGATGTACCGTAACCGGTTTGGCTCAGAGGGTAGAGCATCAGCCTTCAGACTGAAGGGTCCCAGGTTCGATTCCAGTCAAAGGCATATACCTTGGTTGTGGGTACATCCCCAGTGAGGGGTGTGCAGAAAGCAGCTGATGGATGTTTCTCTCTTATCGATGTTTTTAATTCTTCATCTCTCTCCCTTCCTCTCTGCAAAAAATCAATAAAATATACTTTAAAAATACTCTGATGTAGTAATGATACAAAACCTGACCTATTTACATACATGCTACATTACAAATTGTAACTCTAAAATAGGTGTTTAATATTTATTTTTAATATATTTTATTGATTTTTTTACAGAGAGAAAGGAAGAAGGATAGAGAGTTAGAAACATCAAAGAGAGAGAAACATGGATCAGCTGCCTCCTGAACACCCCCTACTGGGGATGTGCCCACAAGCAAGGTATATGCCCTTGACCAGAATCGAACCTGGGACCCTTCAGTCTGCAGGCCACCACTCTATCCACTGAACCAAACTGGTTAGGGCAGGTGTTTAATATTTAGTTTAAGGGCCTTTTCTAAATGTAAAAGCATAACAGTCCGAAACAATTTTATCAATATTAATAAAAATAAGCATTTACTTTGTTTCTACTTCATGCAAAGCACTTAGGATATGAAGTTAAAAGAGGGGCTGGTGCCCTGACTGGTGTGGCTCAGTTGGTTAAGCATCATCTCATGTACCAAGCAGTTGCCAGTTTGATTCCAGGTCAGGGCACATGCCCAGGTTTCTGGCTTGATCCCCAGTAAGGGGCATGCAGTAGGCAGTTGATTGATGTTTCTCTCTCCCTCTACCTCCCTCTCTCTCTCTGAAAACAATAAAAACATTTTTTTTAAAAAAGGAGGGGCTGGTGTGTGCCCTCTTGTATCTCACAGTCTAATAGTAAGAAATAATTGTCATAAATCATGATATAAGACTCAAATAAGTTAAAGTGGGAGCACAAGGAGGTTGTACTAAGCAAATAGGGGGAATCAGGCAAAATTTCACAGAGAAGATCCCTACCCTAAGTCAAATAATTTTCAAGCACTATGCTAACATTGTTTTATGTGTTTTGTTTAGAAAAGGCCTTTTTCAATTAATTTGCTCTTCAGAGTAAATTAATGTTCCCAGCAGTATATGATGGTCATGAAAAGATCCTGTAAGGAATTGGTAGCCAGATGTATAACAGTAACATGCAGCTCAAGGATTTTAATTGGCAATAAAGTTACATATTTCTGATCACATTTAGCAAAGATTATTTAACAGATGAGCATTACTACAAGCACATTGAATCTGCCAAGAAGCCTATCTGAATACTAACTGAACTGAGCATTGCTGACAATAGAACACACATAGTAGGTCCAAATTAACTTTTGGTTTGATTTCATCCTTACATAAAAGAATCAACTCATGAAATACATAACATATTCATGTGTTTTGTACAATCCCCTTTCATAAAAAAAGACAGCATATTTGGAGCTTTCTAGCAAATATAGCAGATTTCTAAACTATAAAAAAATAGAGAAGAAATGAAAGATTCATATTAATAGCAAGAATTGTTATACTGATTGTGAGTTATTTGTGCTCTGTACTATTTTTTGCTTTCTACTGAATAGTCATTATCTTACACCATGTTTCCCCTTTCAAGTCATTTGGAAAATCCAAATGAAGAAGCTGAATAAGGAGATGTGCTTCGACATCTGCATCCTGAAGTGTCAAATTAAAGTGACTGTGTAAGTCCTGCCCCACTCAAAAACAAGTAGAGTTTTATAAGTTTCAGGAAAAGCTAGATTGGGCTGCAGTAACAGACTGCACAATCTCAGTTGCTAAACTCAACAAAGGTTTATTTCAGATATCAGGGACCAGCCTCCTTCCATCTTGCAGTTCCACCTTTTCAGAGGCCTTTCAGTTGAGCCACATGGACAAAAAAATGAGAAGATGTAGAAGGCACATTTGTAGAAGTCAACGAACATTTTTGTTTATATTCCCATTGGCCAGAATTAGTCACAATTTCCCAACCTAACTGTAAGGAAGGCTAAGAGATACTGATTTTTTTCTGGGTGCCCAGGAAAAGGAAGTGAATGGATGAACACGTAGCCAGTCTTTGACACAGAGGGAAAGAACTTAAAATACACATTTTTATTCAAGCAACATTATATATGGCTAGGGGCCCGGTGCACTAAATTTGTGCCCTGGGGGGTGGGTGGTCCCTCAGCCCAACCTGACCCCTCTCACATATTGGGAGTCCTGAGGGTATGTTCTACTGACTGCTTACAGAGGCTTTTAGCCTGGGCAGGGGACCCTCTGCCTCCTCAGAATGCTGGCTCTGCCCCTGCCCCCTCGGCTCCGATGGCTTACCTCATAGTGACCCAGGAGCCAGGATGTTTTCAGGACACAGGCGATGGGGCCTATGTATGCAAATTAACCACCATCTTTGTTGGGTTAATTTGCATACTCACTCTGATTGGCTATGGGCGTAGCAGAGTTACAGACAATTTGCATGTTTGTCTGTTATTAGGTAAGATGATTAGAGTCCCAAGTCAACACACCCAAAATGCAACTGAAGAACATTACAATTAGACTTAAATGTCACCTCTCTGGCCATCTTGTCTACCAAGATCAAAGTTAAAAACTCATTAACAGTTATATTAGAGGTTCTGCATTCTATAAACTCATCTTCCATTTATCAAACATTTAGTTCACCTATCTGTGGTAGGTAGGCACCAAAAAAGAAAGTAAAGGATCTAGCTATTTCTCTCAATGACAATAATAAGACTATCTTTTGTCAGATCAAGATAAGAACTAGGGTGTTTCAGGAACTGCAGGTAGATCAGTTGGCAGGAACACAGTGGAAAAGACAGATGCAGCAAGGGCCAAGGATCCAAGACCCTGTGTGCCATGCTGACAACAATTTGAGCTTAAATGGGAATCTACTGAAAGAATTCAAGCACAGAAGTAAAACTGAATGAGTGCATTTGAAAGACTACTCATATTGCCTGCTTCATGGAAAATGAACTAGTAGAACATGATGGAGTCAGCTGTGGCCATTATACAGCTGCCACTATTTTGCTATTAAGGACATTTAGTTGTTGTTATCCGCATCCAAGGATATTTTTTATTGATTTTTAGAGCAGCCTTCAACAACTTTTCAGACCACATGGACCATCAGTGGTCCACAGACCACCAGTTGGCAACCACTGCTCCAAAGGTTTCCTTAAACCAGAGGCCACCAACCATTTGGACCTCACAGACTACCAGTGGTCCACAGACCACTGGATGGCGACCACTGTTTTAGAGTGGAAGGGAAGGGAAAAGACTGAGAGAACTAAACATCAATGTGAGAGAGACACATCAATTAGTTGCCTCCCACAGGTGCCCCAACTGGGGCTGGGGATCCAGCCTGCAACCCTTGACTGGATTCAAATCCAGGACCCTTCAGTCCACAGGCTGATGCTCTATCCACTGAGCAAAACTGGCTAGGGCACCATTAAAGATATTTTGATGTAGATACCCTGACCTGGACATTTTGACATAGAGTAATTTTAAGGCAATATAAGAAACAATTAGGCATTCTTTTTCCATTTTCAAAATAAAATTTGTTGTTGTTTTTTTTCTTCTGATTATATGCCCATCATGAAATATTTAGGAAAACCAAGCAGCCACATAGTACTCACCACCTCCCACAACCATATCAAAATTACAACTAAAATACATAACAACCATCATTCAGAACAACCTGAAAGCTGGTGAAATGGGAAGTCCTACAATTTAGAGAAGTAAAAAAGAAATCAAATTGAGACTGTTGGGAGGGGAAGAGGCATGGAATATGCTGGTCCAACACCCATGTGTGGTGTTTTGTTTTGTTTTGTTTTTTAATTGGGAGGGAGATTGACCTGCGGATACCCCCCTAAGGAGTAAGGGGTCCCAGCCTAAGGTCCCAGAGCTGGGAATAGAATAACTTCAGGCTGTAAAAACCAGCCTGTGGCTAAGAGACACAGAGGCTGCTGGAGTCCCAGGTGTTCCTCTTAAAGGGCTGGCACTCAAATTTACTAAGACTTGCTCCCTCAGGGGGAACGAGATACATGCAGGGAGGAATTAGATTGTCTGCCATCAGAATAGAAACTCGGGGGCAGCTTTCTCCCAGATAGAGGTGCTTACAAGAGTCACTGTTCCTATGCTGCAACCTTCCCTGTTACAGGGCTGACTGGCAGGGGCCATATCTGAATCTCTATCAACCTGGCTTACACTATTTGCTTCACACTGGCCCTGGTGATTCCCTAAAACCCCGATCCATCTAATTTGCAGCCCTGCCCAAGCTGTTTGCAGCAGCTTTTTCATATGAATGGCCTGTCCTGGCTCAGGCTTCAGACTTTGCTAAAATCTCTCAAGCACTGCAGCTGGTGTCAGTGAGCTTGAAAGGTATCAATAAGAGTCCCAAGACCTGGCAATAGCACCAGCCTGCCTTGCTTCACAGTTGGGCCTGACCTGGGCACTTCCAAACGCAATACAAATAGCAAGTATCTTCAAATCTCTTTGTAGCTCCTGGAAGGTATCCCCAGGAAGTGGCTGACTTTGCACCCCCATGGAGACCCTAGAGCCAGTGCACCTGGTGGACAACTTCAGACGATACCAGATTACAACTTTAAACATCCACAAGTGACACACTCACAAACTCAGCAAGCACCAAAGTTTTACTGAAGCAAGTCCTCCCCCATAAGGGAGTCTCCTACACAACAGATCTCCCAGTGTAGACACAGCTGGTCATCACAGCCAATTGGCCTGGAGGTCAATTCCCACTAGTGACACCAATAGCAATCAAGACTTTACTACAACAAGACAGTGCACACAACCCACACAGGGGTGCACCTAGAGTGTCCAGCTCAGTACTGGGGAGGCTGAGCCAATAGGCCCTATAGCACACCTACTATACAAGGCCACCCTACCAACTCCAGGAGACATAGCATCTCTACCTAATACTTAGAAACAAACACAGGGAAACAGCCAAAATACAGTGACAAACATTGCACAAATGAAACAAATGGAAGAAAGCAAACTACTGGACACAGATTTCAAAACCACAGTTATAAGGTTACTCAAGGATCTTCATGAGACCTTCAAGGTACTTAAGTTTTCAAGAATCTTAGTGAGAATGTCAAAGACATGAATAAAAACAGAAATTAAGCATACACTAACTGAAATAAGGAATAATTGACAAGGATTCAACAATAGAGTAGTGGATACTGAGAATCAAATCAAGGATTTGAAATATAAGGAAGCAGAAAACACCCAATCAAAAGAAGAAAAAGAAATCCAAAAATATGAAGATAGTTTAAGGAGCCTCTGGGACAACTTCAAGCATGCCAACGTTCACATCAGAGGGGTACCATAAGGAGAAGAGAGAGAGCAAGATATTGAAAACATATTTGAAGAAATAATGACAGAAAACTTTCCCTACCTGGTGAAAGAAATAGACATACAAGTCCAGGAAGCACAGAAATTCCTAAAAAATAGGAACCCAAAGTGGCCCATACCAAGACACATCATAGTTAAAATGCCCAGGATTAAAGACAAAGAGAGGATCTTAAAAGCAGCAAGAGAAAAGCAGTTAGTTACCTACAAGGCAGTGCCCATATAACTACCAGCTGATTTCTCAACAGAAACCTTGAAGGCCAGAAGGAAGTAGCAAGAAATATTAGAAGTGATGAACAGCAAGGACCTACAAGCAAGATTACTCTATCTAGCAAAACTATCATTTAGAATTTAAGGTCAGATAAAGAGCTTCCCAGTCAATGAAAAGCTAAGGAAGTTCATCACCACCAAACAAGTATTACATGAAATGTTGAAGGGTATTATTTAAGAAGAGGAAGAAGAAGGGGAAAAAAGATTAAAAATATGAACAACAAAATGTCAATATGTACATATCTATCAACAATTAAATCTAAAAATCAAAATAAATGAACAAGAAACCTAATGAACAAAATAAACTGGTGAATAAAATAGAATCAGAGGCATGGAAATATGGAACAGACTTATGAATCTCAGAGGAAAGGCAGCTGGGAGGCAGGAAGAGATTAACCAAAGATCTTATTTACACAGACAATAGGGTGATGAAGGCCTGGGGTGGGGCTGAACTGGTGGCAGGGAGTAATGGGGAGGGGAGAGGAATCTCTGTAATATTCTCAACAATAAATATTTAAAATAATAACAATTAAAAATGACATATTAGGGCAATACAACGAAGTATAAAGGAAAAGTAAAAATCACCCATATTCACTGCCTGGTTAAAACTGCTGTTAACATACCCAATGTATACATTTCCATACCTTTCCCCATGTATGCTTTTTCTGATAGAAATGTGATAATAGCATAAATGCAGGTGCAACATGCTTTCTTTGCTTAACAATACATTCTGAACATTTTTCCAAAGCAATAAGTACAGTTTGGTATCATAATATTTAATAGTCATAGAGTATTCCTTTGTTTGGATGTACCATGAGGCAATGTAGGGTAGTGACTGAGGGTATAAGCTCTAAATTCAAATTCTCTGAATTCTGATCCTGGCTCTTAACCAAGGGTCAGCAAACATTTTCTGTAATGGGCCAATTAATAAATATTTTAGGGTTTATAGGCCGTATAAGTTATGATTCTCCAGAGAAATAGAATTAACAGGATATGTGAATAAATATAGATATTTTATATCTACATATATCTATACATCTATCTAGATATATCTATTGATAGGTATCTATAACTATATATCTATAGATACTTATAGATATATCAATCTCTAGCCATCTATCTCTATCTACCTATATATGTAGCTATAGATATATCTTTCCTATCTAATTAAGAAGGAATATGCAAATTGACCATCACACTGTCACAAAGATGGTTGCACCCACAGCAGAGGCTGAGTTCCCATAATGAGCCTTAAGGAGCAATCAGTAGGGACCTGAGGCTAAGTGGTGCTGGGCCAGGGCATAGGACCTGAGGCTGTGCCCCCGCCCAGTGGAGCTTGACGGGGGATGTCAGGCCATGCTCCCTGCCTGGCAGGGCTTGACGGGGAACCTCAAGGTGTAGGTGTGCTTCCTACCCCAGCACTGGGCCGGTGAACCTGAGGTTGTGCCCCCTGCCTGGCAGGGCTTGATAGGGGACCTCAACGTACATCCCCTGCCCTGGAACTGGGCCAGGGGACCTCAGGTCACACCCCCACCCTGGCACCAGGAGATCTGAGGCTGAGCCCCCACCTGGCCCAGGGCTGGGGTACCTTAGACCACACCTCCCGCCCTGCAGCTGGGCTGAGGGACCTCAGGCTGTGCCCACCACTCTAGTGCCAGGCCGGGGGACCTGAGGGTGCGCTGGGAGACCTGAGGCTGCATCCCCCTAATGGTGAGTGCTAGGGAACCTGAGGGTAAGCCTCCCTCCTAGTTCCGGGCCAGGGAACCTGAGGCTATACCCCCTGCCCAGCAGGGCTTGACAGAGACCTGAGGCTGCACCATCCATCCTGCAGGGCTTGATGGGGGTCCCAGTGGGACTTAACGAGGGTGGGGCCAGCTGGGTCTGGATCTCACCCAATGGGAGGAAGGTGGCTGGGTCTGTGTCTTGCGCAATTTTGAGGTGCTGCAAGTGGGCAGGGACTTGACTCTGGGTCCTGTAGTGCATCCCAGACTCTGACAGGAAGAAGATTTTCATATATATTTTACTAATTTTCTTTCATCTCTGACACTTCTATTATAGAGAAAGGGCAAATAGCAATACTAAAATATTTCCTCTAGCCCTAACTGGTTTGGCTCAATGGATAGAGCATTGGCTTGTGGACTGAAGGGTCCCAGGTTCGATTCCGGACAAGGGCATGTACCTTGGTTGTGGGCACATCCCCAGTAGGAGGTGTGTAGGAAGCAGCTGATCAATGTTTCTCTCTCATTGATGTTTCTAACTCACTATTCCTCTCCCTCTCTGTAAAACCAATAAAATATATTTTAAAAAATAAAATAAAGTAAAAGCATAATGGATTATTATTAAAAATAAATAAAATAAATATTTTCTCTAATTAATCCTCTTAATATGCACGAATTTCATGCACTGGGCCACTAGTATAAATAAATAAATAAATAAATAAATAAATAAATAAATAAATAAATATATATATATATATATATATATATAGAGAGAGAGAGAGAGAGAGAGAGAGAGAGAGAGAGAGAGAGGTATTTTAAGAAGTTAGTTCACATGAATGTGAATGCTGGTGAGTCCAGAATCTGAAAGGTGAACCAGTTAGGAGGTGCAGTTCAAGACTGAAGGCAGTCTGTTGGCAGAATTCTCTCTTCTTCCAGGTATGTCAGTTCTTTTCTATTAATTGATTAAATAAGGACTACCCATATTGTGGAGAGTAATCTGCTTTACTCAAAATCTATTGATATATAGTATGTTAATCTCATCTAAAACGTACCTTCACAAAAACATCCAGAGTAATGATTGACCAAATATTTAGCTATCATGGCCTAGACAAATTGACACATAAAATTAACCATCATGTGAGCCATATAATTGATCTCTGTTGCAAACTAGTCAGCTCTGTCATTGTAGTGTGATAGGAGACATATACAATATGTAAACAAGAGGGCTCAATCCTCAGTCAGGGCACACAGAAGAATCAAGCAATGAATGAATAAATAAGTGAGTAACAAATTGACATCTCTCTCAAATCAATAAAAAACACCCAATGCACCTGAGCGATTTAGAAAAAAGTTTACATGACCTAGTTTAAAAAGAAGCCTTGTGCTAGAATACCTTTTTTATATTTTTGAATACTATTAATAGTACATTTTTCCAATAAGTATCTGACCAATTTTTTATGCTTCAATAAATATTTGGAAAATTGAAAAAAATAGCCATACCAAACCATACTTGAAGTGAACTTTTAAGAGAAACCCACTGATTTTAAAAGGCTTGCTCCAATAGTCAAGGGTGTACAACATCTAAGTACTCAAAACAGGTGTATAATAATAAAAGCACAATATGCTAATCAGATCAGACAGTCAAACGACCTCCTGGACATCATTCCGCACGTCCTTCTGGACAGAGCCACAGTTGCAGGGACTGAGGCAGAGGTGGTTAGGGGTGATCAGGCAGGCAGGCAAGCAGTTAGGAGTGATCAGGCATGCAGGCAGGCAGAGTGGTTAGGGGTGATCAAGCAGGTGGGCAGAGGTGGTTAGGGGCAATCAGGCAGGCAGGCGAGCAGTTAGGGGCAATAAGGCAGGCAGGCAAGTTGGTACAGGCAATGAGACAGGCATGCAGAGTGATTAGGGGCTATCAGGCAAGCAGGCAGGCAAGAACTTAGGAGCTAGCAGTCCCGAATTGCAAGAGGGATGTCCAACTACAAGTTTAGGTTTGATCCTGCAGTTGGACATCACCCAAGGGGTCCCAGATTGTGAAAGGGTGCAGGCCAGGCTGAGGAGACACTCCCCCCCCCATGCATGAATTTCATGCACCATGCCTCTAGTTTTAAATAACTACATAGGCTTCTTCTTAGCACTCAGGACATCCACCTTTTAAAAATATAGTTATAAAAAATACAAAAATGTAAATTCTTAATATGATATAAATGGATAATATGTCACAACAGAGGTTGTTGATTTTCAAAACATTAGCATGAGGGAGCAAAAAAAAATGGCAAAAAGGAAAAGGCATAATCCCCAAATTTTAATATTCCAAGGCAGAATATCACACAATGGTGGAATTTCCCTCCTTCTTTTCTCATGCAAGTCTAACAGTGTCACTTCAAGCTCATAATGCAATACTTTGTGGTATTAAAAAGGAACATATTTATTTGTCACCTTCACATCCCCTCTGTCCTCTTTCTGCACACTGACTTCTGCAGTCATCACAGCCTGCTCATATCTGCTACAGCTTCTTTCACCTGCCAGAACCATGCTGACACATTGAAGCTGAATAGCAGGGGGTGTGTTCCATTTTCAGCACCTGCATGACCAGGGGTTTGGTTTTTATCTTTCAGGGCATCGTGTATTTCTATGGATTCTAAATAGATAAAGAGGGAGCTTGTCAATAATTGTGCCCTGCCACTGTTGTGACCATGAGCTGTTAACAGGAGATAAAAACAAGGCTGGCCAACCCCATGTGGTTATACAGACCCCAATGTAGCTGATATTCTCCCTTGAAGAAAGTCAAGTTGGGACAACTTAGGATTGATTTTTTTCTGAATCAAGGAACCACAGGAGAGGATGTATTTTTTTCCCAATATTTCCTGAGGGAAAAAAAGTAAGACCATTTGGGGAAAATGTAAGTTAAAGATCCCTGTAAGTATGATGCCTTAAATTTATTTTATACCATTGAACCATCAATTTCTGGATGTTAATTTTGTGTCTTGCTACATTGCCTAATCATTTATTAAATCTAGTAGTTTTTGGTGAAGTCTTTAGCATTTTCTATGCACAATATCATGTCATCTGCAAATAACAGTTTTGCTTCCTTCTTTCCAATTTGAATGCCTTTTATATGTTCTTCTTGGCTGATAGCTGTGGCTAGCACTTCCAGTACTATGTTGAATAAGAGTGGTAAGCTCGGACATCCCTGCCTTGTTCCTGTTCTTAGGGGAAATGGCTTTAGTTTTTTGCCAATTGAGTATTATATTATGTTGGCTGTAGGTTAGCCATAAAGTATATGACCTTTATTATATTGAGGTATGATCCCTTTAATCCCACTTTGCTGAGAGTTTTTATAAAAAGTGGGTGTTGGATTTTAAATGCTTTTTCTGTGTCTATTGATATGATTATGTGATTTTTGTCCTTCAATTTGTTAATAAGATGCATCACATTTATTGATTTGTGATATTGTGGCAGCCTTGTAGCTCTAGAATAAATCCCACTTGGTGATGGTGTATGATCTTTTATATTTTATTGATTTTTTACAGAGCGGAAGGGAGAGGGATAGAAAGTCAGAAACATCGATGAGAGAGAGACATCGATCAGCTGCCTCTTGCACGCCCCCCACTGGGGATGTGCCCGCAGCCAAGGTACATGCCCTTGCCGGAATCGAACCAGGGACCCTGCAGTCCGCAGTCCGACGTTCTATCCACTGAGCCAAACCAGTCTTGGCTGTAAAAATATTTTTTATTGATTTTAGAATAAGGGAGAAGGAAAGAAAGATAGAAACATCAATGATGAGAGAGAACTATTGATTGGCTGCCTTCTGCATGTACTCTACTGGGGATAGGGCCCACAATCTGGGCATGTGCCCTGACTGGGAATCAAACCATGACCTCCTGGCTCATAGGTTCACACTCAATCATTGTGTCACACCAGCCAGGCTGATTTTTTAATATATTGCTGTATCCAATCTACATATATAAATGGCTAAGTAACCAGCCTGTAGGTATTATGTGCACTGACCAGCAGGGGGAAGACACTCAACACAGAAGCTGCTGAGCAACAGCAACTTTGCATGCCCTCTTGCACTCCAGGACCCCTCAGGGGATGTTGGACTGCCGGTTTTGGCTGGATCCCTGCAGGCCAGGCTGAGGGACCCCACCTGTCAGAGGAAACCCACTCACTCTGCAGATGCCCTTCAAGCCCCGGTGCTGCCCCTCCCCCAAGTGCGGCTGGTCAGGGAGGACCACAGGAGGTTGGCTCAAGGGCATGTCTGGCCTGTCTTGCCTAGTTCCACCCCACCAGCCACCTTCTAATTAATTTCCTTTCAATGTGCACAAATCCATGCTCCAAGCCTCTAGTTTGCTAATATTTTGTTGAGGATTTTAGCATCTATGTTCATCAGTGTTATTGGCCTGAATTATCTTTCTTTGTGGTGTTTTTATCTAGATTTGGAATTAGGACAATACTGGCCTCATAGAAAGAGTTTGGAAATGTTCCTTTCTCTTGGATTTTTTAAAATAATTTGAGGAGAATAGGTGTTAGTTCTTCATTGAATATTTGATAAAACTCTCCTGTGTAGCCATCAGACCAGGGCTTTTAGTTATTATTATTACTGCTTCAATTTCATCAGTTGCTACTGGCTTATTCTGGTTTTCTTATTATTCCTGATTCAGTTTTGGAAGATTGTATTTTTCCATTTCATCCACATTGACCAGCTTGTTGGCATATAGTTGTTCATAGTATTTTCTAACAATCCTTTTTATTTTTATGGTGTCAGTTATTAATTCAACAAAGTTACTTCAACTTTGTTTCTCATTTTATTTATTTGGGTCTTCTCTCTGTTTCTTGATGAATCTAGCTAAAGGTTCATCAGTATTGTGTTTTCCAAGAACCAGCTCTTGGTTTCATTGATCTTTTTTTGTGTTTTTTTGTTTTGTTTTGTTTTGTTTTTTTAGTCTCTCTGTCATTTATTTCTGCTCTGGTCTTTATTATTTCCTTTCTTCTACTTACTCTGGGATTTTTTTGTTGTTCTCTTCCTAATTCTTTAAATTGTAAAGTCAGATAGTTTATTAATATTTCTTTATTTTTTAAAGGAGGTATGTAGTGCTATGAACTTCCCCCTTGGAACTGCTTTCACTGTATCCCAGAGATTTTGAATTGCTGTGGGTTAATTTTCATTTGTTTCCAGGAAGTTTTTTTATTTCTTCTTAGATCTCACTGGTATCCCATTCATTGTTTAAGAACATGCTATTTAGCTTCCATGTGTTTAAATTTTTTTAGTATTTTTATTGTAGTAGAATTCTAATTTTATGCCATTGTGATTCAAGAAGATACTTGATATGACTTCAGTCTTCTTGAATTTATAGAGATTTGTTTTGTGTCCTAACATGTGGTTTATTGTTGAGAATGACTCATGTGCACTTGAGAAAAATATATATTCAGTAGCTTTGGGGTGAAGTGCTCTGTAAATGTTAATTAAATCCATCTGATCTCATGTGTAATTTAGAATCACTGTTTCCTTGTTGATTTTTTTGCTGGAAGATCTACCCAATGAAGCCAGTGGGATGTTTAAATCCTCTATTATTATTATACTAGTGGCCCAGTGCACAAAATTTGTGCACATGGGGGGGGGGGGATGGGAAGGTTGTCTCAGTCCAGCCTGCATCCTCTCCAATCTGAGACCCCTGTGGGAATGGGCCTAAACTGGCACTTGGATAACCCCTTCGCAATCCACTCCTAACCGCTCACCTGCTTGACTGCTTGATCACCCCTAACCATTCCACTTGCTGGCCTGCTTGGTGCCAACTGCTCCCCACCACCAGCCTGCTCACCCTCAACTGCCCTCCCCTCCTGGCCTTATCACCCCTAATAGCTTCTGCCTTGGCCCTGCCACCATGGCTTAGTCCTCTGGGGCTGGGCTGTGATCTGGGACCCCCGGCGCCTGCGGTGAAGTGCCTGCATGGCCGGCCTTTTCTGTGGGCCACGGGGGAGGGGGGCGGATCACCCACTGGAGGGATGGAACAGGTGCTGTGGGCCAGCTGGGACTGCCAGCACAGTGTCAGCTCTTCAGGCTGGGGCCCAGTGGAGCGGCAGTGGCGGTGGCGTGTGGGGTGGGACCGTGCGCCACTTAGCCTGCCCCCCTCCCCGCTCCTGATTAGCTGGTAGTGTAGCAAAGGTATGGTCAAATTTGCATGTTACTCTTTTATTAGATAGGATTACTGTCAATCTCTCCCTTAAAGTCCTCCAGAATTCGTTTTATGTACTGAGGTGCTTCTATATTGAGTACATATGTTTACCAGGGTTATATCTTCTTGTGGGATTGATCCCTTTAGTGCTATGTAGTAGCCTTTATTGTTTCTTGTTATGGCCTTAATTTTTAAATCTATTTAGTCAGACATGAATATTATTACCCCAGATTTTTTCTCCCATTCCCATTTGCATGGAAAAATTTCCCCCATCCCTTCACTCTTATCTTGTGTATCTTTTGTTCTAAGGTGAGTCTCTTGTAGACACCATATATTTGGGTCATGTTTTCTTATTCATTCAGCTACCCTATGTCTTTTGATTGGAGAATTAAATCCATTTACATTCAAGTTTATTATTGATAGGTACATATTTATTGTCATTTTAATTGTTTAAATTTTTATTGTTGAAAGTATTAGAGATGATCCCTTTTTTCTCCTTCTAGCCTGATCCTGTTCCATGCCCCAGGCCTTTACCACACTACTGTCTGTGTCCATGGGTTATGCATATATCATAAAAATTCTTTGGTTGATCTCTTCCCATCCACCCATCCCTGCCTTCCCTGTGAGATTTGACAGTCTGTACCATGTTTCTATGTCTTTGGATCTATTTTGTTCTTCAGTTCATTTTGTTCATTAGATTTCACAAATGAGTGAGACCATGTATGTAATACTTGCCTTTCTCTGACTGGCTTATTTCACTTAGGGTAATACTCTCCAGGTCCCTCCATGCTCTCAAAGGGTAAGAGATCCTTCTTTTTTACTGTTGCATAGTATTCCATGGTGTAAATGTACCACAGCTTTTAAAATTTTTTAACCCATCCCTCTTGCATGTCACCAACTGTCAGCGACAGCCAAGTATGGACCCAACGCTCCAGCACCATCCATTTTTAGGTCTAGTTGATTCAGCAGGTGAGTTGTTACACACTCCTTAGTGGATTTTGACTTGTACTACAGCTTTTTTATTTAGTCTTCTAATTCATTGATCCAATCCTCAGCTTCCCCTAATCTGCTGTGTATTCCTACCAACATGTTCTTTATTAGTGTTATGTCATCCATTTCTGACTGGCCATTTTTCATGGTTTCTATATCTTTTCTCATGCTGTTGAGTATCCTTATAGTCATTATTCTGAATTCTATATCTGATAAATTTCTTTTCTCCGTTTCATTTATCTCTTCTTCTGGAGCATTCTCTTGTTCTTGGGGTTTAGTCTTTTGTCTCCCTATTTTGGCTGCCTATTTGGGTTTGTATCTATGTATTAGGTAGATCTGCTATGACTCCAAGTCTCTGGTGTAAGACTTGTCAGAAGCTGTTTGTAACCAGCCCTGGTACTGTTTGGAGCTATCAGCAATCCATAGTTTGTGGCTCCCTCTGCTGGGGCTATGTGTTTGGAAAGGACCAAGATGTATACCAAAGTGTGCTTTTCCTAGCCCTGGGACCAAAAGGAGATCAGGCAAAATTCAGTCTCCAGAGATCTGCCTCTGCCTGTAGTCTGTTATTTTCAGTCTCTTAATGAACCTCAGGCAGTATACCATAGCCAGGTGTAAACTCCATAGGGTGGGGCAAGAGTTTTTCCAACAGGATTAGGTAATTTCTTCCCTCCCTACAGGCAAAAACTGCCTGGATGATAAAGGTCTGCCTGAGAAAGATGACCTCCACAGCCTGAGGGAATGACACAGCATAGGGATCCAGGGTATCTGCCTTCTGAACTTATCTCCAGAGCCCATACCCTGAATTCTCTTCACACAGCTCTAGTTCACTCTGCCCTTCCTCTGCTGGAGCCCAAGGTGAGTGGCTTCACACGAAATGTTGTACATTGGCCCTTTAAGAGGATGTCTGTAATACCAGCCATCTCTCTCGCTGGCAGGCAGCAACAACCCTGCAGCTTTTCACAGCCAGATATTATGTGGGCACCTTTATCAGTTCTAGTGCCCTGGGCTGGGGGGCCTAGCTTGGGGTTTGGACCCCAGAGTTCTCAGTGGGACCCCCCCCACAGCTGAGCTAACCCTCTGGAACTTTATCTGGTGTCTGTGGGACCCCAGCCAGCCCTCTTGTGCCTCCACACTTCCTACCAGCCTCTATACAGTCTCCATTTTCTCCTCCTTGGCTATAAGGGTTCTCTCCAGCTAGTCTTCGGTTGATTATTCAGAATGGTTTTTCTATATTTTAGTTGTAATTCCAGTTTGGTCCTGAGAGAGTGTCAGTGCAGCTTCCACTTAATCCACCCCCATGCCACGAACATCCTTTTACATTAGTTTAGTGTACACATGTTCTATATAACATTCTGGGTCATAGGATAGGTCATTTTACTTTTAAAGAAACTGCCATACTGTTTTCTAAAGTTGTTATACCACTTTAAATCCTTGCCGCATCCTTTCCAATACTTGGCATTTTGTGTTTTAGCTATTGTAAAGGCAAAATGGTATCTCATTGATGATACATTGAATTATAACCTTCAAATCCAGGGAGCCAGGAAGTTGGAAGTGAAGTAAATGTCAGCCTAAACTCTTCCTATTCAACCTGGATGTGGGTCCAGATCTGCAGCTACACTCAACTGCCATTCATGCTGGGTCAGCATAGACTTGACATTTCATGAACAAAAGAGGCTTTATGGAACCTGATATCATGCCATATTCAGTAGACCTGAAATACCTTTTATATTTAACTCCCTCTTCTCTCCCAAATCTCCACACAAATGTTCAACCAAATATGTGACACATAACTGATGAATACCTAGACAGAACCTGACTGAAATCTCAGTTTCAGAGTATTATCTATGACACCAAAAACCAAGTTCAAATTCACTGCAAAAATTAAACCCAGGGTTTTATTACCCCAGGAAAAGCTAAAGGCTAAGTTGGAAACCCCAAAAGATTGTGATCTTCAAACAACAGTCATTCCCCAAGTCTCTTAACCAGCCAGTGCTCTTATGGCCTCATCTAAAATTTGGGTGTGCCAAATCTGAGAGTTACATGTATCTGATGAGAACTGATGAAGTGTGGGAAATATTCAAACTTCCTTTAAAAAAAAACTTTCCTAGAAAATACAAGTGTTTTTTTTAACTTCACAGATATGCTTTGTTTGACATTTAAAGAATAAAAATATTTCTAAAAATCAAAGGCAAGAGCCCACTGCTTTGCTCTTTTCTCTATTTTATTTTGTCCTTTTTACCCAACTATTTCTGGAGCCTACAGCTAATAATAAACAATGTGCATTGACTAACCTTCTTCCCTTTCCCCAAGAGGTGTCACAGAGCAATTCTATTTAGGATACCATCTCCTTTGCAGAATATATCCCCAAACTTCCTGGTGTTAAATAATAAGTTATGGAGAAGAGATAGCAGGAGAGAAAAGCGGTGAAGAAAGAGGAGCACTGCTCTTTCTTCAGCTGAGATTTGACAAGTCTTGGTAACCAGAGGCTTACAGCACACTTGGGAGAGAAGTGCTGTACTTCAAGGATGTTGCTGCCCTAGCACATTGTGAAAGCTTTCCTTGGCTGAGCAGATAATGCTAAGGAGCACAGCCTATCTGCCTACCAAACCTCCTTGTGCACACAGAAGCAGCCACAATCCACCAGCTACCTATTCCCAGAATTCATTATACTTCCAGATTGCAAGCTGTGAGAGCTATGGGCATAGTGCTATGGGCTCAGTATGCCCGTGGCTGTTTTTTGCTAGAGAACTAAGGAAAAGAACTGCAGAAATCATTTGGAGTGTTCACCAAATACTTTCAGCCCTCCACTTTCCAGGCATATGGTGTGGTGGCATTTCTCTGCCTCCTTTGAAGACAGAGCATCTCATTTTTCTTTGGCCAGTGAAATGTAAGCAGAAGTGACATAAATCACTTCCCAGTGGAAGCTTTAAGAGACAATGTGAAATTTGTTATTTTTTCTGATGACCATAGAAGTGTGTGTGGAGATGAGGCCTCTATCAGTGTAGCAATCATGGACATGAACAGGACCTCTTTTGGATGCACAATGGGTATCTGGTCTAAGGAAGACCCTCTGCTTTCATGATCCTGAGAAAATGTTTCTCCTTAAATTTTATGCCCTAGACCCACGGTTGGCAAACTGTGGCTCGAGAGCCACATGCGGCTCTTTGGCCCCTTGAGTGTGACTCTTCTACAAAATACCATGGCCTGGGTGAGTCTATTTTGAAGAAGTGGCATTAGAAGAAGTTTAAGTTTAAAAAATTAGGCTCTCAAAAGAAATTTCAATCATTGTACTGTTGATATTTGGCTCTGTTGACTAATGAGTTTGCCGACCACTGCCCTAGACACTTTACTTGCCTTCCTGGTCATGAGCAAGAATTAAGCTCTTCTTATATTAAGACAATGAGATTTGAGATGGGGTTATTTTGTTACTGCAGCACTCTGTATCCCATTCTGACTGATGATACATGCCTGTCTTGGAATAGAAAGAGGAGCATAGACAGACTCCAGTACTGGGCCTGAGCTTTTCATGACCTAGAGGCTCCAACTCTAAAAATCACTTTTGTTTTTATTCATAAGTAAGCCAGCATTTGAGAAAATAAAATCATATTACATAATCAAATTCAGTGAATTTTTAGATATTCCTGGCAGTTAAAGAACAGAATCAGGGATTGTCTCAAGGTAGGGGGATTGTACATAAATGAAAAATAAAAAGGACACAGGGTGATCAAGATTCATATCAAATGCCTGTTCTCTTCTCAGGGTCCATTAAAAGTAGTAAAATTTCATTTATAATGTTTATACAGACCTGCTACAAATTACCTGCTGGGTTCAAATCAAGCTCTCCATGTACATAGGGATAGATAGGCATAAGCAGCTCTATCAGCATTAACACAGGAAGCCTGCAATACTCTATCACGGTACTGTAGATACCTACTTAAGAGTATCCCATTTGTCTTCAAAATAATAACCTAGTTAAGTACCATATGGCAAAAAGTTGGATTCTTTGAAACCTCAAAACTGTGATGAGCTTTCAGACCTTTTCCAGAAAATCAAACTAACTTCCCCTTACTGCAAACCTTTAGATACTATCTATAATTAGAATGATTGGCACATCCCACAGTATTTTGCTGGGAGATTGCTCAGGTGCTTAAAGAGTGGGCCTAATAAGTCCAAGACTACACTCAAGCCCAGGGGGGCCAGTTAGCTTCAAGAGTTTATGCATCAGGGAAAACATAGTACCAAAGGGACCACCCCTGAGAAAATCCTTCCCAGATATAAACCACACCACATCTGTGGTCTCAAGACAAATTCCGTCAAGTTAGCCATAAAAGAGCCTGAATGAGCATATCTAGAGCTTTCCACAATCCATTATTGCTAATGAAAAAGTAAATCCTAACACTCGTCTTACTGGTTATATTACCTTTACATGGTTCTGCCAATGAGCACACTATCTTTCAGACACAATCTTCATGAAAATATTGCTATTTTATAACAGGATAAATACACACAAAGGAGCTTCATTTCATCACCTTTAAGTATATATATATATATATATATATATATATATATATATATATGCAGTGACTGTAACAACCAAAGGCTCAACTGAACACTGGAAGTCAGTCCTGCAGTCAGTGCTGAGTTGCCATGGTGTCCCAGCACTTACTGCTAAGGGAGCTGTGGATCAGGCATGGAAAAAGGCCTGGAAAAAGAAGCAGAGTCTGATCCATAGCCTCCATGGCAGCTTTTGATCAGCCCTTGCCTCTCTTTTTCTCTCCAGGCATGGTCAGCAGCATGCCTCTTTTTTTCTCCAGGCCTCCGAAGGGGCTGCTGATCAGCCCCACCTCTCTGATTAAGCCCAGAGATAAGCTCAGAGATGCTGACTGGCATAGAAACTGACCAATCTGAACCAAGTCTGTGTGAACTGCAAAGGCAGAACCTAAAGTGGGGATGAGGAGGGGTTTTAAGGCAATTGGGGTGAGATCAGGCTGGCAGGGGAGGGCAGTTAGGGGCAATCAGGCAGCTAGGCAGAGGCAGTTAGGGGTGATCAAGCAGTCAGGCAGAGAGGTTAGGGGTGACCAGACAGGCAGGCAGAGGGGTTAGGGTCAATCAGGCAGGCAGGTGAATGGTTAGGAGCCAGTGGTCCCAGATTGTAAGAGGGATGTACCACAGGGATTGGGCCCAAACCCTCAGTTGGACATCCTGCAAGGGGTCCCCCCTTGGACAGGGTGCAGGTTGGGCCGAAGGAACCACTCCTCCCTCCCCCATGCATGAACTTTGTGCACCAGGCCACTAGTACTATTATATTAATTGAACCCTTTCTTCTGAGGAATGAACCCAGTAGTCACTGTCCTATGGGCTCAATTAAAACCCAGGTCATCATGTTCTTCCCCTACCTGTTTGACATCCTACACTGCCAGTCTCAAGAATGGTGAATCAAAGCCTGAAATTTGGTCTCTTTCTCTCTTTACCCTCAGCCATCTTCAAAGCTTATTCATTTTCCACTCCATGACATTTGAACCTCATCCTTCCTCTCCATTACCCTTGCTACTGCCCCACTCCATACCCCACCTTCTCATCCTGGATCATTCTTTTAGTCCCTTAGATATTCTCCTTCTCTGCAATCTCATGCCCCACTAGTATACCTCTCACTCATGCCAGAGTATCTGTCAGAGCCAAAAATCTGATTTTGACACTCCACTGTTTTGAAAAGTCTCAAGTGCCCCATTGGGTAGAGAATAAATCCCAGAGCTGGAATTTTAGATTTTCAAATTTCTCTTGAAATACTTAGAGCTCCCCCTTGCATTCACACATCATTCATCACAAACTGCTAGTACTTTTCTGTTCGTGCAGCATAGAACATGCTCTTCCCTTAAAGTTCTTCCTGGGAAATTTCTACTCATCATCTTGTCACCTCTTTGAGATCAATCCTGAACTTTCTTCATTCTTGACCTTCCTTTGTGGACCTGTTGTACTGGTAAAACATTCTGCTCCTGTGTTTTAGTGATCTTCTGCTGCAAATCATCCCCCTTCTCCTGCAAAACACAGTGGTTTAAAACAACTACCACTTTATTATTGGTCATAATTCTATGGGTGAGCTTGTTCAGCTCAGTGGTTATTCTTCCCTTTGTGATGTCAGCTGGGACTGCAGTCATCCAGAATATCTCCAATGGCTCACTCACATGGCTGGCAGTTGGTGTTGGCTGTTGTCTGGAAACTCATACTCCACCCCCACCCCCCTTCGTGTGGTTTACTCTTCTCACAGAATGGTGGCTGAATTCAAAGGAGTAGTTCTAAGAGTGAAGCTTCTGAGTGGAAGAAAGAAAATTCTGCCCTTCTTGGAAGTCCCAGAATGCCACTTCTACCAGATTCTATTGTTCAAGGAAAAATAAGCCAACTCTATCAATGAGGAGCAGCAATGAGGAGCAGCATGCTCAAACAGGGAGCAGGGAATTGTTGGGGCTGTCTTTGGAGACTAGTTGCCATTCCCTGGTTTGGTAGCTAGTTTGGCTTGTGTTTAGCCTATCTCTAAAATTCTGAAAGCCTCTTGAGGATAGCTGCTATGTTTTAATAATGTCAATACCCACAATTCTTAAGACAGGTCCTAGAAAGTGGTACTTAAATGGTTAATACATGTTTGCTGATTCTAGCAATCCAATTAAAGCAGATTAAATGTGACCAAAGTTTTTGAGCACCTATTTTGTGCTATTCTATCTTGTTGGGTGCTGTGGAGGTAAAGAAAGGGTGTGTGTCTTCCAAGAGGTAAAGAAAGGGTGTGTACCTTCCAATGTAGCACCAAAGGAACACAACAAAGAAAGATGATTAATAGTTCAAGGCAATTACAGACAAGCCATAATTGGGTGGTCTATAATTGATTGCTATGCTAATTTTGTGGACACTAATCTCTACAGATCTTCTTCAGGGGAGGCTGCGTTCACTTAGAATAGGTTTTATGTAGGAAATGGGGTTGGATCTGAGTCAAAATGTCAAGTTAGGACCTGAAGTGGGATAAAAAGATGATCATGATGGAATGAATACCAAAAGCAATTATGTGGAGTTGGGACCACACAAGTTGCATTACTTAGTATGCTTACACACACAATTGTGAAGTTTTTTCAAAAGAATTATTGCTATAAGTATACTCTTATAACTATGTAAGTGAATAACGGTGGTCAAAAATGTGAGTTATAAATAATTTTTTTAAAAAACAACTAGGAGAAATGGATAAACCGTGCATGGCAGAGATTATATTGCTCACTGAATATCACAAGTTTTTGCCTACATTTCCCAGCTTCCACTGAAGTTGCTTTGGGCCAAAGTGCTATGATTTCTGGTCCAAGGTAATAAAGAATCAGTGGGAGGTCTCCATACTTCCTCTCTCCATCCTGTGCTGTTGGAAGTGATGCATTCTGAGATGGTAGGACTGCAGGACGGCATTGAGCCTGCATCTGTAAATTAGCCATTGTTGGAGAGCCACTACAGAGAGTCACTTCCTCTGTTCCAGACTGTGAAGTGAGCAAGAAATACATCTTGTCTTCAGCCATTGAGATTTTTAGGTTTTGTTTGCCACTGCAGTGTAGCTTACTCAATCTTTTTCTACCAAGTGTTCTCTAGGAAGAAACTGAATGTCACATAATAAAAATCATTTATCCTCTATTTAGAAAAGATAACCACTGAAGAAAACTTTTAAAATATGCTTTTGACTATCTGCAATTGGGGATTATGCTTTCCTGCCCAGCAGCAAATAATTAAGAGGTGTCTAATTAAATAGCATCCTCAATCCCTTATCTACATTGATTGGATTCACTTATGCAATGCTGTGCAGACACTGCAATAGCTGTAATCCTAGGTAGTAGAAGGTGAGCAAGGAAGGACAAAGGTTTATGTGAAATAAACAAATAATCCTCAAATCTCATTAAGTCAACACCTTCCCCAACCAGACTTTTTAACATGGCTACTAACAAGTACAAAATGATTCTCCCTGCTTCCTTTTTCCCACTCCTCTTTCTCAGGGGCCTACAAATTAGATGAGATGTAACCATGGAGTCAATCACCTAAAGAAACAAGGGAGCCAGGGGCAGGATAAATATACAAGCTAGACAATTAGAGCCTGAATCTTGGATGACAGCTCCACTTTGGCCATTACTTTGTTGCCCAAGACTGTCTGTCCTAGATGAGGTACTTTCTCTATCAGCTCCATTTATTCTCTGTCCTGAAAGAATACACTGCTGCATACTAGTTTCTGGGTCCTCATGACTTTGTTAGGCTGTGCATTAAACTTGAGCCAAAAAACATCTGTTCTTTGGAATAAATTCCTCTGAAGTAAGCAGTGTCTGCAGAAGGCCCATCTGAGAATGGTCCTATCACACCCAGGGAGCAAGATCTATAAAAAGAAATTAGAATTGCCTCTGAATTATCTGCTCTGAAGAGAGGAAACCAAGAGAATATCCCAGTCTCACTCTCATCCTGCCCTCCCATCCCCTGCCAGTGCCTCCTACTGGTGGAATCTAACTAAAAGCAGAGGGCACAGGAGCCCATGGATGCAATCCACACAGGTTAGCCTCCCAGGGCTCAGAGTAAGATGAGGAAGGACAGAGAACAGTACTGGAGAGGCAAATGGAGGATATCCAGCAAAATGAATAAAACTGAAAGGTTGCAACTTTAAAGAAAAGGTATATTTAACTGAACTTACTATCAGTTATTACTGATAGTAATAACTGTTATTATCAGTAACAGTAATCAGTTATCCACACACCAGTACATACAATGGATGTTTCAGTTCAGAGGCCTTTCCTTTGGCTGTTCAAGGCAGCAATTCTCCTTTTCACCCTCCAATCAGAATAGTGAGAAAGTAGAGGCCAGAAGGGGCATTCTCCTCTTCAGAATATAATGTGTGTGGGTGCTGGACATGACTCATTAGTGCCCAACCGAACAGGAGCCACCACAAAACTTTCCTATGGCCTTTGTTTTAAAAAGATGCCTTTCGGTGGAGACAAACACTGCATTTGAGCTTCCCTACCTCTGATCACCAGCTAGAAGGAATCTGTTGACTGAGTTTGCTGACCACTGAAATGGGGACTTAATCACAAGGAACAACAACAGCCTATAATTATTGGAATCCTTATCATCTGTATGTCCCAACAGCCCTTTCAGCATTATGACTTGAAGAGCACAAAAGTGATGATGAAGGGGTCCTTTCTCCAGGTTCCAAAAGCTTATGTTCTTCCAGGGTTAATTTTACCCAGATCCTGAATTTCAGCCTGTCAGATTGCCCTGTGTGTCAGTCAACCCTCCACTCTTTTTTATTTTTTACAAAAAATCCAGAAGGCACTTTATTGGGGGGTCCCTGTGCCACACTCTGGAGAGAGGAGCCGGACCCACCCTGAGCATCTGGCACCCCCAACCCCTCCCCACCCTCCCTGTTGGCCCAGCCCAGGGCCAAGAACAGTCAGAGGAATGTCTTACAAAAAAAAACAGATCTCTGTGTACACCTGGCGCAGCTGTAGCACATAAATTAGGGAGTGCTCTGACCGCCCCCTCCCAGCGGAGCCCACACACTGGGAGGGAGGAGGACCCGGTCCAAGGAGGAGTGCAGGCCCTGTCCCCTGACTCACGGTGCCTTGGGCCTCGTTGCCTCCCGGCCTCTGTCCGGGAACCCAGCAGGAGGAAGCCTGCTCCGGACTGGGCATCAGGAGGCCCCACAGAAGACACACTTGCAACATTGTCACTGAACAAGTCCCTTCAAGTCCAGGGCTTGTAATTCCACGAGGTGGCGGCCGAGGAGACCCCGAGCCTCTGCCTGGTCCACAGAACAGCAGTCCTCCCCATCCATCCATCGATCAGGGCTGCGGCCTCCATTCCCCGTGTCTGACTCGGGTGCACTCAGACCCCCAGTTCCGACTCCCGACCACCTCATCCTCCTTCCGGCCACTGGACTTCTTGCCAATGGCAGAAGAGCCCCCGGCTGTCCACGCGCTGCAGGGTCTCCGTCTGTAGCAGCTTCTGGCCTGGATCAGCTTCCTGCGGGCCAGGCTGCTGTTCGTCTGGCCCCACAGCTGGCCATGCCGCAGAGCCAGAAGCTGGAACCCGCCTCCTGCCGGTTCTCTCACTTAGCCAGGCCCTCCTTGGGCTCCGGATGTCCACGATGATCTCCCACAGGGGATGCCTTTGGGGGTGTGCTTGTTCCTCCGGCCCTCCATGCCGTCAGAGACTCTGTTCAGCTTCCGGGGCGCCCCGCTTCTGCTTCCCATGCTTGGGGTCCCCCATCTCTTAGGGCAGTCTGCCCTGGAGAAGAGCTTGCTATCTCTGGGGTCCAGGTCCAGGTTGCTTCCCCTCCTCCCCAGTCGGAGGAATGGGAGCAACCAGACGCTCCAGTCCCTGTGGTGGAGCCGGTGGAGACATCCAAGCTGCCCAGGAACGAACCCCCCCCCCCCACCCCACGCCACAGCTGCCCGAGCTGTATGGGCTGGGCTGCCCTGGTCATAGGGCCCGGGGTACCCCAGCGTCTCCTAGACCGAGGCGCTGTCCTGCTCCAGGAGATCAGGGATCCAGCTGAGCTCACCTAGGAAGCGGGATGTGAGGCCCACAGCGGGGCACAGAACTGGCTGGCCCCCAGGGGCCCAGAGACCAGCAGCAGCCACAGCTCCCTGGGTGCTCAGCTCCTTGGCTACCCCATCCAGGTGGCAGGTGAGAAGTCGGTGGTGCTGGTGGTCAGACTTGTTCTTCTCCACCTGGTGGCGGGTCCAGTGGAGCACCTGGGCCTTCCACCAGAACTGGGGCTGCTCCCTCGATCAGCTGGCCTTCTCTGGGCCCTCGGGGGGCATCTGGGGGTACGAGGATGTCGGCCCCAAAAGCAGCTGCGGTGGTCGTGGTCGTGGGGAGGGTGGCAGGGTCCTCCGGGCTGTACCTAGCTACCTGGCGCTGAAGCAGTTGCTGAAAACGTTGCTGATCTCACAGGTTGTGGCCATGGGGCTCCAAAGTGGCGGTGCAGGCTGATGTGGAGGGCGGGATGGGGGGACCGTAGGCACCAGTAGCACAGGAGGCAAAAGCTCAGCAGATAGTCCAGCTCTCCATTCTTTAAATCGCTTTTCACTACTTTCCCTGCCTGGAAGCTCTCGCCACTCGCTTTGTTCTCAGGTGCTTCTGGTTTTCTATGGGTCTTCCCAGGTCTTCAAGTTCTCTGTCCTCTCTGACATGCACCCGGCACCCTCAGCCCACAGTGACTACAGCGTTCTGCTGCTGAGGTCCCTCCTGTGGCTGCTCTCCAACTGCCCCTTCCTCCACTGGTTTGCACTGGCTCCGTGCTTCCCCGGAGCACCCCTGCCTTCTTCTCATCGGAGGTGCTGAACTTCTGGTCCACATCCAGTCAGGAAGTCTATGCCATTAAACCCAAATACCGTTCTGGAATCACATCTCTGCTGAGAAGCCCATGAAAGGGCGTGATACACGAAGCCCACTCCCGTGGAGTTTGAATGTGTTCCTAGTCGGGCTGCGATGAGAATGAGGAATGTTAGAAGATAACTAAAGAAAAATAAACTCGTGACTCTCATGCAAATACAAAGAAATACACGTCAAATATTTTTTTTCACTCATTAATTAATGAGGAAACCAGTAAGATGTTACAAATAGTTCAAAGCAAAATACAAAATGAGTCCAAAATAACTTGCCTTCCACCAGACACAATTCATTTGCATTTCTGTGGACAAGAATAATTTGCATTAGTTTTCCACAATTTTCAGAGTTATAAAATAGATCCACATCAACTAAGGGGGCTCTGAAAACAACACCTAGTAAATTTTTTCCTTGCCGAATTTAAAGTCGTCCACCATTTTTCCTGCTAGGAGGAAGGCCTCCCCCTTTCTCCACAGAAACTCACACCTGTTGTAACTACTGGAAACACTGTGAGGTGGGAGCAGGCATTTCTGCTTATGGAGACCAATATACACACGTTCTCCTGAACTCCACACCTCAATAACTGCTAGAGATGGATTGTGTGTACCCTACCCCACCCCCATTCATATGTTGAAACACTAACATTCAATGTGATAGAACTTGGGGGTGAGGCCTTTGGGAGTAATTAAGTCATGAGATAAGCCTTCAGGAATGGGATGGGTGTCTTCATTAAAGAGACTCTGGGGAGCTCCCTGGCATCTTTGGCCATGGCAGGACACCGTGAGAAGATACCCATTTGCAAGGCAGAAGAGCATTTCTGCCAGGACCCAACCATGCTGGCACCCTGGTTTGGGCTTCCAGCCTCCAGAGCCGTGAGAAATAAACATCTGTTGTTTAGAAGCCATCCAGTCTAGGGTACTTTGTTATAACAGCCTGAATGAACCAATACAACAGAGGATGGAAGACTCCTCCCTTTTAGAACATTGTTATTCAGAGTGCAGTCTGGCATCACCTGAGAGCTTGTTTAGAAGTTCAGATTTTTTAATTTAAATTCTTTATTGTTTAAAGTATTACATAAGTCTCCTTCCCCCCTATCCCACTGACTTCTCTCCAGCTGCCCCCAACCCCCAGCACATGCCCTCACACGCACACACCCCCACCCAGTGGCTGTGTCCATTGGTTATGCTCATATGCATTCATACAAGTCCTTTGGTTAATCTCTTACCCCCTCATCCCTTGCCTTCCCTCATAGGTTAGACAGTTTGTTTGATGCTTCTATGTTTCTGGTTCTATTTTTGTTCATCAGTTTATTTTGTTCATTATATTCCACAAATGAGTGAGATCATGTGACATTTATCTAGCAATTCAGATTTTTGATCCCACTCTAAATCAGAATCTATATTTTAAGAGGTCCCAGACACCCCAGGTTTATGGATCAAAAGACTTAACATTATTAAGATATCAGACTCCCCCAAACCATCTAGTTTCAATGCCTATCAATAGCATAGCTAGCTTTTTTTTTTTTTTAAAAAGAACTTCGTAAGCTTACCCTAAAATTCATATGAAAATACAAGGGACCCAGAGTAGCCAAAACAATCTTGAAAAGAAAAATAAAGTTGGATGACTCATATTTCCCTACTTCAAAATTCACTACAAAGCTACTATAATCAAAACAGTGTTATTCTAGCATAAGTTTAGTTATATGGTCTTACAGAATACAATTAGAAGTCTAGAAAAAAACTGATATACCTATGATCAATTGATTTTCAACAAATGTGCCAAGACCATATAATGAAGAAACAATAGCTTTCTCAATAAATGGTGTTGGGATAACTGGAAATCTACATACAAAAGAATTAAGCTAGATCCATACCTCACATCTCCTACAAAAATTAACTCAATAACAATCAAAGACCTAAAGATACCCAAATGTAAGAGCTAAAACTATAAAATTCTTAGTAGAAAATCTAGATGTAAATCTTTGACCTTGAATAAAGCAATACTTTCTTATGACATCAAAACCTCAACAAAATAAAAAATAAATAAGTTGAATTTTTAAGAACTTGTGTTCTTCAAAGGACACAGTTAAGAGAGCACAGAGACAACCCACAGACTGGGGGGAAATATTTGCCAATGATCTATCTGATACGGCAGTTGTATCTAGAACATACACAGAACTCGTACAACTCAACAATAAAGACAAGTTATTCTACTTAAAAGGATTTGAATAGACATTTCTCTGTCTTTTTTAAAATATATTTTTATTGATTTTTTTTTTTTTTTACAGAGCAGAAGGAAGCCGGATAGAAAGTCAGAAACATCGATGAGAGAAACATCAATCAGCCGCCTCTTGCACGCCCCCTACTGGGGATGTGCCCACAGCCAAGGTACATGCCCTCGACCGGAATCAAACCCGGGACCCTTCAGTCCGCAGTCCGATGCTCTATCCACTGAACCAAACCGGTCTCGGCTGAATAGACATTTCTCAAAAAAAGGTATACAAATGGCCAATAAGCACATATAAATATGTTCAACATCATTAGTCATTAGAGAAGTGCAAATCACAACAATGTTATACCACCTTACATCCACTTAAGATGACTTAAAAAATAATTTTTATGCAGACAATAACAGTGTTGGAACCCTCACACATTGCTGGTGGGAATATAAAATGGTACAGTCACTTTGGAAAACATTTTGACAGTTTCTCAAACTATTAGAGTTATCATGACCCAGAAATTCTATTTCTAGGTATATACTCAAAATAATTGAAAATATATGTCTACACAAAAACCTTACACATATGTTTATAGCAATATTATTCATAGCACCACGAAAAAGAAAACAACACAAAAGCCCATAAACTGATGAAAGGATAAATAAAATGTGGTATGTCCATGTAATGAAATACTACATGCAATCCTATATTTATTGCAGCTTTATATAAATAGAGAAGAAAAACTTTTCCTTAATATTCTATAACCTTCACTAGTATTTGCTATGACCATTGTTGAGTATGATTTGGCAGTACAGTGTGAGTTTAGATGATGTGGCACATGCATTGTAAGTATTCTTGTGGAGTACTCACCCATGAGAGTGAGTCCAGATTGGGCGTCATAATGCTGCATCCATAATGCAAATTAAGGTTTTTTTTCTGCAGGAAATTTTCAGTGTTTCCAATCTGTTATGTCTGCATATAGAAGGAATAGATTTGGGTTAGACCTCGTGACTTCTCACACACTGTCTCAAATAAAGAAGCCACAGCAAATCTATGAAAATCTTCTGCAAAGACTGTAAAAAAAAAAAGGCAATCACAACCAAGCAGCTGCCCTATTTCAAGTATGTTTTTATTTTATGAATGAAGAGTCATTTTCTGATTGAAAATCAAAGAGGCATTTTCCCAAGATACAAAGAAAAGAAAGTAAATAGACACAATGCAGGAATCCCACCAGGAGGTTCAGAGATAACTTACAATATCTTCCTAAAACACTATTAGAACTTGGGGGCAATGTACATGTACAATGTATAAACAAAAATGCCAGAGCAATGAAAATAGTTTTTTTAAAGGAGGAATTTTAAAACATTATATATATATATATATATTTAAATATATTTTATTGATTTTTCACAGAGAGGAAGAGAGAGGGATAGAAAGTCAGAAACATCGATGAGAGAGAAACATCTATCAGTTGCCTCTTGCAACTGGGGATGTGCCCACAGCCAAGGTTCATGCCCTTGACCAGAATCAAACCTGGGACCTTTCAGTCCACAGGCCGGCGCTCTACCACTGAGCCAAACCGGCTTCGGCTAAAAACATTATATTAAGTAAAAGAAGCCAAACACAAAAGGCCACATATGGTATGATCCCATCTATTTGAAATGACCAGAATAGGCAAATCTATAGAGACAAAAAGTAGATCAATGGTTGCCCTGCCTGAGGAAAAGCAGATTGGGCACTTAACTGCTCCTGGGTAAGGAATTGACTTTTGGAGTATTGAACATGTTCTGAGATTAGATTGTGATGTTGCACACTTTCATGAATATATTGCAAACTATGGCTGAGCTGGTGTGGCTCAGTGGTTGAGCATCAACCTATGTGCCACCTATGTACCAGGAGGTCAAGGTTAGATTCCCTGTCAGGGCACATGCCCGGGTTGCAGCCCAACCCGCCCAACCCATCCCCAGTGTGGGGCGTGCAGGAGGCAGCCCATCAATGATTCTGATCATTGATGTCTCTCGCTCTTCCTCTCCCTTCCTCATATGTGTGTAGGTAGGTAGGTAGATAGATAGATAGATAGATAGATAGATAGATAGATAGATAGAGAGAGAGAGGTTTTATACCATGGAAATAAATGTTCACTTGCAAAAGGTGAATGTTATAGTATATAACTGCTATCTCATCAGAGCCTTTTTTAAATGGTCTGGAGACAGGCAGCAGAGTGGCCCAGGTTTTCAAGTAGAACGTGGAACGCTGGGCCTCACAATGCCCTCCCCACACGGGCTGTTAACTGACCGCTGGCCGGCCAGCAGCGACCCAACTGCTGAGTATACGGCCGTTGGCCACCTCAGTCGCGGACCCTAGGTGAGGCCACCGAGGCCGTTCACCCTGGGTAGCATCAGAGGACACCGCCACCGCCGCCTCGCCCACCGCCGCTGCCGGCTCCGCAGCTCCCGCCTCCAACCCGCCTGGGCTTCTTTGGCCTCGGCCACCGAGTCCCCCGCCATGGCCACCCCGCCGACCCCGCCGACCCTGTCATGGCGCTCCAGTATGTACCACCCCGCCTGCGAGGCTGCCCTCAACCACCAGATCCAACTGGAGCTCTATGTCATCTACGTGTACGAGTCCATGGCCTCCTACTTCGAAAACCAGATCTGCCGCAGGTACGTGAGCCAGTGTCTCCTGGGACAGGTCGCTGTGCTGAAGGAGCACGTCAAGGAGCTCATCCGGCTGCAGAACCAGCGCAGCGGCTACACTCGTCAGTACGAGAGCGTCCCCAACTGGCCTGAGTTCAACTACTGGGACAGCAGCCTCAAGGCCCTGGACCACGCCCTGGACCTGGCCGTCCACGTCAACCAGAACCTGCGCTCGCTGCAGCAGCTGGCCGTGGAGAAGGAGGACGCGCATCTGCTGGATTTTCTGGGGAACAGCACTCTGCAGGCGCAGGTGAAATCTATTGAAGAGCTCAGGGGGCATGTCAACACCTACCCCACGTACCTGAGGAACCCGGAAGAGAGCCTGGGGGAGCACCTCATGGACAAGCTCTCCCTGGATGATAAAAAGAACTGAACTGAGCTTAGGCTTCTTTCCCACGGCCAGGAGGGGAGGAGAGGTGTGACTTCCTCTGGTCACATGGTGGGAATGCATATAGCAATACTGCCCTTCTGGGTTTTACAATCTTGCAATAAAGTTCTTGGTTCGTAAATCAAGGTCTCTGGTTGGTTGGTGCGGGACAATCCCTCACCTTGCAAGTTTTGAAAAGGTATCCAAGAGTCTCTCGGCCCACCCATGCCCACATTCAGCTTGGGCTCTCCAGGGATGGAGGGAGGAAGTGTTCCGTGGGACCCTGGAAATCACAAAATGAATCATGCCCTTATGAACAGTATGGTGGGTGGGGGTGGAATGAGGTGGATGGGCTGGGGCTCTGGTGAATATAGGTGTATGTGCACAGCAAAAGTACCTTTTAAAATGGCCTAGCCCTGCATTGGTGGTTCAGTGGTTGAGCATGGACCTATGAAGACAGAGGTCCCGGTTCAATTCCAGGTCAGGGCACATGCCTGTGTTGGGGGTTCAATCTCCAGTAGGGGGCCTGCAAGAAGCAGATCAATGATTCTCTCTCATCATTGATGTTTCTCTTGCTCCCTCTCCCTTCCTCTCTGAAATCAATTTTTAAACTTTTATGAATAAAATTAAAAATAAAATGGTCTGGAATTTATCATAGTAGTTGCCTCTGGGGAAGAAGCAAAGAGAATGGGATTGGGCCAGGATTAAAATAAAGGGGGTCGGGGGTCTTCAACTTTAGCAGAAATGTTTCCGTTCATTCAGAAACACACATGTTAAGAGTTGGCGCAGAAGCAGATTCCGAGGAACCCTGTGCTCTGCCACGGAAAGGTCAGATTTCCCCTGGGAGTTTTTTCCCCAGGGAGATTCGCACCTGGGGGGAAAAAATAAAAGAGAAAAAGTCCGGGGTTGTTGGAGCTGGCAAACGGGGAAGAGGGCCCTCGGAGCTGGTGGCAGGGGGGATACATAGAAGGCAGCCCATGTGGACCTGACAGAGAAGGCCAGCCTAACAATTTTGGGAGTAAGCGGGCTGCCAAACCCAAGGGGGGAGGGGGTTTCGCGCAACATAGGAGTGGGATGTGAGTGGGATGTGAGTTCGTGCGCTTGCGTTTGTCCTTTCCAAATTTGAATTTCTCAGTGCTGAACCAGAAACGACGGATCGCCTGGTGGGGGATAACTTGGGAGACCGCAGGGATGAGCTGTTTTGCTGAGGCTGGGTGCTCACCATTAGAGAGGCAACTCTGGGTTACCCTATTTCCACAAATCATTAGAGAATACCATAGACATAGCGGGATTTTTAGTTCAGGCTAGAGAGGAGCAATAGACCTGGAGGTCAATTCAGAAACACTGCCACCTAGGGGCTGAATCACAAATTGACTCTTGTGTAACACAAATTAAGGAATCAATTTTATTTCTACTACTATTTAAACTTTTTTTTAAGTGACATTTTATTTCATCTTTACTCTACTTAGAGATTAGGGTTATACAGTCTTTTTTCATCTATCCTTTAGTATCTTTTTACTCTACCTCAACTTCACCCTTAGGCCAGCACTCTCTTGCTAACCTTTCCCTAGTTAGTGTCTTATTCCCCTTACACTTTTTCCTTATTCTCTCTTTTTACCCCCTGTTAAAATTTCACCCCACTCTTATATCCAATCTCCAAACACCTGTTCCAAGTCCATACACATCTATTGCTTCTCCGACTTCACTATCCTAAATTGTTTTTCTCTCAGTCCTGCTGATGTTGTTTACCTGACTGTTGTTTATATCGATATTTTATGCATGTTTGTGAGATTGGTTTGGTTATTCTTTTCTTTTCATTTGTTTTGTGGGAGGGGGTTGGCATTTTCTTTTTGTTTTGGTGTTGTTTACATTGTTTTTTTGATAGATTTAAGCTTCTGTGTTCCCTAACCTCCTTTGATATTAGTTGTTGTATGTAGTTTGTATCAATCTCCAGGTACTTGTTGCTGGCTTTTGCTGGGATTAGTGGTGGTCCTTTGGGACTTTCCAACCCATATTTATAGTTTATTCCCTTTTCCTATCTTTTTACTCCTTCCCCTTTCCCCAATTTTATTTTGGCATTCCTTTCTTTCTTTCTTTCTTTCTTTCTTTCTTTCTTTCTTTCTTCCTTTCTTCCTTCCTTTCTTTCTTTCTTTATTTTTTCTTTTTTTCCTTTTGTGTGTGTCACTGTTTTCTCTTACTCTCTTTTTTCCCACCTATCACCTAATTTACCTTCCTCTGGCCATCACCTTTAATTTGGAGTTACCAATACTGTGAATACATTCTTCTTCAGTGCCTGGTGTGCTGCACCTGGTTGTGTTGTAGTTTGAGCCTTTAAATCAACACAGGAGAGTGAGAACTGCATAATGAAACACACAGAGAAGAGAGACCATGGGAAGACAAAGAAATAACCCACCAATGAAATAAAAACAAGCTTCACCAGAAAAAGAGGTAAACGAAATGGAAGCAAGCAACATGTCAGAGAGAGAGAGTTCAGAGAAATGATCATAGGGTGGCTGAAGAGAATACAAGTCAATATGAGTAAGAACCATGAGGAACTGAAGAGGAATCAAGAGGAAATGAAGAAGAGATATGAAGAAATGAAGAACAACCATGAAGAAATGAAGAAGACCAAAGAAGAAATGAAGACACAAGAAGAAATGAAAAGTGACATTGCTGAGGTAAAGAATTCCATACAAAGTATCAGGAGTAGACTAGATGAAGCAGAGTACCACATCAGTAAGCTGGAAGACAAGGTAGGAAAAAATGCCCAAGTAGAGCAGCTTCTAGAAAAAAAAATTAAAAAGCAGGAGGAGAGCCTAAGGGAACTTTGGGACAACATGAAACAAAACAACATCCGCATAATAGGGTTTCCAGAGGGACTGGAAACTGAGCAAGGAATAGAAAACCTGTTGGAAGAAATAATGACAGAAAACTTCCCTGATATAGGAAAGAAAAACCCACATAAATCCAAGAAGCTCACACAGTTCCAAGCAAATAAAATCCCAAAGACCTACGCCAAGGCACATTATAATTAAATTGGGAAACATCAACAACAAAGTGAGAATCTTAAAAGCTGCCAGAGAGAGATGGAAAGTCACCTACAAAGGAACCCCCATCAGATTAGCAAGTGATTTCTCAACAGAAACTTATTAGGCCAGAAGGGATTGGAATGAAATATACAAAGTCATGCAAAGAAAGGGTCTGAATCCTAGAATACTGTACCCAGCAAGGCTATCAATCAAAATTGAAGGTCAAATCAGGATCTTCACAGACAAAAAAGGTCTGAGGGAATACATTACCACCACACCTGCAATGCAAGAAATGCTAAACGGTCTGCTGTAAAAAGCAATAGAAAGCCAAGAAAGAAGACAGGGGCAAAGAAATGACTAAAAATAACTACCTATCAATAATAACTTTAGATGGAAACGGTTTAAAGGCTCCAATCAAAAGACATGGGGTAATAGACTGGATAAAAAAACACGACCCATATATCTGCTGTCTACAAGAAACCCACCTCCAAAAAAAAAAAAAAAAAAAAAAAAAGGATGCACACAGACGGAGGGTGAAAGGTTGGGAAAAGGTTCTTCAGTTGAATTGAAATGGAAAAAAAGCAGGGGTAGCAATACTTATATCTGACAAATTAGGTCTCAAAGTGAAGGATGCAACAAGAGATAAAGAAGGCCGCTGCATAATACTAAAGAGAGCAATCCAACAAGAAGAAATAACTCTGGTAAACATATATGCACCCAATATAGGAGCACCAAAATACATACTAAAACTCCTACAGGATATCAAGGGAGAGATAGACAGCAATATAACCATAGTAGGAGACTTTAATATGCCACTATCACCATTGGACAAATCCTCTAAACAAAAAATCAGTAAAGAAACATCAATCTTCAATGACTCACTAGAACAGATGGAATTAATTGAAATCTTCAGCTCATTTCACCCCAAAGCCACAGAATATACATTCTTTTCAAGTGCCCATGGGTCATTCTCAAAGATAGACCATGTGTTAGGTCATAGGCAAAGTCTCTCCAAATTCAAGAAGATAGAAATCATATCAAGCATATTCTCAGATCACAGTGGCATAAAGCTGGAAATCAACAATAAAAACAATCCAAAGAAATCAAACACATGGAGACAAAACAGCATGCTATTAAACTATGACTGGGTTACTAGAGAGATCAAGGAAGAGATAGAAAACATCATGGAAACAAATGACAACGACAGCACAACAAGCCAAAATCTATGGGACACAGTGAAAGCAGTTTTGAGAGGGAAATTCATAGCTCTACAATCCTACTGCAAAAAAACTTGAAACAGCGGCAATAAATTATCTAACCCAACAACTCAAAGAGTTAGAAAGAAAGCAACAAGAAAAGCCCAGTGTAAGCAGAAGGAAGGAAATAGTAAAGATCAGAGCAGAAATAAATGACATAGAGACCAAAGAAACAATAGGGAAGATCAACAAAACCAAGAGCTGGTTCTTTGAAAGGATAAACAAGATTGATGAACCTCTAGCCAGACTCACAAAGAAGCAAAGAGAGAGGACCCTAATAAATAAAATCAGAAATGAAAGAGGTGAAATAACAACAGACACCATTGAAATACAAAGGATTACTAAAAAATATTATGAAAAACTCTACTCCAACAAACTGGACAACCTGGAGGAAACGGATATATTTCTAGAAAAATATAACCTCCCAAAACTCAATCAGGAAGAATCTAAACAACTCAGTAGACCAATAACTGTGGAAGAAATTGAAGCAGTCATCATAAAGCTTCCAGCAAACAAAAGCCCAGGGCCAGACGGCTTCACAGGGGAGTTTTACCAAACATTCAAGGAAGAACTAAAACCTAGACTCCTCAGACTATTCCAGATAATTCAAGAGGATGGAACACTTCCAAACTCCGTCTATGAAGCTAGCATCACCCTAATACCTAAAGCAGATAAAGATGACACAATGAAAGAGAATTACAGGCCAATATCCCTCATGAATATAGATGCCAAAATCCTCAATAAAATTTTAGCAAATCGGATCCAGGAGTACATCAGAAAGATCATAAACTATGACCAAGTAGGATTTATCCCAGGAATGCAAGGATGGTACAATATCTGCAAATCAATAAAGGTGATACATCACATAAACAAATTAAGAGATAAAATCATATAATCATAACAATTGATGCAGAAAAAGCATTTGACAAAATCCAACACCCTTTCTTGATAAAAACTCTCAACAAGGTAGGAATAGAAGGATCATACCTCAACATAATAAAAGCCATATATGAGAAACCTACAGCAAACACCATACTCAATGGGCAAAAACTACAACCATTTCCCCAAGAACAGGAACAAGACAGGGTTGCCCACTCTCACCACTCCTGTTCAACATAGTACTGGAAGTATTAGCCATTGCCATTAGACAAGAAGAAGAAATAAAAGGCATCCAAATTGGAAAAGAAGAAGTAAAGCTATCCTTATTTGCAGATGACATGATATTGTACATAAAAGACTTCATAAAAATTTAGTAGACTTAATAAATGAGTTCAGCAACATAGCAGGCTACAAAATTAATGCCAAGAAATCTATGGCATTTCTATACACTAATAGTGAACTTACAGAAAGAGAGACCAAAAAAGCAATCCCATTTACCATCACACCAAAAAAATTAAGACACCTAAGAATAAACTTAACTAAGGAGGCAAAAGACCTATTTGCGGAAAACTACAGGATACTAAAAAACGAGATAGAGGAAGATGTAAACAGGTGGAAGAACATACAATGTTCATGGATTGGGAGAATTAACATCATTAAAATGTCCATACTACCCAAAGAAATCTATAAATTTAATGCACTCCCCATTAAAATACCAATGGCATATTTCACAGACCTAGAAAGAACTCTCCAAAAATTCATCTGGAATAAAAAAAGGCCCCGAATAGCCACAGCAATCCTGAGAAAGAAGCACAAAGTCAGTGGGATTTCCATACCCAATTTCAAGCTGTATTACAAAGCTACTGTTTTCAAAACAGCCTCGTACTGGCACAAGAACAGACATATAGATCAATGGAATAGAATAGAGAATCCAGATTCAACCCAAACCACTATGCTCAATTAATATTTGACAAAGGAGGCATGAACATAAAATGGAGTCAAGATAGTCTCCTCAATAAATGGTGTTGGGAAAATTGGACAGGTACATGCAAAAAAATGAAACTAGACCACTAACTTACACCATAAACAAAAATAAACTCAAAATGGATACAGGACTTAAACGTAAGATGGGAAACCATAAAAACATTAGAGGAATCTACAGGAAAAAAAATCTCAGACATATGCCAAAAGAACTTCTTCCATGATACTGCTCCCAGGGCAATGGAAGCTAAAGACAGAATAAACAAATGGGACTACATCAAAATAAAAAGCTTTTGCACAGCCAAAGAAACCATCAACAAAACAACAAGAAAACCCACTGTATGGGAGACCATATTTGCAAATGTTATCAGTGATAAAGGTTTAATCTCAAGCATCTACAGGCAACTCACACAACTCAATAAAAGGAGGACAAATGATCCAATAAAAAAAATGGGCAACAGACCTAAATAGAACCTTTTCTAAAAAAGATAAAAGGAAGGCCCAGAGACATATGAAAACTTGCTCAAAGTCACTAATTATCTGAGAGATGCAAATCAAAACAACTATGCAGTACCATCTCACACCTGTCAGAATGGCTTACATCAACAAATCAACAAACGTCAAGTGCTGGCGAGGATGCGGAGAAAAAGGAACTCTCATGCACTGCTGGTGGGATTATAGACTAGTGCAGCCACTGTGAAGAACAATACGGAGTTTTGTCAATAAACTAAAAATGGAGCTGACATTCGACCCAGTGATTCCACTTCAAGGAATATACCCCAAGAAACTAGAAACACGAATTAGAAAGGATATATATACCCCTATATTCATAGCAGCACAATTTACCATAGCTAAGATTTGGAAACAGCCTAAGTACCCATCAGCAGATGAGTGGATTAAAAAACTATGGTACATTTACACAATGGAATACTAGGCTGCGGTAAAAAAGAAGGAGCTCCTACCATTTGTAACGACATGGATGGATTTGGGGAGCATGATACTAAGTGATATTAGCCAGGCAGAGAAAGACAAATATCACATGATCTCACTCATTTGAGGAATATAATGAATGACATAGACTGATGAATAAGAATGGATCTAGAGACTGAGAAAAGTCTATCAGAATGTCAAACCTCAGGGTAAGTGGCAGGTGGTGGGAGTAAGGGGGAAAGTCAATGTATTTGAACTCTTGAACTAAGGTAAGTAATTTGTGTTTTTACATCCGTGACAAAGTTTATATAAAGTTATAAAAGAAATTGACAGCTAGTTTGAGATTTAATTAACATGGCCTAGAGCTTGTAATCTCCTATGGACACCAGTCTTTAGGCTATGCCCTCCTTATCCTCCCGTGACACCATAATACCCTTACATGATATTATTCTACAATGTCATTATAATATTTGATATTTGACAACAGCATATTATACAATTATCCCAAATAAACTTACAAATTAATTCTATGAATGTTGGGCAGCAATTTAAAAAAGGATAGGAAAGGAATTATTCCCTTTTAGAAGGAATTAAGGCACTGGGAAGGCATCTGAGCATTCTATATTGGCCCCTCTTGCCCTTTTGCCAAGAGGGACCCTCTTCTTACTATCCAAATACACACAGCTGATGCTGAAGACTCTGGGCAGCTGGCACCATGGATCTGTCTCTCGATCAATGGTGTGGGCTGGGCCCTCTCTGGAGAAGAAACCTGGGCCACCCAAGATATGTGATCAGTACCGGAACCCCACCAGCAGGTGAGGGGACCCCAAGGCAGGTGCTGGACGTGGAGGCCACGGGGGCATAGACTACAAAGGAGACAGGACTGAACCTCACATCACCCTGTTTGGCCCCGGAGGATGGCTGGTTAGCCAGAGACGGGTAAGATTCCTCAGGGAAGGAACAACCTAAGACAGGCACAGTCTCATAGGGGCCAACAGGAGAGACCTAAAAGGTCAACAGAGGTGGGGCATAGACCCTCATCCACAAACCTTGCAGGGGTTTGAATTCTCACCCCTCCTGAGGGAGGTCTCCTACCCCCACGGCTGTTTCGCCTCCCACGCACAACTCAGACAAGGACCCAGGTGGCAGACAGAGTCTCGGCCAGCAATAGCTGCTCTATATCTAAATTCAGTTTATTACCAGGAATGCTGAGGACCCACTCAAAAATGCAAATATTCCTTTCCACTAGTATTTATAGTGTAAACTAGGATTTCTGCTTGAGTATTAAAATTGACAGTGAAATAGTAAGCAAGTTTTCACATTAATTTAAATTGGACAAGTGAAATAAGTGAATACTCAAGAAAATTTAAGTGTACTGGACAAAAAGCTTTTCCTAAAACATTAACTAAAATATCTATTAGTAGTTCATCTCCTTGTGAAATTGCCTAACATCCAAAGAACCTAAAGCAGTCATATTTCTGTGCAAAAATTAAAATTTAAAATTACCAAGACTGCAAGATAAAATTTCCAAAAGCCCCCACTAATCAAAAAGGGGGGGGGGGCAGTGGGGTAATATCACATAAGGAAAAATATCCTGTAAGTAAAATACATCTAGAAAATTCTTACTCCAGCAAAGTAATTTCCATTTGTAAAACCAACTGCAGGACACCCATGAAAAAACACACATGATGTCAAAATAAGCCAAAGGAAAATCATTTAGGCAAAAATAAAAAGAATCCCAAGTCTATTTTGCATAGAGGATCCCTTTGTTAACTTTTGGTCGAGAATGTGTTTGTGTGTTTGCAGAGAACAACTCCAAGACCATGTGGGTTCCTGCGATAGTGAGGAACTGATGGGTCTGTTCCAGCCACGAGGACGGTCCAGAGATGGGGGACGCTGACGACACCTTGCCATGCTAGCAGTCGCCAGCTGTGCATGTCTGCAGGCGACCTAGGACCATACCAGAGAGGATGGATCTTGCATTGCTACGATGTGTCCACCGTCTGGATACCATTGCTGATATGTACACATAAAGAACTATTTGACATTGAAATTGGGACTCAGAACAGTTGGACATTGAAACTGACACTCAAACATTTTTTGTTCTTATACGTTTGTTTCTAGTATGCAGAGGCAAGATATTTTTGAAGAAAAGAAACGGGGTTGGAGGGAGTGATTGATATAGAGGCAGGGTGGCCTTGAACAGGCTGTCAAGGTACAGGGGGAAGGCTGGGGTGGGTGGGAGGCTGATGCTGGGGAAGATCAACCGAAGGACTTGTATGCATGCATATTAGCATAACCAATGAATGAAAGACACTGGGGCGGGGAGGGGGGCAGGTAGGGACATGTGCTGGGGGGGTAAGGGAGACTGGAGGGAGGATTTTTTGGGGGAAAGGAACATATGTACTACTATTAAATATAAGTTATATTGTAAATTTAAAAAAGAGTAAAAAAAAAAAGAAACACACATGTTAATGTATGTTGATTCTGAGTAGCTGGTGATGGGTACTGGAAGCCACATGACAGAGTACCCCTTTGACAAGCTCCCTCTGGGCAACAGTGATAACAGGAACTGAACCTTGGACTGGCTTCCCTATAGACACAAAGTTGATAAACTAGAACGGTAACAATGACACTTTTCGAGTCCAAGTTCTTTTCTTCACACTATTGCATTTTGTTTTTATACAAATCTCAAGAAAAATGACAGATGTCATCACCATGTCTTTACCAATAGAAAAATAGGAGGCCACACAGGTAAGAGGGCCTTGGAATGCAGGCATGAACGTGGATCTCTGATGCCACATTTCTGTTCTATTGGACAGGTACATGTTCTGTTCTATTTTTCCTGTAAGGTGTATCAATGGGTTAAGCAAGACTGGATGGGTATACTGGGTATCCAGCCAGCTAGCCAGCACCGGGAGGGAGGGAAACCCCCAACACTCTTAGAGACAACCCTGACCATTATACTCTCCCCTAATTACAGGTGTGTCTTCCAGCCCTGGAGTGGGGGGTGACCTCTAAACCTCAGCCAAAAGGCTTCTCATATGAAATAAATCTTCAGAATTAGCAACAAAATGTAGAAGAGGTAGCAGGCCATCTCACAGGAAGACAGCCCACACCCGCACACCGGACGGACTTCCTCTGTTCAGGCTCTCTCTCCCACACAGGCAGCAACGTTATTACCTGAGTTGGCACTGGATACCTATAAGACCTCAGAGCTGGGGATCCCCAGAGAGTAGAGAGTCCACCATCAACTCAGATGGCTTCCCCTTCAGTGATTTCTATCCAGATAAAATAGGTAATGGGTGTGGCTGAAAATACACATGTTCTGCCCCCAAATCCAGCTTATCTATCTAGAGAAATCCTGTGTTTTTCCAATGTAGAGTACAGTAAACTATACACTGAATATTGGCTGTTGAGGTCTCTGATGGGATCTAAAGCTGCCCAGTCTGGCTCCATCTTGGCCACTGAGCCCCTTCTTTATCTCATCTTTTCCCTTCCTGTGATTCCCCGGGATAATGCAGGGAAATCATCTTAGACTGGCATCCTGTTATTTACCTGGAAAAAAGGATTTCCTCACCTATAAGACCCAAAAAAAAATTGAGATTACACTCCAGGGCCTGTTCCAAGCCACGACTTGTATTATCACACTTCCTAGCATTTCTTTAGGAATCCCGGCCAGGGAAGTCAGATACAGCAGCAGCTCAATTGTTTCTCTCCTTGTTCTCTGACAAGACAAAAGTAAATGTTCTAAATCCCATCTTTTCAGTTCAAACAGCCATAAAATCATGTGGAGCAGTGGTGGAAAGAATTGAGAAACATTAAGACTAACGAAGTTGGCCCCATTGTACTTGGTAATGTCTTGATTTCGTCCATCCTTGTAAGTTTCCTAATTTTCCCTTCTTCCACTGCCATAAACCTCTCCAAAGGGCTGACAGACAACTTCCTCTTCCTCCTCCTCCTCCTCCTCCTCCTCCTCCTCCTCCTCCTCCTCCTCCTCCTCCTCCTCCTTCGCTTGGGAAAATGGATTATTCTAATAAAACTTTATGTTTTCAAACATGGCCACAGAGGCAGGACCTCATGTTTAACACACACAGACTTGTGGGTTTTTTACTAAATATAAAACAAAGTTTATGAAAAATGTTTTTCCACTTTTTGTATTTGTAATCCCATTAGCACAGGGTTGTTGGCAGCAGGTGGGAGTGAAGGGCAGCTAAAGCGGCCACAGGCCAGTCACTGGGCAGACGGGGTGAGCACCAGCCTGGGCTTCATTCACACATGCAGGAATACTCACCTACTGGTCAGCCACACACCACACAGCACAGATGCAGATGTCCACCCAGCGTCAACCACAGCCCTGTCATGATGCGTTCCACTCTGGGTAAGCCCAATATGTGAAAATCCAAATAGTCAAAACAGCTAAAGTAGAGGGAGGCTGCTTGCTTGCTTTATAAGAAGCCATCACAGGCTGCATTTATTTATTTATTTTTAACTTAAGGGGCTCTTTATACTCAGGGAAGGGGGGCTCTTAAGTACCAATGGCATCAAAAAATAAACAAGACAAACAAACAGAAAGTACCAATAGCATCAGAGTACAGATTCAACACCCTTGAGGTTAGAATACTTGGTTTTGGCCTGATTCTTAAGGCCAAGTTCCTGAGCCTCTCTGAATTTTAAGCTCTTCATCCAGAAAAGGGGACGAACCCTGCTTTGCTTGGCTGTTGTGAGGACTAAGTGAGCTGTCCTACATGGAAGGGACCTGGCAGCTCCCTTCATAAATACCAGCTCAGGCCCGAGGCTGACGAGGGAGAGGAAATCTGCAGGTAGGGAAGCAGGGGTGGCCAGACTTCATGGCTCCCTGTCCTCTCTCCTGAGCGCCTTTGTCCCCTTGGGGTTGGGGATGTTTTTCATATAATACCAGCCTGGTGGGACTGTTTTGATTTATTAAAAAGGGAACTGATGGGTTTCCTAATACAAGTGGCCAGAGGTCCGGTGGATCTGCTTAGCCACGCTACTGACGGAGACTGTTCTCAGAACTCCCTCTCTGTGAGTGTTGAGGAAGCCCGAGAACATGTAAAGTGCTTTTAAACTGTTTTGTGGGGTTCCCAGGGGTACCCCCTGATGACAACACACTGCACCCTTTTTAAGAAGCCCGCTTGGCTGTGCTAATGGAGAGAGAAGGCTGTTTCTATCCTCACCACAGGTGGCTCCCGGGGGCTGGTCCGTGGGCAGCTGTGGCATCGGGACGGGGTGCTGGCTGTATCCTGTGCCCAGGAGGGCGTGATCCGAGTGAAGCCCCAGGTCACAGAGAGCAAGCTGTAGCCAGAGGTACCAGCTTGGCCTGGGGCTTCAAGGATCTCTCTTCTCCCTCAACTCCTGAGGCGAGGCAGGAATTACAGTTGAGGGATGGGCTTTGTCCCTCGTATCCAGTAAAGAGAGTGCTACCACTAGACCTGCTGGCCTTCGATTCCCTGGGCCAGAACTGCAGCCCTCCCTCCAGCCATTAACTCCCAGAGTGGGGCTACTTATTTGGGCTCCTTCACTGGCTTGGAGGCCCAAGGAATAGGGACCACTGACCCTGGCCTGGGGTACAGCCCTAGCTGTGCACATGCATCAGAATTCCTCCCTGCACCATCCCAGAGCCCAGGCATCCTCAGCCAAAACTTTTCCTGAGCCCAGCCCAACACAAGAGCCACATTTTCTTGGTCTGTTACAAATTCTTTGTGTTATTCCTAAGGGTCCCAGCACCCCTACAGCCCCTCCCAGTTGCTGTTCAGGTCTTCATCCCTCATCGGTCCCCCATCACTGCCATCCTGGGGCAGTGCCTCTGCCTAGAGTGACCTTAAGTCTAGGCAAGATTAATCCAGTACCTCCTTGATGAGCAATTCTTTGAGACTGGGAGGTGGCTTAGGGGTCAGGCCCCCCTCTTGCAGGATCTGGAGCCGTGCCTCTGATTGGCGTTTGTCCAAGCCCAGGTGCCAGGAGAGCTGGACATGGGCCTCCATAAAGGGTGCCAACAAAGGATGGGGCCTCTTGTCCCCCAGCAGCTGAAGGGCCCTCTCATAGCAAGCCCGGGCCTCCCCAGGTTCCTCCAGCTCCTGGTGGCACACAGCCAGCCCAGCCAGGGTCAGCAGAGGGCGATTTGGGCTAGAGAGGGTGCCCAGCTGAGCCTGAAGCTGCCAGGCATTGGCCCAGAGCGCCAAAGCCTCCCGGTAGAAGCCAGTGCAGGTGAGGCTCTGTGCTCTCCACAGTTCCGGCAGCATGAAGAAGTCCTGCAGGTCTGGGTCATGGCGCAGCTCGGGGACTGCAAGCAGGTGGCTCAAAAACTGCTCCAAGGCCCGGCTGTGGTGGGCAATGGTCTCTGCAGTAAAATTCCGGTGCAGGTGTTTATGGGGGAAGGAGATGGCAGCCATGGGGCCCTGGAATTGCCACTGCAAGTTTCGGTGCAACCGCTCAATGTATAAGTAACGGGGTGAGATGTGGGCTGGCTGGTGATCTGGTGGTCCTGGCCCCATCACGGCAAGGGTGTAGAGCTGAGGCTCGTCACGTACTTGGAAGAGGGGTCCTTGGCCATGTTGGCACTGGTCACCTCGAAGAGCAGCCTCTGGGGCACCAGGATATTCCGGGACTTCGTCCAGAAATCCTGCCATTGCCTGCCAGGAGCTGACTGCTCTGCTGCCCGTCAGGTGAGGGGCTCTGCGTCCTCTCCCGACACCCGGCCCCTGAGGGGCAGCGGGCTGGGGCCGGCTACCTCGTCATCCTCCTCATCCTCGTTCTTGTCATCCTCGGCGCTGGTGAAGCTCAGGGTGCCACTGAGGCAGGAGGAAAGGCCCTCAGCGTCTTCGTCCTCCAGCTCCGAGCTCTCTGGGAACTGCTCGGCCTCGGGCCCGGTCGCCGCCTCCGCGGGGCCCTCGCTGGCGAGGGCGTGCCACAGCCGGAGCAGCAGCCACGAGGCCATGGCACCCAACAGGGGACGCCAGACCCAGGTCCCGGGAGGGGCGGGCGCAGGGCCCGGGTCGGAGTGCAGGACACCATGCAACACCAGCCCGAGCTAGTCAAGGTGCTGGGAGCCCCAAGACTCAGCTCCCGCCTTCCACCCCACACCCATGCTGCTGGGCCCGCGCCCTTGGCGGGGGGACCTTCCCGGGTCTGTCTCATGTCTGGTGCATCTCTATCTTCTGAGCCCTGTGGAACACTCAGGGACACGACCCTCCCCAGGGTCCAGGCCCCACCTAGGCGCCTCACTGCCACAGGCTGCATTTAAATGATCAGGAGTCCAATACATCAAAGGTCAGAGGGTGAGGGGAACAGGTCCCATCAGTAAAGAGGGAAAGAAAGAGATGAAGCCCTTCAGCCCTTGCCTCAGTTACCCACATGTGTTTGCATCTAATTATAGATTGACAAAAGCCACGTAGTATACAGCTTAGGCCCGTGATTGGCACACTAGTCAACAGAGCCAAATATCAACAGTACAACGATAGAAATTTCTTTTGAGAGCCAACATTTTTAAACTTTAACTTCTAATGCCACTGTTCGAAATAGACTGGCCCAGGCCGTGGTATTTTGTGGAAGAGCCACACTCAAGGGGCTAAAGAGCCACATGTGGCGCGCAAGCTGCAGTTTGCCAACCAAAGGGCCTAGGGCATTTTGATGTTCAGGAGACCTTTTTAAAGTGTAAAATCTCGGGAAAGGAGCCAAGATGGCGGCATAGGTAAACACCTATCTTGCTGCCATACACAGCAATTTCAAAACTACAACTTAACGAAAGAACAAACATCATCCAGAATCACCAGAAAGCTGGCTGAGTGAAAATTCCACAAATAAAAGTGAAGCTAGGACACAGTGACTCAGTGGAGTAGCGGAGGGCAGTGTTGAAGATATGCACGGTGTCGGAGAAATGGAGCACTGCACACGTGTGGGCAGAGGGGGCGGGGGGGCTGCAAACAGGGCCGTTTTTCTCGAATGGTGGAGACAAAGGCATCCCACTGCACTGATTCCCCAGCTCCGGTTGAAGTCTGGGAAACCCACAATCATACAAGATAAAACTGGACAGTGGGAGACACCCTGTAACTCAGGCGTTGCAAGGGTCTTCAAGCTTGTCGAGAGGGCGAGCTTGTGCAGAGTGTGCATAAACTTGGGAACAGCAGAGCTGCGTGACTGCACAGAGAGGAATCATGAGTTACTCTCTTGTTCGGGAAACCACCAAACTGGATTGTTTTACAACCCTGGGTGAGATGCTGGTGTGCAGACTCATTTGGGGAGAGCCTGAATTGTCTGGCAGCAGGTTGAGCTCAGAGGCAGCTCTCTCTCACAGGTGGTTGTAGCCATTGCCACCTGGTACAGAGACCCAGGTGCAGAATAGGGCAGAGTTGACGCTGCCTGCTCAGCCCGGAGACTCCGCCCAGCCAACCTGAGCACAGCTGAACCTCACAGCCAATTGGCATGGAGGTCAAACCCTCCTAGTGCTAACAACAACAAGCAAGGCTTAACTTCAACAGGACTGTGTAATCCATATCGACCTCAGGTAACTGGGGAGGCTGAGCCACTGTCCCCTAGAGGACATCTACCACACAAAGCTAATCGACCAACTCAGGAAAGCAGCCACCATGCAGAGACATGGAAAGAAAGAGTCTGCAGTGAAGATGAAGATGGTAGACTGTGGCCAGAGTCAGCAGCAAAAGCAGCAGACTCCGGCTGGAGGGATGGCAGATGCCGCAACCAGATCAATGGCCTGGGTCTCGGGTGCCAGTGGAAAACCGGTGCCAGAAGTCAGGGGAAGGAAGGCCTATTGCACGAATCTTCGTGCAATGGGCCTCTAGTATGGTTATAATTATGATTGGATTTTCCATCTTCCTGCCATCTCCAGGTCTCCACTTCTCTCCCTAACATCTTAGAAAAGTTGGGTATTTTCCTTTTCTTCCAAATTTCTTTCCTGAAGGCCATTCTCATTTGCTATCATGAACAGATCAAGTAGGTGATATAGGTTTTCCCAACTTGCTCAGGGGAAAGTCCTCCCCTTCCACAAACCCCCTTCTTGTAAACTCTTTATTTTCAGTAAGATGTAAATTGGCAGATAACAGTGAAATGCTAGTGTGGATGTCCCTGTAAATATCAGAGGCTCCTGAAATCAAGTTAAAGCCTTAGGGGCCCTCACGCAAGGCCCTTGGGTTTGTTGTTAACTATGTCACCAGGATTTCTGCCCAGTACTGGCATCACTGAGTTCCCCATGCAAGCAACTCTCTGCACTGAAGGGCTGTTGCATCTTGAACCAGCCCTAATTAAGGAAGCTTGTCAAAGGACTCTCCAGAGCAGGGACAGATCCAAAACACTTGAAGCTTCTAGTTTTCTTTATCGCCTTTTCTAGTAGGTTCTTTTCTAGTTAGTCCCTCTTGGGAACCTCCAGAAAAATAGTGGTGGTTCTCTCTAATCAGAGGAAATTATTTGTGAAGAAAAGATACTTCCAGAAAAAAAAAATTTGTGAGGGAAGATAGTTTAAATGCCTGGTTGTGAAGCACACAGTTGTCTTCATCAGAAGGACACCTGCTCATTCCTCTTTCTGAAAATAGGGATGGGGATTTTGCTTTTCATTGGTCCTTGGATATATTGGCCTTGAGCCATTTCTTGACTGCTCTCCTAATGGGCAAGGCTGTACTTGCCTAAGAAAACTTAATTATTTTTATTAAGGCATCGTTGACATACCTACCTATGAACCAGGAGGTCAGGTTCAATTCCCAGTCAGGGCACATGCCTGGTTGCAGGCTAGATCACCAGTAGGGATTCCCTGTCCATGTCCCTCTCCCTCTCCTCCTCCTTCTTCCATCCCCCTCCCTCTTCCACTCCTTCTCTCTCTTCAAGTCTCACTGTTCTAAATTATTCAGTAAAAAGCATGATTCAAGCATCTTAGTTTTATCTGAGCCTTTTGGCCTGTAATTTCTTATATATCTTGCCTGGTAATGCATTTAAAATCTACAAAAGTATCAAGGTAATTTATTATCATGATATGGAATGATAAAAAAAAGGTAAAAGAAGCTGAATGCTCTGGCCAACAAGGTGGAAAGACATTGACAGACACCTGTAGATTGAGCTATAAGTTGAGTTATTTTTACTTATAAGCATGGAAACAGAGAGCCCAAGAACCAAACTTTCACCTCCCAAATACCATCAGAGGCCCTGAGATACAAGAGCACTCCAACACAAGGGATAGGACTCATCCCAAGTTATTAACTCCTTCACTTTCCATGATGCTTAAGACAGAAAAATCTAGGTACAACAACACAAAAGTTTGTACCTGCAGAGCCCAGCAGGTGCTTTAAATCACTAAAGGGCACATTTTGGCACCTAGGCTATATTTCTTAATGGCATGTACTTGTGGTGAATTGGAGAATTGCTTTAAGGTGGTAGCTGAAACTCGGCTCTATATGAAGGTTCCCATGGGAACAGGGCCCAGTCAATATTTTTAAGAAAGGCCAGAAATAATAGAATTTTATGAGCACTTGTCTAGTTAAAAACTCACTAGTCTGCCAGGATCTTAGTTTCTAAATATTACCATTTATCCAATAATGGGAGCTAGGGCTCTTTAGAGAAGTGGCTAATTCTAAGGCTGAGGCAGAGGAAATGCATCATGAGCTTAGAGCTTCTTATAGAGCCAGAAAGTCAGGAACTGCTACACACACACACACACACACACACACACACACAGACAGACACAATGATGGGAATATGTCAAATGCACAGAAGAGCCAGCCAATTAAAAGAGTTTCTAATAGCTAAATCTGGAACATTTCTTTCTTTCTTCTTCCTTGTATACTGATGTAGCACTAAAAGCTATATTGGAACATGAGAAAGCCTTAAGACTGGAACAAAAAATAAATAATATGCAGGGTAGGGTAAAAGTAGGTTTATAGTTATGAATATGAGAAGCACAGAGTTTATTCTTATACCATTATTTATTAACTAGAGGCCCAGTGCATGAAATTTGTGCATGGGGGAGGGAGTGTTCCTTAGCCCCCTGGCCTGCACCCTCTCCAATCTGGGACCCATCATGCCTAAACTGGCAGTCAGACATCCTTCTTACAATCAAGGACTACTGGCTCCTAACCACTCACCTGTCTGCCTAATGCCCCCAACTGAGCCTCCCCTGCCAGCCTGGTAGCCCCCAACTGCCCTCCCCTGCTTGCCTCGTCACTCCCAACTTCCTATGCCTCAGTCCCCACCACCATGGCTTTGTCTGGAAGGAAGTCCGACATCAGGAAGATGGCCGGTTGACCTGGTCTAATTAGCATTTTACCCTTTTATTAGTATAGACTAGAGGCCCAGTGCACAAAATTCCTGCATTGGGGGCAGGGGATGTCCCTTAGCCCAGCCTGCACCCTCTCCAACCTGGGACCCCTCAAGGGATGTTCAACTGCCCGTTTGTATCGGGCCTAAAGGGGCAATCGGACATCCTTCTCACAATCCAGGACTGCTGGCTCCAAAATGCTCACCTGCCTGCCTCCCTGATTGCCCCTAACCGCTTCTGCCTGCCAGCCTGATCACCCACTAACCACTACCCTGCCAGCCTAATTGATGTTTAACTGCTCCCCTGCCAGCCTATTTGCCCCTAACTTCCCTCCTCTGCCAGCCTGGTCACCCCTAACTGGCCTCCCCTGGAGGCTTGATCGCCCCCAACTGCCCTCCCTTGCAGGCCTGGTCCCTCCCAACTAGCCTCATCTGCTGGCCTGATTGCCCACAACTTCCCTCCCTTGCACGGCCTGGAACCTTCAATGACCCTCCCCTGCTGGCCATCTTGTGTCCACATGGAGGCAGGATCTTTGACCACATGAAGGAAGCCCTCTTGTGTGTTGGAGTGATGGTCAATCTGCAAATTACTCTTTTATTAGATAGGATAGATGCCTGGTGCATGGGTGGGGGCCAGCTGGTTTGCCCTGAAGGGTGTCTTGGATCAGGATGGGGGTTCCCTTGGGGTGAGGGGCGGCCCAGGCAAGGGGCCTGTGGAGGTTTGCAGGCTGGTCACACACCCCAGTGACCCAAGTGGAGGCCCTGGTATCTGGGATTAATCTATGTCTACCATTGAAACTTTGTAGCCTGGAGCAGAGCCAAGCCTTCTGCTTGCTTCGTGGCAATAGCCATTTCTGTTTGAAACATTGTAGCCTAGAGTGGAGTCCTAGGCCAGCAATGGCAGACTGAAAGCTTGGCTTCCTCCCTTGTCAGGGAAACCCAAGCCTCTGTTCTTTCCAGCTCAGTGGCTGCCACCATTTCTGCATCTTTTATAATTGAAACTTTGTAACATTGGGTGGAGGCCTAGGGAGCCAGAAAACTTGGCTTCCTCTGTTGCCGGGGAAACCCAAGCCTTCCTCCAGCTCTCAGTGGCGGCAGCCATCTTGGTTGGGGTTTATTTGCATAATTTGCTCCTTATTGGCTGGTGGGCGTGGGTGTGGAGTGTGGATGCGGCTTATGAGTGTGGTGAAGGTATGGTCAAAATTGCATATTACTCTTTTATTAGGTAGGATTATATAGGATAGGATTGCTTAAAGGGGGGGGGGGTAGCATTTTTCAGCAGGAGGAGATGCTTTAGGCAGACAAAAACACATAACCCTTATATCTGGACTGATAGCCAGCCATATGCACCATAGTGCCAAACCAGTTATTAAAAAATTGAACCACTTTCTTACATCTTACACTACATAGCTGTTGCCCTTGAAACCCCTCAACTCCCACCTTAGGTTCTGCCTTTGCAGTTCACTAAAATTAGGTTCTGATTGGTTGATTTCTATGCCAGTCAGCATCTCTGGGCCTCTCTCTGAGTCTGATCAGAGAGGCGGGGCTGATCAGCAGCCCCTGAGGCACCCAGAGAGAAACAGATGCATAGCTGCTGGCAAAGCCCGGAGAGAGAGGTAGCTGAACAACAGTTGCCACAGACGCTGTGGATCAGACCCTGCCTCTCTCTCTGGGCCTTATTTGCAGCTCCCTTAGCACTCACTGCTGGGTCACCACGGCAAGCCAGCAGTGACTGCAGGACTGACTTCCAGTGTTCTGTGAAACCTTTGTTTGTTACGGACCCTAGGTTTTTATATATTAGGATAGGATAGGATAAGCACTACTGGCTCTGCAAAGGATTCTGTTTGGGGATACTGCAGGCTCTTTTAAGTGCTGTGACCTCAGTCAATAGTCTTTTTCTCAGGCCCACTTCCCTTCCCTAAATAGATATAGTATTGGGTCTGGTGAGGGCTCTTCACATTGATTCTGAGCCGGCCTTTTCTTATCAGATTGCCGAGACTAGTGGTCCACAAATCGCAGCTCACGAGCCTCATGCGGCTATTTGACCCCTTGAGTGTGGCTCTTCCATAAAATACCACGGCCTGGGCGAGTATATTTTGAAGAAGTGATATTAGAAGATAAAATTTTAAAATTTTGGCTCTCAAACGTAATTTCAATCATTGCACTGTTGATATTTGGCTCTATTGATTAGTTTGCCAACCACTGGCCTAGGTTGTTTAGCAGCAGCCTCTCTCACTCTCTAATGAGATGCAGACACATGTGGGTAACTGAGGCAAGGGTTGAAGGGCTTCATCTCTTTCTTTCATTATTTAGTGATGGAACCTGTTCCCCCTCACCCTCTGACCTTTGATGCATTTGGACAGCTGACCATTTAAAAGCAGCCTGTGATTTCTTGTTTTGTAAAGCAAGCAAGCAGCCTCCCTCTACTTTAGCTGTTTGACTATTTGGACTTTCACATATTGGGCTTACCCAGAGTGGAGCACATCATGACAGGGCTGTGGTTGACGCGGGGTGGACATCTGCATCTGTGCTGTGTGGTGTGTGGCTGACCCGTAGGTGAGTATTCCTGAGTGTGTGAATGAAGCCCAGGCTGGTGCTCTCCCCCTCTGCCCAGTGACTGGCCTGTGGCCGCTTTAGCTGCCCTTCACTCCTACCTATAGCCAAAGTACCTGGGCTAACGGGAGTACAAATACAAAAAGTGGAAAAATATTTTTCATAAGCTTTGTTTTATATTTAGTAAAAACCCATAAGTTTGTGTGTGATAAACATGAAGTCTTCCTTCTGTGGCCATGTTTGAAGACATAAAGTTTTATTAGAATAATCCATTCTCCCAAGCAAAGAAAGAGAAGGAGGAGGAGCAGGAAAGGGAGGAGGAGGAGAGGGAGGATGATGATGAGGATGAGGAGGAGGATAACAAGAAGGAGAAGGAGAAGGAGAAGAAGGGGGAGAAGGAGAAGGGGAAGAAGAAGGAGAAGGAGAAGAAGAAGAAGGAGGAGGAGGAGGAGGAGGAGGAGGAGGAGGAGGAGGAGGAGGAGGAGGAGAAGAAGAAGAAGGAGGAGGAGGAGGAGGAGGAGGAGGAGGAGGAGGAAGAGAAGAAGAAGAAGAAGAAGAAGAAGAAGAAGAAGAAGAAGAAGAAGAAGAAGAAGAAGAAAAAAGATAGAGGAGGAGGAGGAGGAGGAGGAGAGGAAGAAGAGGAAGAAGAAGAAGAAGAAGAAGAAGAAGAAGAAGAAGAAGAAGAAGAAGAAGAAGAAGAAGAAGAAGAAGGAGGAGGAGGAGGAGGAGGAGGAGGAGGAGGAGGAGGAGGAGGAGAGGAAGAAGAAGAAGAAGAAGAAGAAGAAGAAGAAGAAGAAGAAGAAGAAGAAGAAGGAGGAGGAGGAGGAGGAGGAGGAGGAGGAGGAGGAGGAGAAGAGGAGGAAGAAGAAGAAGAAGAAGTTGTTCTATCAACCCTTTGGAGAGGTTTATGGCAGTGGAAGGTGGGAAAATGAGGAAACTTACATGGATGGACAAAACCAAGACATAAGAAAGTGCAACGGGGCCAATTTCTTTAGTCTGAATGTTTCTCACTTCCTTCCACCACTGCCCCACATGTTTATATGGCTATTTGAACCTAAAATATGGGATTTAGAACATTTATTTTGTCTTGCTGGAGAATAAGGAGAGAAACAATTGAGCTGCTGCTGTATCTTGACTTCCCTGGCAGGGATTCCTAAACAAATGCTGGGAAGTATGATACTGCAAGTAATGGCTTGTAATAGTCCCTGGAGTGTAATCACAATTTTCATTTGAGTCTTATAGACGGGGAAATCCTTTTTCCCAGGTAAAATAAAAGAATGCCAGTCTAAGCAGTTTTCCCTGCATTATCCCAGGGAATCACAGGAAGAGAAAAGATGAGATAAAGAAGGGGCTCAGTGGCCAAGATGCAGCCAGACTGGGCAGCTTTAGATCCCATCAAAGAGACCTCAACAGCCAATGATTCAGTGTATAGATTACAGAACCCTGTGCATGGGAAAAACACAGGGTTGCTCTGTCTCAATGAGCTGGATTTGGGGGCAGAACATGTGTATTTTTCAGCCACACCCACTACCTCTTGTGTCTGGTGAGAAATCACTGACGGTGAAGCCAACTGGGTGGATGGTGGACTCTCTACTATTTGGGGATTCCCAGTTCTGAGGTCTTATAGGTATCCAGTGCCAACTTAGGTAATAACATTGCAGCCTGTGTGGGAGAGGGAGCCTGAACAGAGGAAGTCAGGTGTGCGGGTGTGGGCTGCCTTCCTGTGAGGTGGCCTGCTAAAACTTCTACATTCTATTGCTAATTCTGAATATTTCTTTCATATGAGAAACATTTTGGCTGAGGTTTAGAGGCCACCCTCTACCCCTGGTCAGAAGACACAACTGTAATTACAGAAGAGTATAGTGGTCAGGGTTGCCTCTAAGAGGGTTGGGGGTTTCCCTCCCTCCGGGGCTGGCTATCCGTCTGGATACCCAGTATACCCATCCAGTCTTGCTTAACCCATTGATACACCTGTGGGCTTACAGGAAAAATAGAACAGAAATGTGGCATCAGAGATCCACGTTCATGCCTGCATTCCAGACCCTCTTACCTATGTAGCCTCCTTTTATTCTATTGGTAAAGACATGGTGATGGCACCTGTAATGTTAACTTCTTGAGATTCTTATAAAAACAAAATGCAATAGTGTGAGGAAAAGAACTTGGACTCGAAAAGTGTCATTGTTACCATTCTAGTTTATCAACTTTGTGTCTATAGGGAAGCCAGTCCAAGGTTCAGTTCCTGTTATCACTGTTGCCCAGAGTGAGCTTGTCAAAGGGGTACTCTGTCATGTGGCTTCCAGGGCCCCCAGCTAGCTACTCAGAATCAACATACATTAACATGTGTGTTTCTGAACGAACGGAAACATTCATGCTAAAGTTGAAGACCCCCCTTTTATTTTAATGCTGGTCCAATCCCATTCTCTTTGCTTCTTCCCCAGAGGCAACTACTATGATAAATTCCAGACGATTTTATTTTTATTATTTTTATTCATAACAATTTAAAAGTTGTTTTCAGAGAGGAAGGGAGAGGGAGCAAGAGAAACATCAATGATGAGAGACAATCATTGATCTGCTTCTTGCAGGCCCCCAACTAGAGACTGAACCCCCAACACAGGCATGTGCCCTGACCTGGAATTGAACCGGGACCTCTGTCTTCATAGGTCCATGCTCAACCACTGAACCACCAATGCAGGGCTAGGCCATTTTTAAAAGTACTTTTGCTGTGCACATACACCCATATTCACCAGGGCCCCAGCCCATCCACCTCGCTCCACCCCCACCCACCACACTGTTCATAAGGGCATGATTCATTTTGTGATTTCCTGGGTCCTACGGAACACCTCCTCCCTCCATCCCTGGAGAGCCCAAGCTGAATGTGGGCATGGGTGGCCCGAGAGACTCTTGGATACCTTTTTAGAACTTACAAGGTGAGGGATTGACGCGCACCAACCAACCAGAGACCTTGATTTTGGAACCCAGAACTTTATTGCAAGATGGTCAAACCCATTAGGGCAGTATTGCTATATGCATTCCCACCATGTGACCAGAGGAAGTCACACCTCTCCTCCCCTCCTGGCCGTGGGAAAGAAGCCCAAGCTCAGTTCAGTTCTTTTTATCGTCCAGGGAGAGCTTGTCCAGGAGGTGCTCCTCCAGGCTGTCTCCCGGGTTCCTTGGGTACACAGGGAAGGTGCTGACTTGCTCCCTGACCTCTTCAAAGGATTTCACCTGCTCGTGCAGAGTGCTCTTCCCCAGGAAACCCAACAGATGCGCGTCCTTCTTCTCCTTGGCCAGCTGCTCCAGATAACTCAGGTCCTGGCTGACTTGGACGGCTACGTACAGGGCGTAGTCCAGGGCCTGGAGGCTGCTGTCCCACTGGTCCAAGTCAGGCAATTTGACGACGCTCTGGTACTGGCGCGCATGGCCGATGCGCTGCTTCTCCAGCCGGATGAGCTCCCGGACGTGCTGATTCAGCAGGGCGGCCTGTCCCAGGAGGAAGGTGCTCACATACCTGTGGGAGATCTGGTCTTCGAAGTAGCAGGCTATGGACTCGTACGCGTAGATGACATAGAGCTCCAGTTGGATCTGGTGGTTGAGGGCACACTCGCAGGCGGGGTGGTACATACTGGAGCGCCATGACGGGGCTGGCGGGGTCGGCGGGGCGGCCATGGCGGGGGCCTCGGGGGTCGCGGCCAAAGAAGCCCAGGTGAGGCGGAGGCGGGGGCTGTGGAGCCGGCAGCGGGCAGTGGGCGAGGCGACGGTGGCGGGATCCTCTGATGCTACCCAGGGTGAACGGCCTCGGTGGCCTCACCCAGGCTCCGCGACTGAGGCGGCCAGCTGCCGGCTACTCGGGAGTTGGGTCGCTGCTGCTCGGCCAGCGGTCAATTCACAGCCCGCGTGGGGAGGGCATTGTGAGGCCCAGCGTTCCACGTTCTACTTGAAAACCTGGGCCACTCTGCTGCCTGTCTCCAGACCTTTCATTAAAAAGGCTCTGATGAGATAGAAGTTATATACTATAGCATTCCCCTTTTCCACGTGAACATTTATTTCCATGGTACAAAATATCTATCGGGGATAAAAAAGATGGCGGCGGGACAGAAGGAAGCGTAATCATTTGTGTCCCGGGGTAGACGGGGTGAGCAGCCGAGGGTCGCGGGGGGAGTGTTTGTTGGCGAGTGGGGGGACAGCAGGGCTTTGGGAGAAGGAGGGCGACTGCTTAGATTAGCCTCCCTCAAGGGAGCGGCTCTGTGTGGCTGGGTTCTCTCCCAGAGCCTGGCGCAGAGGCGGCTGGGCCATCTTAAAGGGGAAGAGCCTGAAGATTTTACAGTGGCCGTACCCACTGGGCGTCTGAGACGCCCCACCTCCCCCACAACATTGGTTCCTAGTTGGTGAGGAAGCGGACTCCGAGGAAACTTGTGCTCAGCCACGGAAAGGTCAGGTTTCTCCGGGCGGTTAAGGGAGCTGGTAACACAGGGAGATTCGTGCCTGGCGAAAAAAGAGGAAAAACCCGCGGCTGTTGGAGCCGGCAAACGTGGAAGAGGGTCCTCGGAGCTAGTGACAGGAGGGGGGGATACATAGAGGGTGACCCATTTGGACCTGAAGGAGAGGGCCAGCCTGGCAGTTTTGGGAGGGAGCGGGCTGCCAAACCCAAGGGGAGAAAGGGTTTCACGCAAACATACGAGCAGGACGTGAGTTCGCCCGCCTGCGTTTGTCCTCTCTAAATCCAAATTTCTCAGCGCTGAAGGAGGAACGGGGGATCCCCTGGTGGGGGATAACCTGGGAGACCACAGGGGCGAGCTGTTTTTCTGACGCTGGGGATCAGAACAGGTCCTCACAATTAGAGAGGCAGCTCTGGGGTAGCCTATTTCCACAAATCAGTAGTAATACCATTGACATAGCGGGATTTTAGACCAGGCTAAGGAGGACCAATAGACCGGGAGGTCAATTCACAAACACTGCCACCTAGGGGCTGAATCATAAATTGTCTCTTGTGTAACACAAATTAAGGAATCAATTTTATTTCTACTACTATTTAAAAAATTTTTAAGTGCCATTTTATTCCATCTTTATTTTACTCAGAGATTAGTGTTATACAGTCTTTTTTCATCTACTCTTTAGTATCTCTTTAATCTACTTCAACTTCCCCCTTATGCCAGCACTCTCTTGCTAACCTTTCCTTAGTTAGTGTCTTATTCCCCTTAAACTTTTTCTGGTTTAGATTTTCCTTATTCTCTCTTTTTAGCCCCTGTTAAAATTTCACCCCACTTTTATATCCAATCTCCAACCACCTGCTCCAAGTCCATACACATCTAATGCTTCTCTGACTTCACTATTCTAAAATGTTTTTCTCTAGGTCCTGCTGATGTTGTTTATATTTTATGCACATTTGTGAGATTGGTTTGGTTATTCTTTTCTTTTAATTTGTTTTGTGGGGTGGGAGTTGGCATTGTTTTGTGTATTTGGTGATGTTTACATTGTTTTTTGATAGATTTAAGCTTCTGTGTTCCCTAACCTCCCTTGATATTAGTTGTTGTATGTAGTTTGTATCAGTCTCCAGGTACGCGTTGCGGGCTTTTGCTGGGATTAGTGGCAGTCCTCTGGGAGTTTCCAACCCATATTTATGGTTTACTCCCTTTTCCTTTCTTTTTACTCCTTCCCCTTTTCCCAACTTTATTTTGGCATTCCCTTTTTTAAAAAAAAATTCTTTCTTCCTTCCTTCCTTTCTTTCTTTCCTTCTTCCTTCCTTTCTTTCTTTCTCTCTGTTTTTCTTTCTTTATTTTTTGTGTGCTTAGTGTGTTTTCTCTTATTCTCTTTTACCCCACCTATCACCTAATTTACCTTCCTCTGGCAATCACTTTTAATTTGGAGTTACCAATACTGTGAATACATTCTTCTTCAGTGCCTGGTGTGCTGCACCTGGTTGTGTTGTAGTCTGAGCCTTTAAATCAACACAGGAGACTGAGAAAAACATAACAAGACACACAGAGAAGAAAGACTATGGGGAGACAAAAAATAGCCCACCAATGAAAGAAAAACAAGCCTCGCCAGAAAAAAAGGTAACCGAAATGGAAGCAAACAACCTGTCAGAGAGAGAGTTCAGAGAAATGATCATAGGGTGGATGAAGAGAACAGCAGCCAATACAAGTAGGAACCATGAGGAATTGAAGAGGAATCAAAAGGAAATGAAGAAGAGCCAGGAAGTAATGAATAAGAAGTATGAAGAAATGAATAAGAAATATGAAAAAATGAAGAAGACGCAAGAAGAAATGAAAAGTGACATTGCTGAGGTAAAGAACTCCATAGAGAGTATCAGGAGGAGACTAGATGAAGCAGAGGACAGAATCAGTGAGCTGGAAGACAAGGAAGGAAAAAATGCCCAAGTAGAGCAGCTTCCAGAAAAAAAATTAAAAAGCAGGAGGAGAGCCTAAGGGAACATTGGGACAACATGAAACAAAACAACTTACGTATAATAGGGCTTCCAGATGGACAGGAAACAGAGCAAGGAATAGAAAACCTGTTGGAAGAAATAATGACAGAAAACTTCCCTGATATAGGAAAGAAAAAGCCCACACAAATCCAAGAAGCTCACAGAGTTCCAAGCAAATTAAACCCCAAAAGGCCTACACCAAGGCACGTTATAATTAAATTGGCAAACAGCAACGACAAAGTGAGAATCTTAAAAGCAGCCAGAGAGAGACAGAAAGTCACCTACAAAGGAACCCTCATCAGATTAGCAAGTGATTTCTCAACAGAAACTTGTCAGGCCAGAAGGGATTGGAATGAAATATACAAAGTTATGCAAAGAAAGGGTCTGAATCCTAGAATACTGTACCCAGCAAGGCTATCAATAAAAATTGAAGGTCAAATCAGGAGCTTCACAGACAAAAAAGGTCTAAGGGAATACATTACCACCAAACCAGCAATGCAAGAAATGCTAAAGGGTCTGATGTGAAAAGCAATAGGAAGCCATGAAAGAACATAGGGGCAAAGAACAAAAATGGCTACAAATAACTATCTATCAATAATTACTTTAAATGTAAATGGTTTAAATGCTCCAATCAAAAGACATAGGGTAATAGACTGGATAAGAAAACACGACCCATATATCTGCTGTCTACAAGAAACCCACCTCCAAAAAAAAGATGCACACAGACTGAGGGTGAAAGGATGGAAAATGTTCTTCAGGCGAATGGAAATGGAAAAAAAAGCTGGGGAAGCAATACTTATATCCGAAAAATTAGATCTCAAAGTGAAGGATGTAACAAGAGATAAAGAAGGCCACTACATAGTACTAAAGGGAGCAATCCAACAAGAAGAAATAACTCTGGTAAACATATATGCACCCAATATAGGAGCACCCAAATACATACTAAAACTCCTAGAGGATATCAAGGGAGAGATAGACAGCAATACAATCATAGTAGGAGACTTTAATACCCCACTATCACCATTGGACAAATCCTCTAAACAAAAAATTAGTAAAGAAACATCAATCCTCAATGAATCACTAGACCAGAAGGAATTAATTGACATCTTCAGATCATTTCACCCCAAAGCCACAGAATATACATTCTTTTCAAGTGCCCATGGGTCATTCTCAAAGATAGACCATGTGTTGGGTCATAGGCAAAGTCTCTCCAAATTCAAGAAGATAGAAATCATATCAAGCACATTCTAAGATCACAATGGCATAAAGCTGGAAATCAACTACAATAGAAACAATCCAAAGAAATCAAACACATGGAGACTAAACAGCATGCTATTAAACTATGACTGGGTTACTATAGAGATCAAGGAAGAGATAGAAAACATCATGGAAACAAATGACAACGACAGCACAACAATCCAAAATCTATGGGACACAGTGAAAGCAGTTCTGAGAGGGAAGTTCATAGCTCTACAATCCTACTGCAAAAAACTTGAAACAGCGGCAATAAATTATCTAACCCAACAACTCAAAGAGTTAGAAAGAAAGCAACAAGAAAAGCCCAGTGTAAACAGAAGGAAGGAAATAGTAAAGATCAGAGCAGAAATAAATGACATAGAGACAAAAGAAACAATACAGAAAATCAACAAAACCAAAAGCTGGTTCTTTCAAAGATTAAACAAGATTGATGAACCTCAAGTCAGACTCACCAAGAAGCAAAGAGAGAGGACCCTAATAAATAAAATCAGAAATGAAAGAGGTGAAATAACAACAGACCCCATTGAAATACAAAGGATTGCTAAAAATTACTATGAACATCTCTACTCCAACAAACTGGACAACCTGGAGGAAATGGATATATTTCTAGAAAAATATAACCTCCCAAAACTCAATCAAGAAGAATCTAAACAACTCAATAGACCAAAAACTGGGAAGAAATTGAAGCAGTCATCGTAAAGCTTCCAGCAAACAAAAGCCCAGGACCAGACAGCTTCACAGGGGAGTTTTACCAAACATTCAAGGAAGAACTAAAACTAGACTCCTCAGACTATTCCAGAAAATTCAAGAGGATGGAACACTTCCAAACTCCTTCTATGAAGCTAACATCACCCTAATACCTAAAGCAGATAAAGATGACACAATGAAAGAGAATTACAGGCCAATATCCCTCATGAATATAGATGCCAAAATCCTCAATAAAATTCTAGCAAATCGGATCCAGCAGTACATCAGAAAGATCATACACCATGACCAAGTAGGATTTATCCCAGGAATGCAAGGATGGTACAATATCCGCAAATCAATAAATGTGATACATCACATAAACAAACTGAGAGATAAAAATCACGTAGTCATATCAATTGATGCAGAAAAAGCATTTGACAAAATCCAACACCCTTTCTTGGTGAAAACTCTCAACAAGGTAGGAATAGAAGGATCATACCTCAACATAATAAAAGCCATATATGAGAAACCCACAGCAAACATCATACTCAATGGGCAAAAACTACAACCATTTCCCTTAAGAACAGGAACAAGACAGGGCTGCCCACTCACACCACTCCTATTCAACATAGTACTGGAAGTATTAGCCATTGCAATTAGACAAGAAGAAGAAATAAAAGGCATCCAGATTGGAAAAGAAGAAGTAAAGCTATCCTTATTTGCAGATGACATGATATTGTACATAAAAAACCCGAAAGACTCCATTAAAAAGCTAATAGACTTAATAAATGAGTTCAGCAATGTAGCAGGCTACAAAATCAATGCCAAGAAATCTATGGCATTCCTATACACCAATAGTGAACTTACAGAAAGGGAGACAAAAAAGCAATCCCATTTACCATCGCACCAATAAAATTAAGATACCTAGGAATCAACTTAGGTAAGGAGGTAAAAGACCTATTCGCGGAAAACTACAGGATGCTAAAAAAAAGAGATAGAGGAAGATGTAAACAGATGGAAGAACATACCATGTTCATGGATTGGGAGAATCAACATAATTAAAATGTCCATACTACCCAAAGCAATCTATAAATTTAATGCACTCCCCATTAAAATACCAATGGCATACTTCACAGACGTAGAAAGAACTCTCCAAAAATTCATCTGGAATAAAAAAAAGGCCCCGGATAGCCACAGCAATCCTGAGAAAGAAGCACAAAGTCGGTGGGATTTCAACACCAAATTTCAAGCTGTATTACAGAGCTACTGTTCTCAAAACAGCCTGGTACTGGCACAAGAACAGACATATAGATCAATGGAATAGAATTGGGAATCCAGGTATCAACCCAAACCACTATGCTCAATTAATATTTGACAAAGGAGGTCTGAACATAAAGTGGCGTCAAGATAGTCTCTTCAATAAATAGTGTTGGGAAAATTGGACAGATACATGCAAAAAAAATGAAACTAGACCACCAACTTACAACATACACAAAAATAAAGTCCAAATGGATACAGGACTTAAACATAAGACGGAAACCATAAAAACATTAGAGGAATCTACAGGAAATAAAATCTCAGACATATGCCAAAAGAACTTCTTCGATGATACTGCTCCTAGGGCAATGGAAGCTAAACACAGAATAAACAAATGGGACTACATCAAAATAAAAAGCTTTTGCACAGCTAAAGAAACCATCAGCAAAACAACAAGAAAACCCACTGCATGGGAGAATATATTTGCAAATGTTATCAGTGATAAAGGTTTAATCTCAAGCATCTACAAGCAACTCACACAACTCAATAAAAGGAAGACAAATGATCCAATAAAAAAATGGGCAACAGACCTAAATAGAACCTTTTTAAAGAAGACAAAAGGAAGGCCCAGAGACATATGAAAACTTGCTCAAAGTCACTAATTATCCGAGAGATGCAAATCAAAACGACTATGCGGTACCATCTCACACCTGTCAGAATGGCTTACATCACCAAATCAACAAATGACAAGTGCTGGCGAGGATGCGGAGAAAAAGGAACTCTCCTGCACTGTTGGTGGGATTGTAGACTGGTGCAGCCACTGTGGAGAACAGTATGGAGTTTCCTCAAAAAACTAAAAATGGAGCTCCCATTCAGCCCAGTGATCCCACTTCTAGGAATATACCCCAAGAAACTAGAAAGGCGAATTAGAAAGGATATATGTACCCCTATGTTCATAGCAGCACAATTTATCATAGCTAAGACTTGGAAACAGCCTAAGTGCCCATCAGCAGATGGGTGGATTAAAAAACTATGGTACATCTACACAATGGAATACTACGCTGCGGTAAAAAAGAAAGAGCTCCTACCATTTGTAACAACATGGACGGAATTAGAGAGCATTATGCTAAGTGATATTAGCCAGGCAGAGAAAGACAAATATCACATGACCTCACTCATTTGAGGAATATAATGAATGACATAGACTGATGAACAAGAATGGATCCAGAGACTGAGAAAGTTCATCAAAATGTCAAACCTCAGGGTAAGTGGCAGGTGGTGGGAGTAAGGGGGAAAGTCAATATATTTGAATGCTTGAACTAAGGTAAGTGAATTGTGTTTTTATATCCCTGACAAAGTTTATATAAAGTTATAAAAAAATTGGCAGCTAGTTTGAGATTGAATTAACATGGCCTAGAGCATGTCATCTCTTATGGACACCAGTTCTTAGGCTAGGCCCTCCTTAACTTCCCGTGACACCACAATACCCTTACATGATATTATTCTACAATGTCATTATAATATTTGATATTTGACAACAGCATATTATACAATTATCCCAAATAAACTTACAAACTAATTCTTTGAATGTTGGGCAGCAACTTAAAAACAGGATAGGAAAGGAATTAATCCCTTTCAGAAGGGATGAAGGCACTGGGAAGGCATCTGAGCATTCTATATTGGCCCCTCTGGCCCATTTGCCAAGAGGAACCCTCTTCTTATTATCCAAATACACACAGCTGATGTGTGAACTTTCAGTTCAAGCTGTCGCTGAAGTCTCTGGGCAGCTGGCACCATGGATCTGTCTCTCGACCAATGGTGTGAGCTGGGCCCTCTCTGGAGAAGAAACCTGGGTCACCCGAGATATGTGATCAGTACCTGGACCCCGCTAGCAGGCGAGGGGACCCCAAGGCAGGTGCTGGACGTGGAGGCCACGGGGGCATAGACTACAAAGGAGACAGGACTGAACCTCACATCACCCTGTTGGGCCCTGGAGGATGGCTGGTTAGCCAGAGATGGGTAAGGTTCCTCAGGGAAGGAACAACCTAAGACAGGCACAGTCGCAGAGGGGCCAACAGGAGAGAACTAAAAGATCAACAGAGGTGGGGCACAGACCCTCATCCACAAACCTTGCAGGGGCTTGAATTCTCACCCCTCCTGAGGAAGGTCTCCTACCACCACGGCTGCTACGCCTCCCACGCACAACTCACACCGGGACCCAGGTGGTAGACAGAGACTCGGCCAGCAATAGCTGCCCTATATCTAAATTTAATTTATTACAAGGAATGCTGAGGACCTACTCAAAAATGCAAATATGCCTTTCCACAAGTATTTACTGGGTAAACTAAGATTTCTGCTTGAGTATTAAAATTGACAGTAAATGTTAGGCAATTTTGCAGTGAGATGAACTACTAATAGATAAATTATTTAATGTCTTAGGAAAAGCTTTTTGTCTAGTACAGTTAGATTTTCATGAGTATTCACTTATTTCACTTGTCCAATTTAAATTAATATGAAAACTTGATTACTATTTTACTGTTCTCTCCTGTTGGCCCCTCTGCGACTGTGCCTGTCTTAGGTTGTTCCTTCCCTGAGGAACCTTACCCATCTCTGGCTAACCAGCCATCCTCCAGGGCCCAACAGGGTGATGTGAGGTTCAGTCCTGTCTCCTTTGTAGTCTATGCCCCCGTGGCCTCCACGTCCAGCACCTGCCTTGGGGTCCCCTCGCCTGCTAGCGGGGTCCAGGTACTGATCACATATCTCGGGTGACCCAGGTTTCTTCTCCAGAGAGGGCCCAGCTCACACCATTGGTCGAGAGACAGATCCATGGTGCCAGCTGCCCAGAGACTTCAGCGACAGCTTGAACTGAAAGTTCACACATCAGCTGTGTGTATTTGGATAATAAGAAGAGGGTTCCTCTTGGCAAATGGGCCAGAGGGGCCAATATAGAATGCTCAGATGCCTTCCCAGTGCCTTAATCCCTTCTGAAAGGGATTAATTCCTTTCCTATCCTGTTTTTAAGTTGCTGCCCAACATTCAAAGAATTAGTTTGTAAGTTTATTTGGGATAATTGTATAATATGCTGTTGTCAAATATCAAATATTATGATGACATTGTAGAATAATATCATGTAAGGGTATTGTGGTGTCACGGGAAGTTAAGGAGGGCCTAGCCTAAGAACTGGTGTCCATAAGAGATGACATGCTCTAGGCCATGTTAATTCAATCTCAAACTAGCTGCCAATTTTTTTATAACTTTATATAAACTTTGTCAGGGATATAAAAACACAAATCACTTACCTTAGTTCAAGCATTCAAATATATTGACTTTCCCCCTTACTCCCACCACCTGCCACTTACCCTGAGGTTTGACATTTTGATGAACTTTCTCAGTCTCTGGATCCATTCTTGTTCATCAGTCTATGTCATTCATTATATTCCTCAAATGAGTGAGGTCATGTGATATTTGTCTTTCTCTGCCTGGCTAATATCACTTAGCATAATGCTCTCTAATTCCGTCCATGTTGTTACAAATGGTAGGAGCTCTTTCTTTTTTACCGCAGCGTAGTATTCCATTGTGTAGATGTACCATAGTTTTTTAATCCACCCATCTGCTGATGGGCACTTAGGCTGTTTCCAAGTCTTAGCTATGATAAATTGTGCTGCTATGAACATAGGGGTACATATATCCTTTCTAATTCGCCTTTCTAGTTTCTTGGGGTATATTCCTAGAAGTGGGATCACTGGGCTGAATGGGAGCTCCATTTTTAGTTTTTTGAGGAAACTCCATACTGTTCTCCACAGTGGCTGCACCAGTCTACAATCCCACCAACAGTGCAGGAGAGTTCCTTTTTCTCCGCATCCTCGCCAGCACTTGTCATTTGTTGATTTGGTGATGTAAGCCATTCTGACAGGTGTGAGATGGTACCGCATAGTCGTTTTGATTTGCATCTCTCGGATAATTAGTGACTTTGAGCAAGTTTTCATATGTCTCTGGGCCTTCCTTTTGTCTTCTTTAGAAAAGGTTCTATTTAGGTCTGTTGCCCATTTTTTTATTGGATCATTTGTCTTCCTTTTATTGAGTTGTGTGAGTTGCTTGTAGATGCTTGAGATTAAACCTTTATCACTGATAACATTTGCAAATATGTTCTCCCATACAGTGGGTTTTCTTGTTGTTTTGTTGATGGTTTCTTTAGCTGTGCAAAAGCTTTTTATTTTGATGTAGTCCCATTTGTTTATTCTGTCTTTAGCTTCCATTGCCCTAGGAGCAGTATCATCGAAGAAGTTCTTTTGGCATATGTCTGAGATTTTATTTCCTGTAGATTCCTCTAATGTTTTTATGGTTTCCTGTCTTACGTTTAAGTCTTGTATCCATTTGGAGTTTATTTTTGTGTATGGTGTAAGTAGGTGGTCTAGTTTCATTTTTTTGCATGTATCTATCCAATTTTCCCAACACTATTTATTGAAGAGACTATCTTGACGCCACTTTATGTTCAGACCTCCTTTGTCAAATATTAATTGAGCATAGTGGTTTGGGTTGATACCTGGATTCCCAATTCTATTCCATTGATCTATATGTCTGTTCTTGTGCCAGTACCAGGCTGTTTTGAGAACAGTAGCTCTGTAATACAGCTTGAAATTTGGTGTTGAAATCCCACCGACTTTGTGCTTCTTTCTCAGGATTGCTGTGGCTATCCGGGGCCTTTTTTTTTATTCCAGATGAATTTTTGGAGAGTTCTTTCTACGTCTGTGAAGTATGCCATTGGTATTTTAATGGGGAGTGCATTAAATTTATAGATTGCTTTGGGTAGTATGGACATTTTAATTATGTTGATTCTCCCAATCCATGAACATGGTATGTTCTTCCATCTGTTTACATCTTCCTCTATCTCTTTTTTTTAGCATCCTGTAGTTTTCCGCGAATAGGTCTTTTACCTCCTTACTTAAGTTTATTCCTAGGTATCTTAATTTTTTTGGTGTGATGGTAAATGGGATTGCTTTTTTAGTCTCCCTTTCTGTAAGTTCACTATTGGTGTATAGGAATGCCATAGATTTCTTGGCATTGATTTTGTAGCCTGCTACATTGCTGAACTCATTTATTAAGTCTATTAGCTTTTTTATGGAGTCTTTCGGGTTTTTTATGTACAATATCATGCCATCTGCAAATAAGGATAGCTTTACTTCTTCTTTTCCAATTTGGATGCCTTTTATTTCTTCTTCTTGTCTAATTGCAATGGCTTATACTTCCAGTACTATGTTGAATAGGAGTGGTGTGAGTGGGCAACCCTGTCTTGTTCCTGTTCTTAAGGGAAATGGTTGTAGTTTTTGCCCATTGAGTATGATGTTTGCTGTGGGTTTCTCATATATGGCTTTTATTATGTTGAGGTATGATCATTCTATTCCTACCTTGTTGAGAGTTTTCACCAAGAAAGGGTGTTGGATTTTGTCAAATGCTTTTTCTGCATCAATTGATATGACTATGTGATTTTTATCTCTCAGTTTGTTTATGTGATGTATCACATTTATTGATTTGCGGATATTGTACCATCCTTGCATTCCTGGGATAAATCCTACTTGGTCATGGTTTATGATCTTCCTGATGTACTGCTGGATCCGATTTGCTAGAATTTTATTGAGGATTTTGGCATCTATATTCATGAGGGATATTGGCCTGTAATTCTCTTTCATTGTGTCATCTTTATCTGCTTTAGGTATTAGGGTGATGTTAGCTTCATAGAAGGAGTTTGGAAGTGTTCCATCCTCTTGAATTTTCTGGAATAGTCTGAGGAGTCTAGGTTTTAGTTCTTCCTTGAATGTTTGGTAAAACTCCCCTGTGAAGCTGTCTGGCCCTGGGCTTTTGTTTGCCGGAAGCTTTATGACGACTGCTTCAATTTCTTCCACAGTTATTGGTCTATTGAGTTGTTTAGCTTCTTCCTGATTGAGTTTTGGGAGGTTATATTTTTCTAGAAATATATCCATTTCCTCCAGGTTGTCCAGTTTGTTGGAGTAGAGATGTTCATAGTAATTTTTAGCAATCCTTTGTATTTCAATGGGGTCTGTTGTTATTTCACCTCTTTCATTTCTGATTTTATTTATTAGGGTCCTCTCTCTTTGCTTCTTGGTGAGTCTGACTTGAGGTTCATCAATCTTGTTTAATCTTTGAAAGAACCAGCTTTTGGTTTTGTTGATTTTCTGTATTGTTTCTTTTGTCTCTATGTCATTTATTTCTGCTCTGATCTTTACTATTTCCTTCCTTCTGTTTACACTGGGCTTTTCTTGTTGCTTTCTTTCTAACTCTTTGAGTTGTTGGGTTAGATAATTTATTGCCGCTGTTTCAAGTTTTTTGCAGTAGGATTGTAGAGCTATGAACTTCCCTCTCAGAACTGCTTTCACTGTGTCCCATAGATTTTGGATTGTTGTGCTGTCGTTGTCATTTGTTTCCATGATGTTTTCTATCTCTTCCTTGATCTCTATAGTAACCCAGTCATAGTTTAATAGCATGCTGTTTAGTCTCCATGTGTTTGATTTCTTTGGATTGTTTCTATTGTAGTTGATTTCCAGCTTTATGCCATTGTGATCTTAGAATGTGCTTGATATGATTTCTATCTTCTTGAATTTGGAGAGACTTTGCCTATGACCCAACACATGGTCTATCTTTGAGAATGACCCATGGGCACTTGAAAAGAATGTATATTCTGTGGCTTTGGGGTGAAATGATCTGAAGATGTCAATTAATTCCTTCTGGTCTAGTGATTCATTGAGGATTGGTGTTTCTTTACTAATTTTTTGTTTAGAGGATTTGTCCAATGGTGATAGTGGGGTATTAAAGTCTCCTACTATGATTGTATTGCTGTCTATCTCTCCCTTGATATCCTCTAGGAGTTTTAGTATGTATTTGGGTGCTCCTATATTGGGTGAATATATGTTTACCAGAGTTATTTCTTCTTGTTGGATTGCTCCCTTTAGTATTATGTAGTGGCCTTCTTTATCTCTTGTTACATCCTTCACTTTGAGATCTAATTTTTCGGATATAAGTATTGCTTCCCCAGCTTTTTTTTCCATTTCCATTCGCCTGAAGAACATTTCCATCCTTTCACCCTCAGTCTGTGTGCATCTTTTTTTTGGAGGTGGGTTTCTTGTAGACAGCAGATATATGGGTCGTGTTTTCTTATCCAGTCTATTACCCTATGTCTTTTGGTTGGAGCATTTAAACCATTTACATTTAAAGTAATTATTGATAGATAGTTATTTGTAGCCATTTTTGTTCTTTACCCCTATGTTCTTTCATGGCTTCCTATTGCTTCTCACATCAGACCCTTTAGCATTTCTTGCATTGCTGGTTTGGTGGTAATGTATTCCCTTAGACCTTTTTTGTCTGTGAAGCTCCTGATTTGACCTTCAATTTTTATTGATAGCCTTGCTGGGTACAGTATTCTAGGATTCAGACCATTTCTTTGCATAACTTTGTATATTTCATTCCAATCCCTTCTGGCCTGATAAGTTTCTGTTGAGAAATCACTTGCTAATCTGATGGGGGCTCCTTTGTAGGTAACTTTCTGTCTGTCTCTGGCAGCTTTTAGGATTCTCACTTTGTCGTTGCTGTTTGCCAATTTAATTATAACATGCCTTGGTGTAGGTCTTTTGGGGTTTAATTTGCTTGGAACTCTGTGAGCTTCTTGGATTTGTGTGGGCTTTTTCTTTCCTATATCAGGGAAGTTTTCTGTCATTATTTCTTCCAACAGGTTTTCTATTCCTTGCTCTGTTTCCTGTCCCTCTGGAAGCCCTATTATACGTAAGTTGTTTTGTTTCATGTTGTCCCAATGTTCCCTTAGGCTCTCCTCCTGCTTTTTAATTTTTTTTCTGGAAGCTGCTCTACTTGGGCATTTTTTCCTTCCTTGTCTTCCAGCTCACTGATGCGGTCCTCTGCTTCATCTAGTCTACTCCTGATACTCTCTATGGAGTTCTTTACCTCAGCAATGTCACTTTTCATTTCTTCTTGGGTCTTCTTCATTTCTTCATAATTCTTCTTCATTTCTTCATACTTCTTATTCATTACTTCCTGGCTCTTCTTCATTTCCTTTTGATTCCTCTTCAATTCCTCATGGTTCCTACTTGTATTGGCTGCTGTTCTCTTCATCCACCCTATGATCATTTCTCTGAACTCTCTCTCTGACAGGTTGTTTGCTTCCATTTCGGTTACCTTTTTTTCTGGCGAGGCTTGTTTTTCTTTCATTGGTGGGCTATTTTTTGTCTCCCCATAGTCTTTCTTCTCTGTGTGTCTTGTTATGTAGTTCTCACTCTCCTGTGTTGATTTAAAGGCTCAGACTACAACACAACCAGGTGCAGCACACCAGGCACTGAAGAAGAATGTATTGACAGTATTGGTAACTCCAAATTAAAAGTGATTGCCAGAGGAAGGTAAATTAGGTGATAGGTGGGGTAAAAGAGAATAAGAGAAAACACACTAACACACAAAAAATAAAGAAAGAAAAACAGAGAGAAAGAAAGAAAGGAAGGAAGAAGGAAAGAAAGAAAGGAAGGAAGGAAGAAAGAATTTTTTTTTAAAAAAGGGTATGCCAAAATAAAGTTGGGAAAAGGGGAAGGAGTAAAAAGAAAGGAAAAGGGAGTAAACTATAAATATGGGTTGGAAACTCCCAGAGGACTGCCACTAATCCCAGCAAAAGCCAGCAACGCATACCTGGAGACTGATACAAACTACATACAACAACTAATATCAAGGGAGGTTAGGGAACACAGAAGCTTAAATCTATAAAAAAAAACAAAAAACAATGTAAACATCACCAATACACAAAACAATGCCAACTCCCGCCCCACAAAACAAATTAAAAGAAAAGAATAACCAAACCAATCTCACAAATGTGCATAAAATATAAACAACATCAGCAGGACCGAGAGAAAAACATTTTAGAATAGTGAAGTCAGAGAAGCATTAGATGTGTATGGACTTGGAGCAGGTGGTTGGAGATGGGATATAAAAGTGGGGTGAAATTTTAACGGGGGCTAAAAAGAGAGAATAAGGAAAATCTAAACCAGAAAAAGTTTAAGGGGAATAAGACACTAACTAAGGAAAGGTTAGCAAGAGAGTGCTGGCATAAGGGGGAAGTTGAAGTAGATTAAAGAGATACTAAAGAGTAGATGAAAAAAGACTGTATAACACTAATCTCTGAGTAAAATAAAGATGGAATAAAATGGCACTTAAAAATTTTTTAAATAGTAGTAGAAATAAAATTGATTCCTTAATTTGTGTTACACAAGAGACAATTTATGATTCAGCCCCTAGGTGGCAGTGTTTGTGAATTGACCTCCCGGTCTATTGGTCCTCCTTAGCCTGGTCTAAAATCCCGCTATGTCAATGGTATTACTACTGATTTGTGGAAATAGGCTACCCCAGAGCTGCCTCTCTAATTGTGAGGACCTGTTCTGATCCCCAGCGTCAGAAAAACAGCTCGCCCCTGTGGTCTCCCAGGTTCTCCCCCACCAGGGGATCCCCCGTTCCTCGTTCAGCGCTGAGAAATTTGGATTTAGAGAGGACAAACGCAGGTGTGCGAACTCACGTCCTGCTCGTATGTTTGCGTGAAGCCCTTTCTCCCCTTGGGTTTGGCAGCCCGCTCCCTCCCAAAACTGCCAGGCTGGCCCTCTCCTTCAGGTCCAAATGGGTCACCCTCTATGTATCCCCCCCTCCTGTCACTAGCTCCGAGGACCCTCTTCCACGTTTGCCGGCTCCAACAGCCGCGGGTTTTTCCTCTTTTTTCGCCAGGCACGAATCTCCCTGTGTTACCAGCTCCCTTAACCGCCCGGAGAAACCTGACCTTTCCGTGGCTGAGCACAAGTTTCCTCGGAGTCCGCTTCCTCACCAACTAGGAACCAATGTTGTGGGGGAGGTGGGGCGTCTCAGACGCCCAGTGGGTACGGCCACTGTAAAATCTTCAGGCTCTTCCCCTTTAAGATGGCCCAGCCGCCTCTGCGCCAGGCTCTGGGAGAGAACCCAGCCACACAGAGCCGCTCCCTTGAGGGAGGCTAATCTAAGCAGTCGCCCTCCTTCTCCCAAAGCCCTGCTGTCCCCCCACTCGCCAACAAACACTCCCCCCGCGACCCTCGGCTGCTCACCCCGTCTACCCCGGGACACAAATGATTACGCTTCCTTCTGTCCCGCCGCCATCTTTTTTATCCCCGATAGATATTTTGTACCATGGAAATAAATGTTCACGTGGAAAAGGGGAATGCTATAGTATATAACTTCTATCTCATCAGAGCCTTTTTAATGAAAGGTCTGGAGACAGGCAGCAGAGTGGCCCAGGTTTTCAAGTAGAACGTGGAACGCTGGGCCTCACAATGCCCTCCCCACGCGGGCTGTGAATTGACCGCTGGCCGAGCAGCAGCGACCCAACTCCCGAGTAGCCGGCAGCTGGCCGCCTCAGTCGCGGAGCCTGGGTGAGGCCACCGAGGCCGTTCACCCTGGGTAGCATCAGAGGATCCCGCCACCGTCGCCTCGCCCACTGCCCGCTGCCGGCTCCACAGCCCCCGCCTCCGCCTCACCTGGGCTTCTTTGGCCGCGACCCCCGAGGCCCCCGCCATGGCCGCCCCGCCGACCCCGCCAGCCCCGTCATGGCGCTCCAGTATGTACCACCCCGCCTGCGAGTGTGCCCTCAACCACCAGATCCAACTGGAGCTCTATGTCATCTACGCGTACGAGTCCATAGCCTGCTACTTCGAAGACCAGATCTCCCACAGGTATGTGAGCACCTTCCTCCTGGGACAGGCCGCCCTGCTGAATCAGCACGTCCGGGAGCTCATCCGGCTGGAGAAGCAGCGCATCGGCCATGCGCGCCAGTACCAGAGCGTCGTCAAATTGCCTGACTTGGACCAGTGGGACAGCAGCCTCCAGGCCCTGGACTACGCCCTGTACGTAGCCGTCCAAGTCAGCCAGGACCTGAGTTATCTGGAGCAGCTGGCCAAGGAGAAGAAGGACGCGCATCTGTTGGGTTTCCTGGGGAAGAGCACTCTGCACGAGCAGGTGAAATCCTTTGAAGAGGTCAGGGAGCAAGTCAGCACCTTCCCTGTGTACCCAAGGAACCCGGGAGACAGCCTGGAGGAGCACCTCCTGGACAAGCTCTCCCTGGACGATAAAAAGAACTGAACTGAGCTTGGGCTTCTTTCCCACGGCCAGGAGGGGAGGAGAGGTGTGACTTCCTCTGGTCACATGGTGGGAATGCATATAGCAATACTGCCCTAATGGGTTTGACCATCTTGCAATAAAGTTCTGGGTTCCAAAATCAAGGTCTCTGGTTGGTTGGTGCGCGTCAATCCCTCACCTTGTAAGTTCTAAAAAGGTATCCAAGAGTCTCTCGGGCCACCCATGCCCACATTCAGCTTGGGCTCTCCAGGGATGGAGGGAGGAAGTGTTCCGTAGGACCCAGGAAATCACAAAATGAATCATGCCCTTATGAACAGTGTGTTGGGTGGGGGTGGAGCGACGTGGATGGACTGGGGCCCTGGTGAATATGGGTGTATGTGCACAGCAAAAGTACTTTTAAAAATGGCCTAGCCCTGCATTGGTGGTTCAGTGGTTGAGCATGGATCTATGAATTCAGAGGTCCCGGTTCAATTCCAGGTCAGGGCACATGCCTGTGTTGGGGGTTCAGTCTCTAGTTGGGGGCCTGCAAGAAGCAGATCAATGATTGTCTCTCATCATTGATGTTTCTCTTGCTCCCTCTCCCTTCCTCTCTGAAAACAACTTTTAAATTGTTATGAATAAAAATAAGAAAAAGAAAATGGTCTGGAATTTATCATAGTAGTTGCCTCTGGGGAAGAAGCAAAGAGAATGGGATTGGGTTAGCATTAAAATAAAAGGGGGGTCTTCAACTTTAGCAGAAATGTTTCTGTTCGTTCAGAAACACACATGTTAATGTATGTTGATTCTGAGTAGCAAGCTGAGGGCTCTGGAAGCCACATGACAGAGTACCCCTTTGACAAGCTCACTCTGGGCAACAGTGATAACAGGAACTGAACCTTGGACTGGCTTCCCTATAGACACAAAGTTGATAAACTAGAATGGTAACAATGACACTTTTCGAGTCCAAGTTCTTTTCCTCACACTATTGCATTTTGTTTTTATAAGAATCTCAAGAAGTTAACATTACAGGTGCCATCACCATGTCTTTACCAATAGAATAAAAGGAGGCTACATAGGTAAGAGGGTCTGGAATGCAGGCATGAACGTGGATCTCTGATGCCACATTTCTGTTCTATTTTTCCTGTAAGCCCACAGGTGTATCAATGGGTTAAGCAAGACTGGATGGGTATACTGGGTATCCAGACGGATAGCCAGCCCCGGAGGGAGGGAAACCCCCAACCCTCTTAGAGGCAACCCTGACCACTATACTCTTCTGTAATTACAGTTGTGTCTTCTGACCAGGGGTAGAGGGTGGCCTCTAAACCTCAGCCAAAATGTTTCTCATATGAAAGAAATATTCAGAATTAGCAATAGAATGTAGAAGTTTTAGCAGGCCACCTCACAGGAAGGCAGCCCACACCCGCACACCTGACTTCCTCTGTTCAGGCTCCCTCTCCCACACAGGCTGCAATGTTATTACCTAAGTTGGCACTGGATACCTATAAGACCTCAGAACTGGGAATCCCCAAATAGTAGAGAGTCCACCATCCACCCAGTTGGCTTCACCGTCAGTGATTTCTCACCAGACACAAGAGGTAGTGGGTGTGGCTGAAAAATACACATGTTCTGCCCCCAAATCCAGCTCATTGAGACAGAGCAACCCTGTGTTTTTCCCATGCACAGGGTTCTGTAATCTATACACTGAATCATTGGCTGTTGAGGTCTCTTTGATGGGATCTAAAGCTGCCCAGTCTGGCTGCATCTTGGCCACTGAGCCCCTTCTTTATCTCATCTTTTCTCTTCCTGTGATTCCCTGGGATAATGCAGGGAAAACTGCTTAGACTGGCATTCTTTTATTTTACCTGGGAAAAAGGATTTCCCCGTCTATAAGACTCAAATGAAAATTGTGATTACACTCCAGGGACTATTACAAGCCATTACTTGCAGTATCATACTTCCCAGCATTTGTTTAGGAATCCCTGCCAGGGAAGTCAAGATACAGCAGCAGCTCAATTGTTTCTCTCCTTATTCTCCAGCAAGACAAAATAAATGTTCTAAATCCCATATTTTAGGTTCAAATAGCCATATAAACATGTGGGGCAGTGGTGGAAGGAAGTGAGAAACATTCAGACTAAAGAAATTGGCCCCGTTGCACTTTCTTATGTCTTGGTTTTGTCCATCCATGTAAGTTTCCTCATTTTCCCACCTTCCACTGCCATAAACCTCTCCAAAGGGTTGATAGAACAACTTCTTCTTCTTCTTCTTCCTCCTCTTCTCCTCCTCCTCCTCCTCCTCCTCCTCCTCCTCCTTCTTCTTCTTCTTCTTCTTCTTCTTCTTCTTCTTCTTCTTCTTCTTCTTCTTCTTCTTCCTCTCCTCCTCCTCCTCCTCCTCCTCCTCCTCCTCCTCCTCCTCCTCCTCCTCCTCCTTCTTCTTCTTCTTCTTCTTCTTCTTCTTCTTCTTCTTCTTCTTCTTCTTCTTCTTCTTCTTCTTCTTCTTCCTCTTCTTCCTCTCCTCCTCCTCCTCCTCCTCCTCTATCTTTTTTTTCTTCTTCTTCTTCTTCTTCTTCTTCTTCTTCTTCTTCTTCTTCTTCTTCTCTTCCTCCTCCTCCTCCTCCTCCTCCTCCTCCTCCTCCTCCTTCTTCTTCTTCTTCTTCTTCTTCTTCCTCTTCTTCCTCTCCTCCTCCTCCTCCTCCTCCTCCTCCTCCTCCTCCTCCTCCTCCTTCTTCTTCTTCTCCTTCTCCTTCTTCTTCCCCTTCTCCTTCTCCCCCTTCTTCTCCTTCTCCTTCTCCTTCTTGTTATCCTCCTCCTCATCCTCATCATCATCCTCCCTCTCCTCCTCCTCCCTTTCCTGCTCCTCCTCCTTCTCTTTCTTTGCTTGGGAGAATGGATTATTCTAATAAAACTTTATGTCTTCAAACATGGCCACAGAAGGAAGACTTCATGTTTATCACACACAAACTTATGGGTTTTTACTAAATATAAAACAAAGCTTATGAAAAATATTTTTCCACTTTTTGTATTTGTACTCCCGTTAGCCCAGGTACTTTGGCTATAGGTAGGAGTGAAGGGCAGCTAAAGCGGCCACAGGCCAGTCACTGGGCAGAGGGGGAGAGCACCAGCCTGGGCTTCATTCACACACTCAGGAATACTCACCTACGGGTCAGCCACACACCACACAGCACAGATGCAGATGTCCACCCCGCGTCAACCACAGCCCTGTCATGATGTGCTCCACTCTGGGTAAGCCCAATATGTGAAAGTCCAAATAGTCAAACAGCTAAAGTAGAGGGAGGCTGCTTGCTTGCTTTACAAAACAAGAAATCACAGGCTGCTTTTAAATGGTCAGCTGTCCAAATGCATCAAAGGTCAGAGGGTGAGGGGGAACAGGTTCCATCACTAAATAATGAAAGAAAGAGATGAAGCCCTTCAACCCTTGCCTCAGTTACCCACATGTGTCTGCATCTCATTAGAGAGTGAGAGAGGCTGCTGCTAAACAACCTAGGCCAGTGGTTGGCAAACTAATCAATAGAGCCAAATATCAACAGTGCAATGATTGAAATTACGTTTGAGAGCCAAAATTTTAAAATTTTATCTTCTAATATCACTTCTTCAAAATATACTCGCCCAGGCCGTGGTATTTTATGGAAGAGCCACACTCAAGGGGTCAAATAGCCGCATGAGGCTCGTGAGCTGCGATTTGTGGACCACTAGTCTCGGCAATCTGATAAGAAAAGGCCGGCTCAGAATCAATGTGAAGAGCCCTCACCAGACCCAATACTATATCTATTTAGGGAAGGGAAGTGGGCCTGAGAAAAAGACTATTGACTGAGGTCACAGCACTTAAAAGAGCCTGCAGTATCCCCAAACAGAATCCTTTGCAGAGCCAGTAGTGCTTATCCTATCCTATCCTAATATATAAAAACCTAGGGTCCGTAACAAACAAAGGTTTCACAGAACACTGGAAGTCAGTCCTGCAGTCACTGCTGGCTTGCCGTGGTGACCCAGCAGTGAGTGCTAAGGGAGCTGCAAATAAGGCCCAGAGAGAGAGGCAGGGTCTGATCCACAGCGTCTGTGGCAACTGTTGTTCAGCTACCTCTCTCTCCGGGCTTTGCCAGCAGCTATGCATCTGTTTCTCTCTGGGTGCCTCAGGGGCTGCTGATCAGCCCCGCCTCTCTGATCAGACTCAGAGAGAGGCCCAGAGATGCTGACTGGCATAGAAATCAACCAATCAGAACCTAATTTTAGTGAACTGCAAAGGCAGAACCTAAGGTGGGAGTTGAGGGGTTTCAAGGGCAACAGCTATTTAGTGTAAGATGTAAGAAAGTGGTTCAATTTTTTAATAACTGGTTTGGCACTATGGTGCATATGGCTGGCTATCAGTCCAGATATAAGGGTTATGTGTTTTTGTCTGCCTAAAGCATCTCCTCCTGCTGAAAAATGCTACCCCCCCCCCATTTAAGCAATCCTATCCTATATAATCCTACCTAATAAAAGAGTAATATGCAATTTTGACCATACCTTCACCACACTCATAAGCCGCATCCACACTCCACACCCACGCCCACCAGCCAATAAGGAGCAAATTATGCAAATAAACCCCAACCAAGATGGCTGCCGCCACTGAGAGCTGGAGGAAGGCTTGGGTTTCCCCGGCAACAGAGGAAGCCAAGTTTTCTGGCTCCCTAGGCCTCCACCCAATGTTACAAAGTTTCAATTATAAAAGATGCAGAAATGGTGGCAGCCACTGAGCTGGAAAGAACAGAGGCTTGGGTTTCCCTGACAAGGGAGGAAGCCAAGCTTTCAGTCTGCCATTGCTGGCCTAGGACTCCACTCTAGGCTACAATGTTTCAAACAGAAATGGCTATTGCCACGAAGCAAGCAGAAGGCTTGGCTCTGCTCCAGGCTACAAAGTTTCAATGGTAGACATAGATTAATCCCAGATACCAGGGCCTCCACTTGGGTCACTGGGGTGTGTGACCAGCCTGCAAACCTCCACAGGCCCCTTGCCTGGGCCGCCCCTCACCCCAAGGGAACCCCCATCCTGATCCAAGACACCCTTCAGGGCAAACCAGCTGGCCCCCACCCATGCACCAGGCATCTATCCTATCTAATAAAAGAGTAATTTGCAGATTGACCATCACTCCAACACACAAGAGGGCTTCCTTCATGTGGTCAAAGATCCTGCCTCCATGTGGACACAAGATGGCCAGCAGGGGAGGGTCATTGAAGGTTCCAGGCCGTGCAAGGGAGGGAAGTTGTGGGCAATCAGGCCAGCAGATGAGGCTAGTTGGGAGGGACCAGGCCTGCAAGGGAGGGCAGTTGGGGGCGATCAAGCCTCCAGGGGAGGCCAGTTAGGGGTGACCAGGCTGGCAGAGGAGGGAAGTTAGGGGCAAATAGGCTGGCAGGGGAGCAGTTAAACATCAATTAGGCTGGCAGGGTAGTGGTTAGTGGGTGATCAGGCTGGCAGGCAGAAGCGGTTAGGGGCAATCAGGGAGGCAGGCAGGTGAGCATTTTGGAGCCAGCAGTCCTGGATTGTGAGAAGGATGTCCGATTGCCCCTTTAGGCCCGATACAAACGGGCAGTTGAACATCCCTTGAGGGGTCACAGGTTGGAGAGGGTGCAGGCTGGGCTAAGGGACATCCCCTGCCCCCAATGCAGGAATTTTGTGCACTGGGCCTCTAGTCTATACTAATAAAAGGGTAAAATGCTAATTAGACCAGGTCAACCGGCCATCTTCCTGATGTCGGACTTCCTTCCAGACAAAGCCATGGTGGTGGGGACTGAGGCATAGGAAGTTGGGAGTGACGAGGCAAGCAGGGGAGGGCAGTTGGGGGCTACCAGGCTGGCAGGGGAGGCTCAGTTGGGGGCATTAGGCAGACAGGTGAGTGGTTAGGAGCCAGTAGTCCTTGATTGTAAGAAGGATGTCTGACTGCCAGTTTAGGCATGATGGGTCCCAGATTGGAGAGGGTGCAGGCCAGGGGGCTAAGGAACACTCCCTCCCCCATGCACAAATTTCATGCACTGGGCCTCTAGTTAATAAATAATGGTATAAGAATAAACTGTGTTTCTCATATTCATAACTATAAACCTACTTTTACCCTACCCTGCATATTATTTATTTTTTGTTCCAGTCTTAAGGCTTTCTCATGTTCCAATATAGCTTTTAGTGCTACATCAGTATACAAGGAAGAAGAAAGAAAGAAATGTTCCAGATTTAGCTATTAGAAACTCTTTTAATTGGCTGGCTCTTCTGTGCATTTGACATATTCCCATCATTGTGTCTGTCTGTGTGTGTGTGTGTGTGTGTGTGTGTGTGTAGCAGTTCCTGACTTTCTGGCTCTATAAGAAGCTCTAAGCTCATGATGCATTTCCTCTGCCTCAGCCTTAGAATTAGCCACTTCTCTAAAGAGCCCTAGCTCCCATTATTGGATAAATGGTAATATTTAGAAACTAAGATCCTGGCAGACTAGTGAGTTTTTAACTAGACAAGTGCTCATAAAATTCTATTATTTCTGGCCTTTCTTAAAAATATTGACTGGGCCCTGTTCCCATGGGAACCTTCATATAGAGCCGAGTTTCAGCTACCACCTTAAAGCAATTCTCCAATTCACCACAAGTACATGCCATTAAGAAATATAGCCTAGGTGCCAAAATGTGCCCTTTAGTGATTTAAAGCACCTGCTGGGCTCTGCAGGTACAAACTTTTGTGTTGTTGTACCTAGATTTTTCTGTCTTAAGCATCATGGAAAGTGAAGGAGTTAATAACTTGGGATGAGTCCTATCCCTTGTGTTGGAGTGCTCTTGTATCTCAGGGCCTCTGATGGTATTTGGGAGGTGAAAGTTTGGTTCTTGGGCTCTCTGTTTCCATGCTTATAAGTAAAAATAACTCAACTTATAGCTCAATCTACAGGTGTCTGTCAATGTCTTTCCACCTTGTTGGCCAGAGCATTCAGCTTCTTTTACCTTTTTTTTATCATTCCATATCATGATAATAAATTACCTTGATACTTTTGTAGATTTTAAATGCATTACCAGGCAAGATATATAAGAAATTACAGGCCAAAAGGCTCAGATAAAACTAAGATGCTTGAATCATGCTTTTTACTGAATAATTTAGAACAGTGAGACTTGAAGAGAGAGAAGGAGTGGAAGAGGGAGGGGGATGGAAGAAGGAGGAGGAGAGGGAGAGGGACATGGACAGGGAATCCCTACTGGTGATCTAGCCTGCAACCAGGCATGTGCCCTGACTGGGAATTGAACCTGACCTCCTGGTTCATAGGTAGGTATGTCAACGATGCCTTAATAAAAATAATTAAGTTTTCTTAGGCAAGTACAGCCTTGCCCATTAGGAGAGCAGTCAAGAAATGGCTCAAGGCCAATATATCCAAGGACCAATGAAAAGCAAAATCCCCATCCCTATTTTCAGAAAGAGGAATGAGCAGGTGTCCTTCTGATGAAGACAACTGTGTGCTTCACAACCAGGCATTTAAACTATCTTCCCTCACAAATTTTTTTTTTCTGGAAGTATCTTTTCTTCACAAATAATTTCCTCTGATTAGAGAGAACCACCACTATTTTTCTGGAGGTTCCCAAGAGGGACTAACTAGAAAAGAACCTACTAGAAAAGGCGATAAAGAAAACTAGAAGCTTCAAGTGTTTTGGATCTGTCCCTGCTCTGGAGAGTCCTTTGACAAGCTTCCTTAATTAGGGCTGGTTCAAGATGCAACAGCCCTTCAGTGCAGAGAGTTGCTTGCATGGGGAACTCAGTGATGCCAGTACTGGGCAGAAATCCTGGTGACATAGTTAACAACAAACCCAAGGGCCTTGCGTGAGGGCCCCTAAGGCTTTAACTTGATTTCAGGAGCCTCTGATATTTACAGGGACATCCACACTAGCATTTCACTGTTATCTGCCAATTTACATCTTACTGAAAATAAAGAGTTTACAAGAAGGGGGTTTGTGGAAGGGGAGGACTTTCCCCTGAGCAAGTTGGGAAAACCTATATCACCTACTTGATCTGTTCATGATAGCAAATGAGAATGGCCTTCAGGAAAGAAATTTGGAAGAAAAGGAAAATACCCAACTTTTCTAAGATGTTAGGGAGAGAAGTGGAGACCTGGAGATGGCAGGAAGATGGAAAATCCAATCATAATTATAACCATACTAGAGGCCCATTGCACAAAGATTCGTGCAATAGGCCTTCCTTCCCCTGACTTCTGGCACCGGTTTTCCACTGGCACCCGAGACCCAGGCCATTGATCTGGTTGCGGCATCTGCCATCCCTCCAGCCGGAGTCTGCTGCTTTTGCTGCTGACTCTGACCACAGTCTACCATCTTCATCTTCACTGCAGACTCTGGCCCGAGTCTGCCATCTTTGTCTTTGCTGCAGCCAGAGTGCCTCACCCTCCCTCTCATAGCAGGCCTCCTGCCCTGCCCAGCCATTCCATGCCTGGAGAAGCTGGGCTGCGGGGGAGGGGTGTGTGTGTGTGTGGGGTGGGGAGGGCTACCACTATCTTTGTCCTTCTAATTTGCATCTCCCCTCTGATTGGCTGGTGGGCATTGTGGAGGCACAGTCAATTTGTATCTTTCTCTTTTATTAGTGTAGATGGTCCATACATGTATTAAGGTTGTCAGAAATGCATGCCCTGTCCAGGAGTACTTTATATATAAAATATGATAGGTCAACATTGAACAAAGCAATTTTGATACAAAAGGCTGCTTGCTTTTTTCTCTCTACCCATTCATCAAGTATGTGAATGTGTATAGAAAAAAGAGGGTAAAGAAGTGGGCAGAGCATTGGCCTGCAGACTGAAAGGTCCCAGGTTTGATTCCAGTCAAGGGCATGTACCAATAGGGTATGTGCAGGAGGCAGCTGATCAATGTTTCTCTCTCGTTGATGTTTACAACTCTCTATCCCTCTCCCTTCCTCTCTATAAAAAAATCAATAAAATTTATTAAAAACAACAGCAAACAAACAAATGTGGAGGGGAAAACAACATGAGATAGATACCCAGATCATGGCCTGCAGGATCCAAGGGTAAAGGCAAGAAAGGGAGTTCATCTGACATGAAGGGGAAATGGTATGTAACTCAAGGTGAAATGATAAAAGATGAAGTTTGGGAGACAGCTTAAGGCCAAGCATGGAGTTTTTATGTTTAAGTAAAAGGCATTTGGAGGAAACAGTAGCTTTGGGTCTGCACTTCAGGAGAGGGTTGATAAATCCCTTCCTGGAAATACCCTGGGATGCTGAGGATGCTCATCTCAGATGCCTGAGATGAATATTAAAATGGAAACCAGTGACCTTGTCTTTGAAGTGGCAGAGAAAGCATCCTCTGTAATCATGACAGTGGTTTCAGAAAGTTCTGTATAAGGCCTCGCTATTCTTTTTTTTTTCATACTAGACTTTGACTATTGTTACAATTGGCTGCTTTAGAAGAGCGCGAGTCCACATGTCAGAATGTCAGAAGCCCCTGGTGGTGCCGGCCCAAGTATTTTAGAGAAACATCGAAGAGATGCAGGATTGCACCCTTCCTCTCAGAGAAAGGACATCAGACTCAACTCTGGTACTTTGTGCCTCTCTTTAGAAACCTTCCGTTTTTGTCAGACATTTGAAAGAAGTAAGTTTATCAGCAACCCCTAAAGTTTAATAGAGGCTGATGTACCTTAACCAACCAGTCATTCCTGGGAAATGCACATGTATCAAGACAGAGTTGAGGAATAAATGGTGAGGTTGTATGGTATAGCATTTATTCACCTGACTCAACTAACAAAACATGACCACTCTCCCCAGACCTCCATGTCTTTGTAGGAAAATGTGAAGAGGGGTCCTTTGGAAATTCCCCAACCTCCAAAACTGACAGCCTCACCATGCCTTGAATACATGAGGTCTAATCTAAAATTGCCTTTTATCTTTGCTTATGTTTGTCACTACAACTCCTCTGCCCCAGTTTCCTGGGACATGCCTCATTCTTCACAAGCTAATCCTCACAGGCCATCTGTGAACTTCCCCTTTTCTGTCCCCTTCTGTTGCCCTTCCCCAACATTTTAATTCCTTCCTCTGTGCTATTTGGAACTCACAGACCATTATCAGCACCATCTCCTATGTTCTCAAACTCTTGCCTGAACACTCCGTTTATCTTCTTGCTCTCACTGAAATCTGAAATTCTTCTAAAGGTACTACTTCCCCTGTAGTGGTCCTTTTCCCTTCATGCCAGATGAACTCGCTCTTTTGCCTTTGTCCTTGGCTCCTACAGACCCTGATCTGGGCATCTATCTCATGTTATTTTCCCTCCACATCTGTCGAGCCAGCTCTTCCCCTTCTCTCAAGGCACTACCTTCCCCGGCAGGCCTCTCAAGTCATCCTTATGCCCCCCTCTACATACACACACATACAATACCACTGGGCCTGAAGGTAAGGCAGGTGTCCTCCTTCCTTGTTGATACTTCTAGGCCATTCTTTCTCTTGTCCTTCATCCCTTAAATTTTTCAGTCTAAAATGTAATGCCACCATATTATGCTCCCCTCTATCCCTTCTTGTTTTGGTTGTCTAGGGACCTCCACCCCAAATTTCTTGACTATCTTAGCTCCTGGCTGATGGCAATCTTCTCCAATATTAGCCCTGTCCTAATTCTTGCTGATTCCAATATCCACATAGATGATCCCTCCACAACTTGACCTCTTACTTTTTTGCTTCTTCTCCTCCCATGATCGTGTCCCCTCATATATTCAGCCACTCGTTGTTATAGTCATATCATAAGCCCAGTTATCTGTGATAAACATTCTCTCTCCATAATCTCTAATTCATGTATGAAACTCTTTGACTGCAACTTCTTTTTCTAGTTCATTCTCTGTAGTGTCTTGATGACAAAATCCTTTTACAGTAACTCCTCTGGAAAATCTAACCACTTGGTCCAACATTTTCACTGCATTTCAACTCTTTGATCTCAAGTTCAATTTCATGGTAAATTATAATAATCATTTTCTTGTATACATTTCCACTTGACCTGACCCTATTGTTTTGTTATACTTGGGAAAAACAAACTAACCAAATCATTTCTCCCCTATACTATACCTGTACCCATTCAGTTATATGTGGCTAGAGAAAACCTCAGCCATACTAAGTGCACTTAAACTTGAGTATAACTTTTAAGTGGGCCCTTAATACTGCCAACAATCATACAATCTTTTCTTATTCTACTTTCTCTCCTACTCTCCTTGTCCATCATTCATATGCATTTACTAGAGGCCCAATGCGTGAAATTCATACAAGAGTAGGCCCTCGCAGCCACGGCTGCCTCAAGGCCCCATTCCCTGCCCATTGGTTGTTCCAGAAGGTTGTCTGGAAGGTCATTCTGCCACTCGGTCTAATTAGCATATTAGCTCTTTATTATATAGGATTCTCCTCCAATATCTGTAAGCCTTAGCTACATAGCAAGCCATCCCAATACATATTTGGCTTAAAGCAGTAATTATTTTATTTGCTTACTAACGGCCTGGTACATGAAAATTCGTGCACTGCAGGGGAGGGTCCCTCAGCCAGGCCTGCCCCCTCTCACAGTCCAGGAGCCCTCAGGGGATGTCCTACTGCAGCAGGCAACTGGACTGTTCAGGGGAAGGCACCACCCCCATCACACCACTGCCAGCCATGGCAACTATGAAGCCCGAGCCCCAGTCCTCACAGCTGCCTGAGCCCATGACTGCCATGAGCCCCAGGCCTCACTGCCACTATGGCTTTGTCCTGATGGACATCTGGAAGATATCTGCCCTAGTTAGCATATTACCCTTTTATTAGTATAGATTAATAGTATAGATGATTTTGTTGATCAGCAGTTTGGATCAGGATCATTTGGGTAGTTATGCTTGACTCAGTGTCACCCATGTAACTGTGGTCATTTGGTGACTCAAATGCGGGCTAGTTGGTCTAAAATGGCAGTTGAAGAAAGGGCATAACTTTAAAAAAGGTGACATGAGAGGTAGAGGAATTCTAGGCAAGAGCCATAATGTGAGGTATTTTCAGAAACAAGTTGTAGAGCAGTTTGAATGGTATAGCGGAGCCATATAATGCAATAAAATATAGTGGGAATATGGTAAATGCATAGGAAGTGTCATGTTTGAAAGCACTATCAAGCTCCAGGTCCACTAGATGTCCAAAAGAATACAAGAAACCAGACTAGTTTGACAATATAATGAGCTTTTCTTATGCATTTTGATTCTTGCATTTACTCCTCTTACTAAATTATATATTATTTTCTTCATTCTAAATCATGTTTAGGTTTAAGAAATTAAAAGTGTTGTGTCAGTAGATTTCCCCCCCCCCGCCTGATTTTAATTGTTTCATCAAGAGCATAATTCTGGCTTGTTGGATTGTTGCTCTGCTATTATTTTTCTATCACACCACTTCTTCTGGTTATCTATACCTCATCTACAGCATTTAGACATCAAAACAAAAGGTTTTGAAACTTAAGAAGTTTAGAAGAAGCGCTCCCTATATATTATAAAAACAGATAAGGTCACTGCTTAGTCAGCTTTTCTTACAAAAAAGTTTAGTGATAATAGCTAAATTAGAGCTCTGATCAACCACAGCTCATGATGGGCTCTATTAATGGGTGCCCTTGGTAGACCTGTAAGCGATGTCCTAAGAAATTATCCTTCTATTTCATAAGCCAAAAATGTACACATATTTGACTTCTTACTCTCAATCATGATCTCCAGCATATCTATCATACTCCTAACGTGTATGTGGTTATTATAGTGTAGTTTTAGATACACAAAGTCCTTGATTATTGAGGCCTATATAATTTTAGAAAGATATTCTCAAGTATACAAACCAATGAGTAATTATTTAAAAGCCATATGGAGAAATTTAGGATTACATATGATTTATTCATTCATCCAATATTATTTATGAGGACTTTATTTTGGTCAAGTACTGTGCTATATGCTATGTCTTCTACCCTCAAGATGTTCATACTTTAGAACATTTAGAGACCAACATTCCAATTATTATGGAAGTGCTATAATCGAATTAAGTACACACAGATAACTGAAATGTTATTTTGACTTTGAAATGGTGGGTGTTTTGGAAGCTTCCTAGGGGGTGATAATAACTGAAAGAAAATTTGAAGACTGAATAAGAGATGTTGAGAACAAAGAACATGAGGATATACTGCAGGTAGAGAGAGTGGTGTGGCCCACAATGGATCTTCCTGTGTACAGCATCAAAGTGGGGGAGGACAGGGCAGTTAGCAGTGGGATGACACTGCTGAAGTTATTCACTGAGTGATCAGATTTTCCCTTCAAAGCACAGATAAATGTGGAAGATAAATTAAGCATCTAAGCATGGATGAGGGTTGAGGTCTGAGATCTATTAGGGGACTGTTGGGCAGAAATGGTGACATCTCAACTAAGAGAAAAGCAGTGAAGAGGAGAGGAGGGAGTAATGTTGAGAGCTATTGAAAACCAGAAACTATAGTTCCTGGTGACCAGGTGGTAAGTAAAGGGAAAAAAAGGATTTTGAAGATAATGTTTAGATTTTTTAGCTTTGGAGATTTGGGAATAGGGTGACATCATCATCAGAGACAGGAAACACAAGAGGAAGAATGGAGAACTTGGAAGAAAGTAGATACTCTTCTCAAGTTCAAGATGCGATGGGACATCTAGGTGAATCTGAAAATGAAACAAAATGTGGCAATTATATACTTAGACTATATAGAATTAAAGGTGTGGGGTAAACTTTACCACCCCTAACTCCATTCTGCCTAGTTCTTTTATTGCAAAAAAAGGGCCTCCATCTGAATGAGAGGAAAATAAAGAGAGAAGGCCTCATGGATTGTGTGGAAGGTGGGTGTGCACTGAAGGAAAGACAGGTATCTGAATAGACAGAAGGGAGAAGAAAAGGCAGTTCAGGGAGGGAACACAGCACCAACAAAGATAGAACACTAGTACAAAGCAAGGCAGAGCACGGGGTTCAAGATGTAGAGAAGAGGAAAATGAGCATAATCAAGAGGATGGCACTGGATTTCTTAATGAATGTATTCTCTGGATTGATGCCAGAAAGTTTAAACTTCAAATAATCAGCAGGAAGAAGCCACGGTATGAGTTTGAGCAGAGGAAGAACATTATAAGAAATGAGTTGCTTCTTGATTACTGTAATGTGGTCTGGAAAAAGCATCCAGGAGAAAAGGCATACATAAGAGGAAGCAAAGAGATCTGCTCAAGAGGTTATTGCAGTCTTCCAGAACCTCTAGCTGCTTTGTAAAGGGGAGAAGAACTTCCTGGGGTTCTACTGGCACAACTCTTCCCTGTCAAAAATATGGCAACACCTGGGGGACTGGGATTGAAAAAAGTCACACTGCACACTCTTTCAAATAGGTCCCAGCTATATATAGCCCTCTTGAAAAGGCAAGAAGAGCTCCATGAGTTTTTGTTTTCTTTAGAGACATACAGAAGCAAATAAAAATAAATCTGTGGTAATGACTATTTTTACTCAATTACACATGCATTACTAAGTGTCACAAATCCCTGAGGTAGAAGGTGTGATTTTCTTGAGTCTGCTGCTGTGTTGAGATGAAAGAAATTGCTCAGTGTTGATAACTGTTGGATGTTGGTAATGTAATTACAGCTTCTCAGACTGGTCTCAAAAATTAAGGTTATCTATTTTCTATTTTCCTTTCCCTTTGGGGAAAATAATAATGTATAGACTTGCTTGATTTGACTTTACACCCAGTTTTCATGACATTTTTATTGTGACTCATACCAAATGGATTTTTTTTTCAACTTGCCTTTGAGAATGTTATTTACACAAAGAGATTGAATGGACTTAATTTGTTTAGTTTCCCAAAGTGATGCTTCTAAGTGGGTCATGATAATCTAGTAAATATATTATGTGAATAGAGATGGTATGAATAACTAAAAAATTATTCGTAGCATGCAGAGAACAAAAATGGATAAAAGGAAGTTGGCTAAGAAATAGGACTGAAATGTTAGAAGAAATATGGACATAAGGTGTTCATATTACTTGTCCCATTAAAACGCAATGAAAATTTAGAGAATTTCTATGTATCATTAGGGCTTCACTGTTGCTATTATGGTTGTTATTTAAGTAGATACAGAAGTGGCCCAATATAGCTAATGTAAAGTTGTCCTCCTTGTTTCTTTGGGCATCACAGACAGTTGATCTTAACTGAATTTCTGCTTCAGGGAATTATAAAGTACTATTATAAGATTTCAAATGTTTCCCATTTCTTGTCTTTTATCAGGGTCTCTAACATAGTTTCCACATTTGGTCTACTTGCTAAAACAACCTTAAACTGCCTAACTCATTATTATTGTGTGTGTTGCAACTGCTGATAACCATAAATTAAGTAAGTTTTAAAATACTTTGTAAAGGAAATGTCAATGATCAGAGAAGCAACTGTCTTAAATGACAGCTTTAGGCACAGAGAATTCATGGATAGACTGAAAAGCTATAAGCATGTACAATGTATTCAGCATCGACAGAGTGCTGTCATTTATAATATCTCATTGAAACCTACCACTTACATGTCAATCAGGCCATAGCAGAGCATGGCCAGAATGGCTAAGTTAAGAAAAAGTGGCAACTATGTGGCCTTAAACACGGGAACTCTTTTTTTCCATCCCATCAGACCACCTTTGGCTACCAACATTAGGGAACATGGGAAAGAGGAACTTTAGGGTAAAGTCTTGCTCAGATCTTTTCTTTTAAAGAAAAAACAACCAGTTAACATAAGTAATTTTTCCAATTATGCACTGCCCAGGGAGGTGAGGCAGTATTGATTTTGGAATCAGATTTCCAGGGTTCAGATCAGATCCACTTGCTAGTAGATGGGTGATTTTGGACAAATTAATAAACCTCTGTGTGCCTCAGTATCCTTATCTGTAAAATGGAAATAATAGTTGTCTTACCTCACAGGGTTGTTGTATATATAAAACATTTTACATGCAGAGAAAGAACTCAATAAAGGTTTTAACTGATTATAAAGAAAACATCACACTGTCCAGATCTCTATGTTGGCAACAGGTTTGGAGGACTGCATCAAGCTCTGGATGCTCAGTTTTTAGGGGCCTTTGACAAATGGATCAGCCTGGAACGTTGAAGAGCACGAAAAACCACGTTACATCAGAAACTGTTAAAGGGACAGGAATTTCAGCCTGTGGAAAAGGATAACCCAGAAGCAGTTCAGAAACATCAAAGAGCTGTCATGAACAAGAATAATTGACTTGTTTAGGAAGTCACTGGAAGTAGCAAGTGAAGGTTATGTGTAATTTTGCACAAAAGAAGACATCTGGCAATGAAATGAGTTGCTTCTCAAAATAGCAAGTACCCATTACTAAAAGTATTTATACAAAGTTTGCATAACTCACTTAAGTGAATTAAAATAAGATTCTATCTTTGTATGGGAAACTTAAATAATAATTTAAGGATATTAGAGAATAAGAACTCTTTTTATTGTGTTTTAATTTAATTTTAAATATCTCAAATAAGTTTTCAGATGCTGCCTCTTCTTCCACAGCCTTCTTGGGATGTATGATATAGCTGAAAGATATAGATACAGCCAGCATTCTCTGTGCCAACATTACCAAAACATTTTCACCAGGAGGTTAATTAGAACCATTTGGGGAATTTGATAGAATTTTGTAATTCTAATGCTTAACATCTTCCATCATTTTATTTTGGCCTTGTGTTAACTGGAAAATAGGTACCATTTTATAAAAATTCCATGGACTAAAATTCCCTTGATAGGAGACAACTGCAGTCTGTTTTGATTATTTTACCTGATTTGATACCCTAGCAAGTAATATTATTTCCATTTTACAGATGAGGTTCTGCTGACTTAGTGGCAAAGTATGGGCCTGAGCACACACCTTCTAACTCTCAATACATGCTTCTTCCATTTGCCCTCACTCACATGCCTCAATCTCTAGTTCACATACATCTGAAGACCAAAGACAGGGACAAAAAGTCTTGTCAATTAAACTCAGTTATGAAAGAGAAAAAGCAACCAGGTAAATGCTCTGCCAAAAGTAAATCTCAAATGGAAATATGGTGCTTGAAATTCAATTAGAGAAAATTGTGGTGAGATTTTAAAAATAAAACCAGTAGGAGAAGAAACCCGAGTCCCTCGAGATATGTAATCAGTACCAGGATCCTGCCAGCAGGCGAGGGGATCCCAAGGCAGGTGCTGGGCCTGGAGGCCACGGGAGCATAGACTACAAAGGAGACAGGACTGAACCTCACATCACCCTGTTTGGCCCCGAGGATGGCTGGGTAGCCAGAGACAGGTAAGATTCCTCAGGGAAGGAACAACCTAAGACAGGCACAGTTGCAGAGGAGCCATCAGGAGAGAACTTGAAGGTCAACAGAGGTGGGGCATAGACCCTCACCCGCCTAACCTTGCAGGGGCCTGAACTCTCACCCCTTCTGAGGGAGGGCTCCTGCCCCCACAGCTGTTTCGCCTCCCATGCCTACCTTAGATCAGGACCCAGGTAACAGACAGAGACTTGGCCGGCAGCATCTGCCCTATATCTAAATCCAGCCTAGCACCAGGAATGCTTAGGACCTACTCAAGAATTTAAATAATCCTTTCTGGTAATATTTACAGGGTAAACTAAGATTATTGTTTGAGTATTAAATTTGACAGTAAAATAGTAATCAAGTTTTCAGATTAATTTAAATTGGCTAATTGAAATAAGTGAATACTCAAGAAAATTTAAGTATACTGGACAAAAAGCTATTCCTAAAATATTAACTAAAATTTCTATTTGTAGTTCATCACACCATAAAATTGCTTAACATGCAATGAACTTAAAGCAGTCATATTTTTGTGCAAAAATTAAAATTTAAAGTTACCAAGAATGCACTATAAAATTTCCAAAAGCCTCCATTAATAAAAAAAAAAATGGGGGGATAGTAGGGTAATACCATGTAAGGAAAATATCCTGTAAGTAAATTACATCTAGAAAATTCTTACTTCAGAAAATTAATTTCCATTTGTAATGCTAACCGCAAGACACCCATGGTGTCAAAATAAGCCAAAGGAAAATCATTAGGGCAAAAATATAAAGGTTCCCAAGTCAAATTTATAGAAAAGATTCCTTTATTAACTTTTGGTTGAGAATATGTTTGTATATTTTCAGGAAACAACTCCAAGACCATATGGATTCCTGCAAAAAAGAGGAACTGACAGATCTGCTCCAATCATTAAGACAAGAGAAGAAACAGTCCAGAGATGGAAGACACTGACGACACCCTGCCATGCCAGCAGCCAGCAGCTGTGCATCGCTGCAGATTGCTCAGGACCAAACCAAGAGGGTGGAACCTGCATTGCCACCATTTGTATACTATCCAGATATCATTGCTGACATGTGCACATAAGGAATTATTTGACATTGAAACTGGGACTCAGAACTGTTGGATATTAAAATTGAGACTCAAACATTTTTTGTTCTTATTGTTTATTTCTAATATGAAAATGCAAGTTTTTTTAAGAAAAGAAATGGGGGAGGAATAGATACAGAGGCAAAGAAGCATTGAACACACTGTGAAACTACAGTGGGAAGGCAGGGGAGGTTGGGGGGCGGGGGCTGTAAGAGATCAACCGAAGGACTTGTATATGCATGCATATAAGCATAATTAATGGATACAAGACACTGTGGGGGGGAGGGTAAGGGCATGTGCTGGGGGGGGAGGGGAGGCCGGGGGGAGGTCTATGGGGGGGAAAAAGGAAACATATGTAGTATAATTTGTAATAGTTTAAACAATAAAAATAAATAAATAATAAAAATAAAACCAGTAGGGATTAATTAAGGAAGTAAAATTAGTTAACTAAAAGGGTCAAGGTTTAGATACATTGGAATTGAAACAAAGATAGCTCGGCTGCAGTGGATCAGTGGTTGAGCCTCGACCAATGGACCAGAAGGTCACAGTTCAATTCCTGGGCAGGGCACATTCCCAGGGTTATGGGCTCGACCTCCAGTAGGGGACTTGTAGGAGGCAGCCAATCAATGATTCTCTCTCATCATGGATGTTTCTGTCTCAAACTCCTTCCCCCTTCTTCTCTGAAATCAATAAAATATTTTTTTAAAGAAAAAACAAAGGTATGTCTAGGATCTGGGAAACTAAGCACAGAGAACTAGGAAAGGAGACAGATAAAATGAATGAATGTGATTAAGGAAAAGTGAGAACCATCAAGAACAATACTAATATAGGCTGGAGCACCAAATGGAACAGTAGGAGGATCATGACAGGCACAAGGAGAGGTCAATAAAAGAATACCCCCAAGTGGAAAATAAGTATGAAACAAAAATAAAATGATAGACATAAAAAGGCAGTCGGGGGTTGAAGATCTGAATGAAGAACAACAGATTTGTTTTTGCATGTTGTTTTCTACAGGAGTAAAATTCTATTTGGCTTTATTTGGGCTGATTTTCTTTCCACTATGCCTCCCTCTGAGCTCTCCAAAAGGGAAATGCTGAGGGTGTGAAGGAGATGAAAAGTCAAGCTACACATTTTTAATGTGCTTCCAAATGCCACTGAGAAAACTACTGCAGCCTACTTGGTATGTAACATATTTTAACACTGCTAAACTGTGATAGTCACGATGATAGCACTAGTTGGCATTGGTGGGGGGAGGACCATGAGTCAGATTAAAAAACAAATATTGTCAGTTTTCTGCTCATATATTTGATCTTCAATAGCATTATGAGTTGGTATTTAAAACTATATCATTTCTTAAATTGCACAATGAAATAGAAATTCTAGACCTTCTGATAAAAATGAATTGCCCTATACCTAAAGTATATTACCATATGTATGACAATGAGCAGAACAGTGCTTTTGGATCTGCTTCAGAGTATATCCAAAGACACACAAATTGCTGTAGACATCCATTGAAGCCCTAAATCAGGCAGCTTGATCTGCCATTGGCCACCCCATCAAATACTTGCTCTAGAAGCAGCTTCTCCCTAAGGAGCAATGTCCTCAAAAATGTCCAGAACAAAATGACTTCTCTCCATCATTGCCATCAGGAATTTTCTCCACAGAGAAAGGGTGAGTGAATATATAAAATGGATAGAGGAGGGAGAAGGGAGTGAAAGGAATATGAGAGAAGCTGCTACGTGACTCAAAAATGTTACCAACTAGGGTAACATTTAAACTCTTGAAAGATTCAGTATTGTTATCTGTTAAAAAGGGATAATCATAGTACTTATCTTTAGGGTTATAGCAAAGCACTGAATGCAATGCCTAGTGTTATGTATAATAAGTGCTCAATAAATGGAAATATTATGATTATTACAAATTCTCTACTTCTACTTTTGCCTTGATTCATTCTTTACTTCATTCAACAAATATTTGTTGACTACCTACTATATGCCAGGTACTCGGCTGGAATTGGGAGTATGGATATGTATAAATCAGAGATCTCTCTACCCCTGTGGACTTTATAGTATAGTAGAAAAGACATAATATGAAAATTAACTGTTAGATTGTTTGACCACACACACATATATATAACCCTAATATGCAAATAGACTTAACAGCAGAACTGAACTGAACAATGGTTGCTATGACATGTGCTGACCACCAGGGTGTGTGCGCAGAACATGGTGGGCATCGGTCACTGTGGGATGACCAAAGCAGGTGAGAAGGGGCGCCAGACCAAGGCAGGGCACTGGTTGCTGTCATCAGGGCAAGCCTTTGGTGGTTACTGAAAATTCTTGGCTCCTGTGGGCCATGGTCACACCTGGTGCTCACACCTGCTGCTGGCACCAGTCCTGCTTACTTGGTGCCATCAGCAGGTGGGAGTGGTGGCTGCCAGCCCTGATTGCCCCTGAGGGTTACTCCACATTCCCCTGCTTCTGAGCAGTGATCAGGGCCAGCAGCCACTGCTCACACCCGCCGATGGTGCCAGACCCAATTGCTCCACACCATTAGTGTGTAGGAGTGGTGGCAGCGAGAGTGGGGCTGCCGGCAGAGAGGGGACCAAGGGCTGTTGCAGGAGGGGCCAGGTGGGGGTGCGGAGGATTAACTGAGACCCACCCCTGTGCTCACTGCAGCCTTGTGGCCCACAGCTCCTCTCAAAATGCACAAATTTGTGCACTGGACCCCTAGTCTGTGACAAATGCTATGAAATAGAAGTCCCAGCTACTGGGAAAGAATATAACAAGGAACCTGATTGAATCTAGGGCTTCTTTAAGAAGTTTTGCCCTAGCCAGTTTAGCTCAGTGGATAGAGTCAGCCTGCATATCAAAGGATCCTGGGTTCAATTCTGATCAAGGGGTACATGTCAGGTTGCAAGCTCAATCCCCAGTAGGGAGCATACAGGATGAATAAAAATGGGGGCCTTATATTTTAAGCAAACTAATCCAGCTAACAACCCCAGAAGGAAAAAGATAGTAATTCCCAGTCATTTCCTTCTTACTGGAAGGAATAGCCAGAGCTAAGCAGACTGAAACCTTTGCTTGCTTTTCTAAACCCAGAATTCTTGTCAGAGGGAAAGAAGTGATGCAAATCCATTCCAGAACTCAAAGTCTAAATCTATTCTGTGGGTTAAAATACACATTGAGTTATAATTCAATTTTACACATACTTCTGTCTGACATCAGAAAGTTCAGAAATGAGAATGATATAAATGCAAGTATTACACTGGCTACTGAAATGTCTTTCATGCAAAAGAGAACCAAAATAATAAATGGGGATATGCACCAAGCCCACCTTGTGCCATTAGAGTTAATGCAGCTAGGATGTTTATATTATGGACTTCATCTTAAGGCTCTAAGATTCAGTTATAAAACTCTTCCAAGCTGAAATGTGGCAAATAAATAAGGTCTATACTTAAGGGCTGAATTGCTCTGTTTCTCTTTTAAGCTATCCTTCCTCTGGATACAAGTCTGGGTGACTTTTTAACACTGTTTGACACTATCACCCACTTAAAATTTATTTATTGAATTTATTGGGATGACATTGGTCATATAGGTTTCAGATGTACAACTGTATAATACATCATCTGCATATTATATTGCATGTTCACCACCCCAAATCAACTCTCCTTCCATTGCCATTTATCCCACCTTTACCCTCTTCTACCATCCCTACTTCCTTTCCCTCTGGTAATCACCAGACTGTTGTATCGATGAGGTGTTTTTTGTTTTGTTTTGTTTTGTTTTGTTTTGTTTTTGTTTTATTTTGTTTTTTTGCTTAATATCTTCACATTTTTCACCTAGCCCCTCCAAACCCTTTCTTCTAACAGCTGTCAGTCTATTCTCTGTATCTATGAGTCTTTTTATTTTGTTTGTTAGCTTATTTTGTTAATTAGACTCCACATGTAAGTGAAATCATATGGTACTTGTCTTTCTCTTACTGGCTTATTTCACTTAGCATAATGCTCTCCAGGTCCATCCATGTTGTCCCAAAAGTAAGATTTCCTTTGTTTTTATAGGCTTGTAGTATTCCATTTGTAAATTCAATATAGATTTTTTTTTTATCCACTAACTTTGATGGACATTTGGGCTGCTTCCAAATCTACATTATTATAAAAAAAAATAATGCTGCTATGAACATAGAGGTGTGTATATTCTTTCTGATTTGTGTTTCTAATTTCTTAGGATATATTCCCAGAAGTGAAAAACTGGATCATAAAGCAGTTCAATTTTTAATTTATTGAGGGAACTCCATACAGCTTTCCAGAGTGGCTACACTAGTCTGCATTCCCACCAACAGTGCACAAGGGTTCCCTTTTTTCTATATCCTTGATAGCACTTGTGGTTTGTTAATTTATTGATGATAGCCATTCTGGCAGGTGTGAGGTTATGTCTCATTGTGGCTTTAATTTGCATCTCTCTGATGATTAGTGATGTTGAGCATATTTTCATATGTCTATTGGTAATCTGTATGTACTCTTTTGAGAAGTGTCTATGCAGGTCCTTTGCCATTTTTTAATTGGATTGTTTGGTTATTTTGGTGTTGAGCTGTATAAGTTCTTTATAAATTTTGGATATTAACTCCTTACCAGATACTAGTGGGCCCGTGCAAAAATTCATGCACATTAAAATAAATTAATTAGAGGAAATATTTTAATATTGCTATTTGCCCTATCTCTATAATAGAAATGTCAGAGATAAAAGAAAAATAGTAAAATGTATATGAAAATCTTCCTCCTGTCAGAGTCTGGGGTGCACAGTGGGACCCAGAGTCAAATCCCAGCCCACCCACATGTACCTCGAAATCATGCAAGACCCAGACCCAGCCGGCCCCACCCCCACTGGGCAGGGGGGACGCAGCCTCAAATTCCCCATCAAGCCCTGCTGTGTAGGGGGGCACAGCCTCGGGTCCCCCAGTGCACCCTCAGATCCCTTGGCCCAGTGTCATGGCAGGGAGTGCAGACGCAGGTCCCCTGGCCCAGCACCAGGTGGAGGACACAACCTCAAGTCCACCGTCAAGTCCCAGCAGGTGGGGAGGCACAACCTCAGGGCCCCCATCAAGCCCCCCCACCCCGATGCCACGGTCGGGGATGCAGCCCCAGGTCCCCCGGCCCGGCACAGGGGTAAGAGAGTAGCCTGAGATCCACTTTCAAGCCCTGCTGGGCAGGGAGCACAGCCTGAGGTCCTCTGTTGAGCCCCGTCTGGTTGGGGTTGTGGCCTGAGGTCTCCTAGCCCAAGCCAGGATTGGGGGGCACAGCCTGAGGTGGCCTAGAGCTGGGGCAGGAGGTGTAGCCTTAGGTCTCCTGGCCTGGGCCGGGTAGGGTTATGGCCTGAAGTACCCTGGCCTGGTGCTGGGATGAGGGCACACCCCTAGGTTCCCCATCAAGCTTCACCAGGCAGGGAGCACAGACTCAGGTCCCCCAGCCCAGTGCCAGGTGAGGGGTACAGCCTCAAGTCCCCTATCAAGCCCTGCTGTGTAGGGGGCATAGCCTCAGGTCCCCGGCACACCCCGGGTGCCATGGTGGGGGGTGCAGCCTCAGGTCCTCTAGCCCAGCACCGGGGTGGGGGGAGCAGCCTAAGGTCCCCCAGTATACCCTCAGGTCCCATGGCTTGGTGCCATGGCAGGGAGGTACAGCTTCAGTTCCCCCGTCAAGCCCTACCAGGTCGGGGGTGCAGCCTCAGGGCCCTGGCGTACCCCCAGTGCCATGGTTGGGGGTGAAGCCTCAGGTCCCCTGGCCTGGCACCGGGGTGGGGGGAGCAGCCTGAGATCCCCTGTCAAGCCCTACCAGGCAGGGACGCAGCTTCAGGTCCCTGCTGATCACTCTTTAGGGCTCGTCACAGGAAACTTACCTCCACTGTGGGTGCAGCCATTTCATGTTACAGGAATCTTGCCTCTACTGTGTGTACAGCCATCTTGTGATGGCGTGACAACATGAGGGTTAATTTGCATATTGCCTCATTATTATATAGGATATTCTTGGTGAATATGTTCTCCCATTCAGTGGATTATTTTTTCATTTTGTTGATGGTTTCTTTTGCTGTGCAAAAACTTTTTAATTTGATGTTGTCCCATTAGTTTATTTTTTTCATTTGTTTCTCTTGCCTGATGAGGTATATCAGAAATAATACTAGTATGAGAAATCTCTGAGCTATTACTGTCTATGTTTTCTTTTAGGTGTTTTATGGTTTCGAGTCTTGAGAAAACTGGACAGATATGTGCAAAAATATGAAACTAGGCCATCTTCTTACACCATACACAAGAATAAACTCAAAATTGATTAAAGACTTAAATGTTAGCCTCAAAACTACCACCCACTTTTAATCCTTCATGCTTAGAGAAAGATGCTACAAAAGCCAACTTATCATTACTGCCTAGAACTTAAAAGTGGGGGAAAACTAGGCATTTCTATAACATGGCCAGAAAATGAGTCATCTGTACACTGGCAAGAAGGATATTTTGTGATCAGAGGACAATTTCAACATGAAATTCCTTTAAAAATGTATTCCCACTCAATATTCTGTAGGATGTTAAACCTCTGATGATTACATGATAGACAGCCCCCAAAAGAAAACAAACAACCTAGTAATTGTTTTAAGAAAAATTCAGTACCGCTCATATGTCAAGTTTGGCTTCAAACTCAGGTACATCTTCCAAGTACACTGTATAATGGAATTAGGGGGAAAGATTGGGAATATTAATAGAGATAGGATTTCCTCAGGATTTGGAGAAGGGCAATGGTTGGAAATGCATCCAGCAAAAAGTTGCAAAAAAGGAGCAGCTCCTAGCAAGCAACAACACCAAAGGGCAAACCAGCAATCACTTGGGGAAGAAACCACCAAGGAAGATCCAATTTTCAGCCAGTATTTTAGCACATGAGAACAAACATATTTGTCTTTTCCAACTACATAGGTTTTGCTTCTTAGAATATATAGTACAAGGGTCTTATCAGAAGAAACAGTCTTTGAAAAATGTTTTTTATTGATTTTGACAGAGGAAGGGAGAGGGATAGAAAGACAGAAACATCAATAAGAGAGAAACTCTAATCAGCTGCCTCATGCATGGCTGCTACAGGGGATTGAGCTGGCAATCCGGCAAGTGCCCTGCCTGGGAATTGAACTGTGACCTCTTGGTTCATAGGTCAACATTCAACCACTGAGCAACACTGGCCAGACCAGAGGAAACACTTTGTACTTGTAAAGTAGATAACTGTCTACTCACTATACTGTACACCTGAAACTGGTACAAAATAGGAGCATGGAATGCTTTCTCCTCCATCCTGAACTTAACCTGATCTGAGTTATAGCGAAGGAATTCCCTGTGGAATGTTAAGTGGCTTCTCTGAAGTTGTTTGCATATTTCAGTTAAGAGGTTTTGAGGGGAGGTGGGAATGAAGCAGCCATGGATAACCCAGATACAGTAGTGCAGTTCCTGCACTAAGTAATCTGAAAGTGACTGGGTTCTGAATCAACAGACCATGAAACTTGTATTAATTTTATTTTAAAATATATTTTACTGATTTTTTTACAGAGGGAAAAAGAGAGACATAGAGAGAAACATCGATGAGAAACATTGATCAGCTGCCTCCTGCCCACCCCCTACTGGGGATGTGCCCACAACCAAGGTACATGCCCTTGACTGGAATTGAACTTAGGACCTTTCACTCCACAGGCTGACGCTGTCTCCACTGAGCCAAACCAGTTAGGGCTGTATTATTAATTTTATTGTGGTTGGGAGAAAGCTCTTGCAGTATCAACTGAAGGAGGTGAAATCAGCTGACCTATGCTGATCCTCAATAATTACAGCAGAGATCAATCTTAAAAGTTAAGATGATCTTTATAAAACAATGGCTCTCAAAGTGTAGTACCAGGGCCAGGAGCATTAGTATAAGATGGCAGGCTGTTAGAAATGCAATTCTCAGGCCCCTGGCCAGGTAGCTCACTTGGTTAGAGTGTCGTCCCATACATTAAGGTTGCAGGTTTGATCCCAGGTCAGGGCACATATAAGAATCAACCAATGGGGAGGAACCAAGATGGCAGCATAGGTAAACACCTATGTTACTGTCCCACACAACAATTGCAAAACTACAACTTAATGACAGAACGAACATCATCCAGAATCACTGGAAAGCTGGCTGAGTAGAAATTCCACAAATAAAAGTAAAGATAGGACACTGTGACTCAGAGGAGGGCCGGAGGGCAGAGTTAAGGATATGCACGGAGTCAGAAGTTCGGAGCTGTGTGCGCACAAGTGGATAGGACTGAATACCCAGCTGGTTTTCTCTAACAGGGAGGGAGACAAAGGTGTCTCACCACACTGATTCCCCAGTTCTGGGTGAGGTCCGGGGAACCCACACTATACAGGGTGAAACTGGACAGTAAGGATGAAGCACGCTGAAACTTGGGTGCTGAAGAGGTCCACGAGCTTGCAGAGAGGGCGTGTAAACTTGGGAACTGCAGAAGCGTGCAAGCATGCAGAGAGGACTCGTGACTTGCTCTCTCATTTGGGAGGGAAAAAAAGAAAGAAGGGAAACCATTGGACTGCATTGTTTTACAAGCCTGGGTGAGACTTTGGGCATGCAGACTCATTTGCTGAGAGGCTGAATTGTCCGGCAGCAGGTAGAGCTTGGCAGCAGCCTTCTCTCAGAGGTGCGTGCAGCCATTACCACCAGGCACAGAGACCCATGTTCCACAAAGGGCAGAGCTGACAGGAAATCAAGGCTGCCTGCTCAGCCCGGAGACTCCACCCATCCAACCTGAGCACAGCTGATCCTCACAGCCAATTGGCCTGGAGGTCAACCCTCCTAATGCTAACAACAATAATCTAGGCTTACCTTCAACAGGACTGTGCAACCCATAAAGGGCTGCACCAAGAGTATCCACCTCAGGTAACTGCGGAGGCTGAGCCACTGTCCCTTAGAGGAAATCTACTGCACAAAGCTAATCGACCAACTCAGGGAAGCAGCCAAAATGCAGAGACATGGAATGAAATCACATGTGAAAGAAATGGAGGGGGAAAAAACAATGGACATAAGAGTTCAAAACCACGGTTATAAGGTTTTTTTAAGAGACTCCTAGAAAAGGCCAATGAACTTAATGAGACCTTTGAGAATATAAATGAGACCATCAAGGATATAAACGAGACCCTCGAGGATATGAAAAAGGACCAACTAGAAATTAAGCATACACTGACTGAAATAAAAAATATTATACAAAGACCTAAAAGCAGTCTAGAAGACCACAAGAATCAAGTCAAAGATTTGAAATACAAAGACGCAAAATCCACTCAGCCAGAAAAGCAAGAATAAAAAAGAATCCAAAAATTTGAAGGTAGTGTAAGGGGCCTCTGGGACAACCTCAAGCATACCAACATCCGAATTATGGGGGTGCCAGAAAAAGAGCAAGATACTGAAAACCTATTTGAAGAAATAGTGACAGAAAGCTTCCCCCACCTGGTGAAACAAATTGACTTAAAAGTCCAAGAAGTGCACAGAATCCCAAACTATAGGAATTCAAAGAGGACCACACCAAGACCCATCATAATTAAAATGCCAAGAGCAAAAGACAAAGAGAGAATATTAAAAGCAGCAAGAGAACAACAGTTAGTTACCTATAAGGGAGCACCCATACGATTGTCAGCAAATTTCTCAACAGAAACGATGCAGGCCAGATGGGAGTGGCAAGAAATATTCAAAGTGATGAATAGCAAGAATCTACAACCAAGATTACTCTACCTAGCAAAGCTATCATTCAGAATTGAAGGTCAGATAAAGTGCTTTGCAGCTAAGAAAAAGCTAAAAGAGTTCATCACCACCAAACCAATATTATATGAAATGCTGAAAAGTATTCTTTAAGAAGAGGAAGAAGAAAAAAGTAAAAATAAAAATTATGAACAAATACACATCTATCAACAAATGAATCTAAAAATCAAGTGAATTAAAAATCTGATGTACAAGATAAACTGGTGAATATAACAGAATCATGGGCATAGAGAGGGAATGGACTGACAATTCTTGGGGAGAAAAGGGGTGTGGGAGGTGCAGCAAGAGACTGGACAAAAATCATACACCTATGGAAGAGGACAGTTTGGGGGGTAAGGGCAAAGGGTGGGATGGGTACTGGGTGGAGGGAAGCTATAGGGGGGGGAAAGGGGAACAATGTAATTAATAAACTGAACAATAAAGATTAAAATATATAAAAAAGAATCAACCATTGAATGCATAAATAAGTGGAACAACAAATTGATGTTTCTCTCTCTCTCAAATCAATAAATACAGTAAATAAAAAAATGTAAGCCCTAGCCAGTTTTGCTCAGTGGACAGAGTGTCGGCCTGCAGACTGAACGGTCCCAGGTTCAATTCCAGTCAAGAGCACATGCCCAGGTTGTGGACTTGATCCCCAGTAGGGGCGTGCAGGAGGCAGCCAATCAATGATTCTCAACACTGATTTCTGTCTCTCCCTCACCCTTCCTCTCTGAAATCAACAAAAACATATTTAAAATACATATTTTAAAGAAATGCAAATTCTTGGACCTCACACCAGAGTTACTGACTCAAACACTAGGGATGTAGTCCAGTAGTCTATTTTAAAAGCCTTCCAGGTGTATTATGCTAAGCGAAATAATCCAGTCAGAGAAAGATAAGTATCACTCATATGTGGAATCTAATGAACAAAATAAACTGATGAATCAAATAGATCCAGAGACATAGAAACATGGAACAGACTGTTGAACCTCAGAGGGAAGGTGGGGGAAGGTGACTGGGTGGGAAGAGATCAACCAAAAAACTTGTAAGAATATAGGCTTAACCCATAGACACAGACAATAGGGTGGTGAAGGTCTGAAGCTGGGGGTGGGTGTGGGCTAGTAGGGGTCAATGCGGGGAGAGACATATGTAATATTTTCCACAGTAAACATTTAAAACAAAATAAAAAATCTTCCAGGTGATTTTGGTACAGGCTCAAGTTTAAGAACCCCTGTAGTAGAAAGAGGTTATACTCTATATCAGTTAGGATTAGTTTCAACCGCATATAAAGGTAAAACTCAAAATAGTATTAGTGGCAAAACATACCAGATTTATCTTTTATGTAGAAGAAATATGAAAGTCATCTTTCCAGGGCTGGAGTGGTGCTACCACGAAGCCATCAGAAACCGGAGCTCTGTATTTTGGGTTTGCCATCCTCATCACTGGTTGTCATCTGTAAGGTTGCTCCATAGTCCAGGATGACAGCTGGAGCTCTAGCTCTGTCATCTCACATTCAAGGCGGCAGGAAGAAACAAGGGGAAAAAGATGAAAAGGGCATGTTCCCAGATGAGTCAGCAAGCAGAACACCATTCCTGTTTACATTGCATTGTCTCAAAGTTAGTTACACGACCACAACTATCTGCAAAGGAGGCTGGGAAATGAGACCTTTAATTGGATCTGGGACAGTATTTGAACAAATTGAATACAATGGCGGCTCTGTTACTGAAGAAAAAAGAGAATTGACATCAGGTGATTGTAGAAGCCTCTGCCACAAACCGTTAAAATGCAGCTGGGAAAACTCGAGAAACTTAGAAAATATCATGAAATCATGGACATCTTTACATTTATGCATTATTCTTTTATTCAAGTCAAGTATTTTTTTTGTACAAAGTCTCTGAAGAAAAATAGTAGGATTCTCAAATGTGTGGAATGAGAAGTTGTTTGTGGTGTCTTACTATACTACTTACCTGCCAGGTCATAGTTTTAATAGTTTCAGGATAAATGTCCTTTATTTGATCATCATAAAAGCAAGTGGTTGGCTTCCTCCCAAAGATAAGTTGGTTCAAATGAGTTTTTCTGTCTAGTCTTAGAAAAGGAAACCCCAGTCCTCAGAAAAAATATACAATAACTTGGCTTTACTGGTTCCCAGCCCCAAGTTCTGCACGGATCATGGCTCCTAAGCTTTGCTTTACCCAGAATGAGAGTGGAAAGTGAAGTAAGCCCAGCCAAAGCAGGCAAGATATATTTAAAGAGCCATCATCAATGTCTCCTAAGTCTCGGGTTCCCAAACCTTAGGTCTATGAGACTCACCTGGGAAAGTGGATACACATGAAATCCCCATGTCCTAAGCTAAAAGATGCTAATGCCCCAGAACAGTGGTCGGCAAACTGCGGCTCTTTGGCCCCTTGAGTGTGGCTCTTGCACAAAATACCCCGGCCTGGGCGAGTCTATTTTGAAGAAATGGCGTTAGAAGAAGTTTAAGCTTAAAAAATTTGCCTCTCAAAAGAAATTTCAGTCGTTGTACTGTTGATATTTGGCTCTGTTGACTAATGAGTTTGCCGACCACTGCCCCAGAACAGGAACAAGAATCTGGAGTTCATGTGTTTTCTCAAGTACTCCAGTTGACTCTGATGGGCCTTTGAGAGGCTCTAAATATCTAAAATACCCAAATGCATATGATACTGCAGCAGGCAATGTGTGGGACAAATTCATTCAAAAGCTGAGACTTGCATCTTTTCCAAAGTACAGCAAAGTTAAAACAGCTGGTTGATTTGTCGAAAAAGATCAAATCAGCTGTTTGACCCCATTGTTCAGTAACTTTAGTCAAAACAGGCAAGTGGGGAAATTATCCATGCCTTGAGGCTACCGTTAATGAAAGCCAGCTCAACAACAATAGCCAGGACAGTGACAACAGTCTGCTTGAAGACAAAGGCTGCACCAGATCCCAACGTGAATCCTTTGTTAATCAGGGCCCTATTGCTTTCAGTATTAGGTGATGTTTAATAAGTTTCCTTCCAGCTCTAACAAGCTATAATTTTACCGTCAGGTCTTTAGACAAGTGTTGACACTAAGGAGAAACAGCAGCGAGGATGTCTGAAAGGAAGAATGGGGAGGAAAAGAAGGCAGAGAAGGGGAAGAAAAGCTACCTTTGGCACAAAGCTGCTAACTCTTCAAAAGAAAAAAAAACAACAGCCACACACACACCACACAAGCACACACACCTGCACAAACCCTCATTATTTTTCAGCTACCACCTATCTAGATCAGCTGCCGTTAAGCCCTGCACTGTTGACATGAGTCAGAAAAGTATAAGCTCCAGTCTAGCCAAGATTAAGAGTTTTGCTTTGTATTACACCCACTTCCAACTACGATTTCACTGCAGCAAAAATGACATATGAGGGGAAAACACCCCACCCTATTGTGCTGGGTGCTGCTTAAAATAGGAGATGTGCTCCATCTACTGGTACAGATGACAACCACACATAGAGAAGCAAACACCATAAAACAGAATCAAGGCACACATTTTCAATTAGATTCTGGATTTTTTCCCCAAAGGACACTTTAAAAAATGAGAAAGAAGGAACCAAAAGAGAAAACCATGAAATTTACTAGGACAGAAGCTAGGAAGAAAAAAGAGAAGCAGACTGGACAGAGACACAATGGGAGAAGCAGCATAAAAAAACAGGGAAGAAAGTGCTAAAATGGCAAAACTGTTAAGAAACGGATGCTATTCGGTTATTATTTCAACACAGGCTTCAAAAATGCCCCCACGACTATTCTGTGCACTTGAAACTCATACTAATATTGAATGAAACTGCTTAGAAAAGTAAGTTTTAATTTAAAAATGTTTTTAAAATGCCCCCATCCAATCTGGAAATAGCACAAAATGTGCCATGTTTTAGAGCCTTCATTTAAATTATTACAGGAAGGGGGGCGCTTCCCAGGAGGTCCGGAGCTACCCATGGCTCATGCAGTGCACTCGTGATGCCGCTGCAGCAGTGGCTGTGGGACGTCCGGCCAACTGGTGGCAGAGTCGCCCTGTGGCCACCATTCCACGTCAACTTCAACTACTCCAGTGGCCTTGCCTGCTGGAGCACCTGCTGCTGGGCCACACGCTGGGTGACGTTCTGGCCAAGACAAGGCGGTCAGTGCAGCTGTGGCCCTCTTGGCCTTCTACACGGGTGTGAACATTCTCCAGGGAAATGATGACCTATTTTTGGACCCAAAACAGAAATTCTGGGATACATATGAGGCCTGCAATGACTGATTTCTTTCACCAGCTGCAACATAGAAGTTGGGATATATTATCCTTTTAGAAATATATCTGATATTACATTCTTCTCTTTTACATAGTACTTAACAAACTTGAATACGGAAATCATTTCACACTTAACAGAAAAGTAACAAGAACAGTTCAAAGAACACCCCTATGGGGGGCCTGAATAGTGAGCCAGATCACATCTGCAGGTGGGAAGTTCCATCTTTTTGAGGAGGGAGGTGCCCAGTTCCAGTCATGGGGATCTCTGGTCCCCCATTTGACAACTTATCACAGAGGTTCTACCCATGACAACAACAGTGCCCCTTGTCCAGATCTGGACCCCTTCGGCCTTGGCTCCCCCTCCCCTGGCTCCCTCTGCAAAATCTCCTGAGTCTTTGACAGCACCTACTATGTGCCCACACCAACACCATGCCAGAAGCAGAGGATTTGGAAATGAACTAGAAATCCTGCCTGGCAGAAGCTCACCATCTGGAGGAAGAGACTGACTTATAAAAAGAGAACGTGCCCCTCAAATATTTGATGGGAAGTTAACACCATCTTTGTTTGCTCTGGCACTGTGTACAACACTCCTCAAAACATTTATGCCTAAGAGGCCACTCCGGGAATCCAGGAACTTCTCTGAGAGGCAGTTCTCTCCACCAGGGGCCTTGTGACCCAACCTCATCTCATGCTTCCTTCTCCCTCTTCTGTGCCTCAACTGCTCTTGAATTCCAGCTCCTGAAACACGGCAGCCTCTTCCCACCCCAGCCTTGCACCTCCCTTCCTTTCTAACTTAGCTTACCCGTCATTCCTTAATACAGCCTTTTCTGACCACCTGTGCCCATTATCAAGTCTCCTAACCCTCGATATTGCTCTGTTGAACTCCTCACAGTTGTAATAAATCACTTATTAATGTAAACAAATACCCTTATACCCTTTACCCAGATTCGCCAATTGTTAACACTTGGCCATATTTGATTATCTGCGGTTTCTATCCATTCATCTATCTTTCTAGTTTGCTTTTCTAAATCATTTGGGTTAGTTACACAAAAAATTACCATTTTCTCCTAGATACTCAAGTTTCTATTTTCTAAGAATAAAAATGTTCTCATATAAAAAATAATTGCAAAATATGTTGTAGGGATTCTATCCATATTGACTTGGGTGAGTCTAAAGCTTAATATAGAAACACTAATGGCCTGGTGCATGAAATCCATGCACATTAAAAGGGTATTACTTAGAGGAAATATTTTAATAGTGCTATTTGCCCTTTCTCTATAATAAAAGTGTAACAGATAAAAGGTAATGAGTACAATGTATATGAAAATAATACATAATTTCATTAATAAATAAATAACAAAAATGATATAACAACAATAACAAACTCATGATATAAAAACATTGATGCAAATAATGACTGATAAAGTGATTAAACTTATTCTAATATCTCCCTGCATACCACATTAACAGTGAAAACACTTTCAGAGTGCTTGACTAATTTCCCTTGGGATAAAGTATTTACAACTTTAACATCACATGCTCTTCAAACTCGAAAGAAAGCAGCATAATAACTGACCATGTGTGAAAATGGGTTCAGGTAGGAATATTCTTACTCTGTCTAGAGTTTGTCCTTGTGATTTATTAATAGTCATTGCAAATGCTGGCATCACGGGAAACTGTCGTCGAATTAATTTAAATGGGAGGCCAGTGTCAGATGGGGACAAATCAATTCTTGGAATCAGAACAACCTCTCCCTCTGCAGATCCTGTTAATACTTCAGCTTCGATAATGTTAGGTAGTAATCTTTTGAGAATAAATCTGGCACCATTACAAAGACCCCATTTACTATTAAGATTTCTCAATAACATGATGATTGCACCCACTTTCAATTTTAATTTATGACACGGCATTCCTGAAGAAGTAATACTATTAAGAAATTCAATGGGAAAATTTTCCTTTTCAGCATCATCTGTTGAGTCAATGGAATCATCACTCAAATAGGTGTGAAAATCTTCATAGAGTATATCCAAAATTTCTTCATTTAGTTTTTTAACATGCTCATTTTTTGGACAAAGAATTGCACAGTTAGATATATTTTTAATATTATCTATAGAGGATATACTATTTCCAAAGGTGGCTTTGATAATAGATCCATTACAAATCATTTCATGGATAATTTCAATAATATCCATTTCTAAATGAAAACCTCTATCAATTTTGTCATCTCCAAGTTTTATTAACCATTCTCTATAAGCACAATCCTCTGATCTCATATTTGTTTTAAGAGACAACTTTCTGAAACAGCACAGTACTTTAAACTTGTTTGTACTATGGTCAATCACATAATGACACATTGTCAAAAATCCCCTCTGAGAAGGAGAATTTTTCCACCAAATGCAACATTAAAATTTGTAATTTCTCTTAGTAATCTGTATATGGCGTTTATAGTATGACTGGATGCCATGATGCATTCATCAATAATAAGAAGTTGGGCCTTTTTAATGGTTTTAGCAACTTCGCCTCACACAGCAGCAGCCACCATGAGTCCCTCAGCCTGACCTGCACCCTCTCTAATCTGGAACCCTCAGGGGACCCCCTCCTATCTGGGAGTTTCTGTCTGTCTTTGCAATCACATGAGTGAATTATCTGAGACCCCAACCTTTGCTTTCTTTCCATCCTCCACCCGCAACAGTAACTTCTTCCAAACTCACTTTGATATAGTGTCTAGGAGATCCAGTAGTGCGTCTGCCACCAGAACTACATTTCCCAGCATTCTTGGTGCTCCACTGCTTGGGGCCAGAGCAAGCGACCCTGACAACTCACAGCTCCACCTTGCGCCTAGTGCTCATTACCCAAGGTGCCCCTGGTGCTCATTTGCATGTCCCACGAGGAAGGTAAACCCCACACCTCAGTCACAGCCTAACTATCAGAGCAACCTACATGTGAGCCTCATGAGGGGATCTCATGGCATCAAATTCCCCTAACTGTCCCAAGGTCACTTCGAAAGGTCTCAACTCAGTCAACAGTAACTGTAAGGAGGGATCTCTCCAGCCCTTAAGTACCATGTGGGCAGAGCTTATAGAGTGGTGCTTGCTTATGTGGCACTGTGGCCATGCCCCTGTCTTTTGGCCATGCCCCCTGCTCCTGATTGGCTGGTAGTGTAGCAGGGGTATGGTCAATTTGCATGTTATTCTTTTATTAGATAGGATAAAAGAGTGGTCAGATTATTATGCATTCAGAGACCATAATAATCTGGCTACTCAGTGTAGTTTGTCTCTAATGACAACAGCTGTTGCCTACCAAACCTGTCAGTATTTTCAAGAATGATGTTTAGGCTTCTGAAGAATATGATATCCTTTTTCCTCCAACAGAGCTATGTACTTTCAGAGGTGCTGATGAATATTTGACCATCCTTTCTCATTTATAGGTATTGATAGTGCAAGTCTGCAAAGCATTCTAGAAACAACTTTTCCACTTCTCAGAGACTTGCCTTATCAGTGGATCCTATGGCTTCTGGGGATGAAGAGGCAAGAAAAATAACACTTTCTGAGTATCTGCTAAGCACCAGGCTCAGGGCTTCACAGGTTATTCACTTAATCTTCACACCCACACTATGGGGGTCTTTCTTCTTATTCTTTTTTTGCAGCAATCAAGACAAAGGCTCAGAGAAGTTAAATAATTGTTCCAATGCTATTAACTTGTGGATCTGGAAAACTGACCATAGGTATTGTAGTGTGTGGGCTTTCTATTATAACATGAAAATGCAATATCTTAATATAGGGCAGTATTTCTCACATGAGCAATTGCATCAGGATCTCCTGAGGTTAAGGCTGCCTGTTAAAAATGAAGATCCAAGATCCTCAGCAGACTTGAGTGACTCAAAACCTCGGATGGAGCCCTGAAGTCTGAATTTTAAAATCTGATATAAGAAACAAACAAAAAGGCTGAGTTACCAAGAACATACTTTTAGAGCTAACAGTTTCTCTATTTTTAATTTTTTTTCTATTTTTATTTTTAAAACTGAAATGAATTTTAATACAGAAAATGAAGACAGCATTTTGCCAATTTCTGGCTCAGAGGGATATCTCTATTTGAGGAAATCAGCGTGTTACACTTTGAGAGATGAAATGTTGTAGCTTGTAGGCCAAAATTTTAAAATTAAATTTAAAAAATACAATGGTTGTGAAGGTAACGCAGGACAGGAATCAAAGGTGAAGGATCACTCATTATTCAAAAGAAATTTAAAAAGATAGCTGCAGCATGAGCTCTCTCATTAGTGTTCCAGTGGAGCCTCTTTTGGGGTAAACTTGAAAATTTCGACAGACATTCAAGCGGCTTTTTTAGTGAAAAGATTTTTACATGACTACTATTGCTATTTCCATGAACATCTTCTAGAGGAGACAGTGTTGAAAGCATAGTAGGTGCTAGTTCCGCAGAATAGACTTTGGGAAATGCTCTTCTGGCCTGTTTTTGGCAGCCATTTCCCCTCTGTGCATCACATCTCCCTCCTCCTGGTGACCTGACCACCGAGTGCATACCTCCTTACTGCTACCTTCAGGTTTCTCTATTTCTTATAGCTTGAGATGCTAGCTGGCTCAGCTACTCAGATTCTCTGGGCCAGTTTACTCATTGGTAAAATGGAAACCAGTTTTGGTCTCACATGGTTGTACTGAAAAGTGCTGCATGGGAAACACTCTGTGATAAATGGTAAAAAAAAAAAAAAATGGCCAGCCCTGGCCAGTGTGGCTCAGTGAGTTAGAGCCTCATCCTATACACCCAAGGGTCATGGGTTTGATGCCTGGTCAGGGCACATACCTGGCTTTTGGGGTTCAGTCCCCGGTCGGAGCATGTGCAGGAGGCAACCAAAGGGTCTCGGTTGGTCTCTCTCTCTCTCTCTCTCTCTCTCTCTCTCTCTCTCTCTCCTCTTTCTCCCTCTCCCTCTCCCTCTCCCTCCATCCCCTCCTCTCTCTAAGATCATTAACAAAAAGGAAAATGACCAAAAATGCTCCTCGATCCACTACTCCACACCCTTGCAATGATGATGTTGCAGGTCTTCCCATCAGAATGTAGGTGGTACTTTCCTCCATTCCTTGCATCTGGGCCATGTGACTTGTTTTGGCCAATGAGACAACAGCCAACAGGACCCAGAGAGAGACTTAAAACAGCCCTTGCATATTGGGGTCTGCCCTATTGCTATGCTTGGGATCCTAAGACAACCATGTGATTAAGTCTCAACTAGCCTTCTGGAAGATCAGACACCATATGAAGAAGAACCTCAGTCAGCCAGCTACCAGACAACAGCAAGCCAACTGCCAGCCACGTAAGTGAGACTGTTCTGCAGATTCGTGAAGGAAACCAGCAGAAATCATAGAGCCAGTCGAGACCAGAAGAACTGCCCAGACAGCCAACCAAATTGTGAGCTAAACAAATGACTAGTAAAGCCACCAGTTTTGAAAAGGTTTGTTTTTATGTAGCAAAAACTTACTAATACAGGCTCTATACACATGCTACTAGTTGGGTAGTTTGGTGTTTTGAGCATGGCTTCTGTGGTTTTCTAAGATGCTGCTCAAGAAGGGCAGACCACGATGAGCACACATTATTGTGCAAATTTCCAGGCAAGTACTTTCATCACCTGGGTACAATGTCCACCAGAATTCATTTCAGTTTTTAAAATAAAAATAGACTGGAATTGGCAAGGGACTGAGATTAAAGAAACCCTCCCGATTCCCCCACCTCTCACTGTTTCCAGAAAGGCAGTTCAGCAGCCTTGTGCAGAAGAACAGATGACCTAAATCTTTTCCAAGCTGATTGTCAATAATAATCTTCTCACTCCACAAATGCATGTCTAATCCGCTGCAGACCTTCCCATGTGCACTCTTTCAACGTCCTGCTGCTGGCACCAAGATAAATGGCTTCATCAAAGGCAGCCATGGAGGCTTGCAACCTGTTGAGGCAGAAAAGCTTCCTGGGGGATCAGAAACATCCTAATGCCCAAATCAAGCATCCTCACTGCCATATGAAGCGTTACTGCGCACAATACATGAAATAAAGCTACAACGGTGAACAGGGCAGGATTGTGCTACCCAGGCTCACCCCAGGAGCCTTTACACTCTGATTAAATTCCTTTGATAGGCATTTTCAAAGCGTGCTGTTCCTCTTGCTAAACATGTTTGGCAAAAGAAGACTCATCATCTGAAAACATTATCTGAGGAGTCTTCATTTAGTGGCACAAGATACAAGGGTTCTCTATCAAATCCATATTCTGTAACCTGAAAAGTGAGCATAAAACCGAGAATTTTTTTTTTTTAATTCTCACCCTAGGATATTTTTTCCATTGATTTTTAGAGAGAGTGGAAGAGAGAAGGAGAGACAGAGAGAAACACTAATGTGAGAGAGACACATTGATGGGTTGCCTCCCTCATGTCCCTGACCAGGGCTGGGAGCCTGCAACCGAAGTGCTCTTGACCGGAATCGAACCCGGGACCCTTCAGTCCACAGGCTGGCACTCTATTCATTGAGCCAAACCGGCTAGGGCTAAAACCAATAATTTTTTAAACCTTCCTTTTCTTGCCCCCAAGAGATTTAAAGACTGTGCAATGAATGAATACAGCCATTTTGCCATTCATTTGACACACGGCAAATTGCAACTCGCTCTGGGAGCAAGTGACTATTTGCAGGACTGATGCACTATATTCAAATCAAATTCTCCTTCTGCACCCCCCACACACATACATTTTATGAAATAGTTATGGTGGTGCTATTACTGGTTGAGGACGACCACATCACCCATTTTCTTAGATATGTCTCCAAGCTGCAATGAATCATGGGCACACCTAGAATACCACTGGCTAACTCAAATTAAGTCTCAGGATCCTTCTTATTATTACACCTGGGCTCAAATATAGTCATTCACACTGAAGAATTTCAAATGTCTTTTTGAAAGCCTAACAGATTTTCTGGATATAATTTAGAATTTAAGCTTCATTCAAGAAAGCAAAATTAGTCCATTTAAATGATCACCATTAACTCAATTAATATGAGTTCTAGAGCCAGGATCTTACTGGAAATTTCTTCATACTAGATCAACTGCCAACAAACTGTAGTTAATCGACAATAAGCTTGTATTTGGCCCAGAGATCATAAAAAATAAGTGAAGTTGTCCTAGAAATGTTTAGGAACTGGATACAGTCCTTGGTTGAGAGTGGTCCAGGCACAAAATAATGGAGAAACTGACTCAAGAAACAAATTTTTACTGTGATTTCTTTATTCCCCACATTGAGGATTGAGCCTTCAATCCCAGTAGAGAATAAAGAAAAAGGAAACCATCACATGAAGAATGAGGGAGAGGGAAAGGGAGAGGGAGAGAGAGAGGGAGAGGGAGAGGGAGAGGGAGAGGGAGAGGAAGAGAGAAAGAGGGAGAGGAAGAGGGAGAGGGAGAGGAAGAGAGAAAGAGAGAGAGAGAGAGAGAGAGAGAGAGAGAGAGAGAGAGAGAGAGAGAGAGAGAGAGAGAAATGATAATTAAAGACATGAGGATAGACATTTATAGAATAACTAGAGGCCTGGTGCGCAAAATTTGTGCACGATGGTGGGGGGGGATGTCCCTCAGCCCAGCCTGCACCCTCTCCAATCTGGGACCTCTCAAGGGATATCTGACTGCCTGTTTACACCCGATCCTGGTAGGATCGGGCATAAATGGGCAGTCGAACATCCTTCTAACAATCCAGGACTGCTAGCTCCAAACTGCTTGCCTGCCTGCCTCCCTGATTACCCCTAATCACTTCTGCCTGTCAGCCTGATCACCCCCTAACCACTACCCTGCCAGCCTAATTGATGTCTAACTGCTCCCCTGCCAGCCTGTTTGCCCCCAACTTCCCTCCTCTGCCTGCCTGGTCACCCCTAACTGCCCTCCCCTGCAGACTTGATCACCCCCAACTGCCCTCCCTTGCAGGCCTGATGGCCCACAACTGCCATCCCTTGCAGGCCTGGAACCTCCCACTGTCCTCCCCCTGGACATCTTGTGGTGGTCATCTTGTGTCCAAATGGGGGCAGGATCTTTGAATACATGGGGGCAGTCCTCTTTTGTGTTGGAGTGATGGTCAATCTGTGTATTACTCTTTTATTAGATAGGATAGAGGCCTGGTGCATGGGTGGGGCCAGCTATTTGCCCTGAGGGTGTCCTGGGTTAGGGTGGGGGTTCCCTTGGGGTGTGGGGCAGCCTGGGTGAGGGGCCTGTGCTGGTTTGCAGGCTGGCCATGCCCCCCAGTAACCCAAGTGGAGGTCCTGGGATCTGGGATTTATTTATGTTCTATAATTGAAACTCTGTAGCCTAGAGTGGAGCCAAGCCTTCTGCTCACTTCATGGCAACAGCCATTTCTGTTTGAAACTTTGTAGCCTAGAGTGGAGGCATAGGCTAGGGCTGCAGAAGTTTGGCTTCCTCCATCGCCTCGGCAGCTCTAGTCTCTTCTCCCTCCAGCTCGGTGGCTGCTGCCATTTCTGTTGGGATTATGTATGTTCTATAATTGAAACTTTGTAGCATTGAGTGGAGGCCTAGGCTGGCAAGGGCAGACAGAAAGCTTGGCTTCCTCCATTGCCAGGGAGACCCAAGCCTCCTGCTCTCAGTGGCAGCAGCCATCTTTGTTGGGGTTTATTTGCATAATTTGCTCCCGATTGGCCGGTGGGCGTGGCTGTGGGTGTGGCTTGATTGGAGGTATGGTCAATTTGCATATTACTCTTTTATTAGATAGGATAATAGAGCAATATCAAGGACAGAAATAACTTCAAGGACCACTAATATTAAAAGGACAGGCTGGCCCTGGCCTGTGTGGTTCAGTTGGTTGAAGCGTCATCCCATACATGGAAGGGTTCGATTTCTGGTCAGGGCACATGCCCGGGTTGCAGGTTCCATTCCCATTGAGGTGCATATGAGAGGCAATCAATTGACGTTTCTCTCTCTCTCCCTCTGCCTTCATTTTTCTCTCTCAAATCAATAAAAGTATATCCTTGGGTGAAGACTTTTAAAACAATAAAGTACGGGTTGAGCAGGAAACTGAGAAGGAATGGCCAGAAAAACAGGAGGAAAAGCTGGAGAGGTCTATATCACCAAACCAAGAGTCTTTTAACACAAAGAGGATACCAAGAAAGCAAGTAAGAAATGAAGGGACTTAATGGGATTTAACAATAAGAAAAATTATTGGTGCCTGAGCAGCGTGACTCAGTGGTTGAGCATTGACCTATGAATCGGGAGGTCACAGTTCGATTCCTACTCATGGCACATGCCCGGGTTGCGGGCTTCATCCCCAGGATAGGGCATGCAGGAGGCACCCAATCAATGATTCTCTCTCATCATTGATGTTTCTCCCTCTCTCTCCCTCTTCCTTCCTCTCTAAAATAAAATTTTAGAATAAAGAGAAAAACTATATTTTAAAAAACAAAGGAAAATTATTGGTGACTTTGGCCAGGGCAGTTTTCATGGTGTGATGAGGACGGGTGTGAGGCTGCCAGTGGGTCAAGGAGTCCATCACAGGTAGTGAGTTGAGAATGGTGTGGAAGAAACATGAGGAGCCGGGTAAGGACATGCCCCAGCTCCCAAACTGATACTCTGCCAGTGAGAGATGGATCATCTCCAACTGATAGACCTGAAAGGAACAGGGATTTCAGTTAGGGTGGGGGAGAGGGGCAGCGAGCGAGGATGCAGGCACATTTCCTGTGGGATAGGTGTTGCAAATGGTCCAGTAGAAATGGTGTAGTATGAGTGGAGAGGAAAGAAAACTGGAAGGATTCTCATATCTCAGCAGACAGGGACTAGAGAAAACTGGCATGGAGGGTTGGGCTGGCTACAAAGTTTTCAACAGAATTTACTCCAGCTTTCTTCTGCTGCCCTTGATACCTAAACATATGGTTTGTTACCTGCGAATAGCATTTAGTTTGAAGCCCATGAAATTGCTACTATTCCCTATATTTTAAAAGGGATTTTAAAATTGATTTTTAGAGCGAGCGGAAGGGAGAGGGAGAGAAACATCGATGGGAGGGGGAGAAAAACATCGATGTGAGAGTGAAACATCAATCAGTTGCCTCCTGCACGACTCCCCTTCCCCCTCAGACCCCCACTGGAGATGGAGCCCACAACCTGGGCATGTGCCCTGACCTGGCAACCTTTCAGTGCACCATGGGATGCCCAACCGAGTCACACTGGCCACAGCTAGTGAGTGTTTTTGGCCTACAAAAATGGCAATATCATATGATTCAACCTAAGAGTATCTGCAGATTAAGGGAATGCTTTTCTTTTAGCAGTATTCTGGGATTAATGGTCTACGACTTCCTGCTAATTTAAGATCTCAATAGATGAAGCTCCAAGTGGAGATGATAGCTTCGGTGTCTTCCATTACCACAGCTCATCACTAGCATCATACCAGGTTCTGATACCCACGGTGTTAAAGAGCAGGCTCATGGGAGAGGAATGAATGCTAGTGTCCCAAGGACAGGCACAAAGCTGGAGCCCAGAGGTGAGAAAATGATCCAGTTGGGGCTTGGGACCAAAACAAGAGGGCTGTGTGTGACTTGAGGACAGAGGTGGAGAACGAATGAGTGCATGTCTGAGTAGGAGCAAAGAAACAGGTGACAGGAAGCTGCAGAGAATGAGATCAAAAGAAAAAAAAGCAAAGGAGAAAAAAAGGTAAAACCTCAGCAAGTGCCTCTTATCAGAAACAGCATCTTCTTTTCCCTAGGAAAGGAAGCGCCGCCTCCCCCAAAACCAATTATAGTGGCAGCAGAGGGAAGGCATGGCACACAATCAGGAGAGAAAAATGACTGTAAAGCACTTTGCAAAAATAAAGAGTTATATAAAGTCCCAATAATAATAAATCACCTTGCCTGAGGTATGAAAACCTTAAAATAACCTGCAAAATCAAAATGGAGAAGCAGAAGGCATCGATGAGCTTCCAGAAGGTTTATACACTTGCCTTAAATTCATCCCCTTCAACATTTCCAAGCACATTCTTTAAGAGCAGACCTCGATCAAGTTCTCGGATGGAATTGGATCTAGCCCCCTTTTAACCCTGCCTCCTCCACCCCCGTCCCTCAGAGGAGCTTGTGTGTGTGTGTGTGTGTGTGTGTGTGTGTGTGTGTGTGTGTGTGTATACATAGGGAATCTCTTTTCTGAATCTGGCATTTGCCTTCTTGAATACCAATGCACCTGTTTTGTGAAGGTTTTCTTTTTTTTCTTTTTGTTCTATAAAAAGAGAGAGATTTTTAAAAAAAAGAATTTTCATTCCTGGGGGGGGGGGGAAGAAAAATAGGTCTTTCTGAGTTCTCAGTACTGGAGCTCTGTTCTTTATATATCTACTTGTTCCATTGTTAAATAAACCCACATATTTAAGGCTGACACATTCTCTTAACTAATGCCTTGTCAGGCCCATGTGTCTGGCTAAAAAAAGGACCTGGGTGACTGCTGTTTCCATCCCCCCCCTCCCCGCCAAAGAAATAATTTGATTATTTTTATCCTATTCCTCTCTACCACTCAGAAGAAAATGCTTATCTTTTCACAGAAACCACTCTTAAATTAGCTGAATGCTCAAGCATGTACACAACAGAAAGTTTTCTTTAAAAATATGTATGTCACACACATATACTCACTGCTCTGTGAAAATTAGCTTTACTTTTGGTGTAGATGCTCTTCTGTAGTAAAAGTGTTTCCTGTTCAACCTCTTACAAGATCATTGTATCCCTACATCTTACTTTACTCAGATCTGAATATCCCCCAGAAAATGGACAATTTAATAAAAGAGGGTCATATGAATCACCCAGGGACAATTTGCATTATCTGTAGATAATTCATTATGCACATATTTCTAGTGAGATCCTGAAATCAGCAGGACTCCTTAATCAGAGATTCTCAAATTTGGTCTGTAATAACTGAAGAAGACTTGACCCATAAATCAGCAAATAGACCAGCAGGCTTGCCACATACTTCACATTTCTTCTTGGGAGAAAAAGACAGTTATCCTCAGGCCACAGCAGAAGGGAAAAACGGACATGAAAAGATGATGGGGATTTTATACTCAAGTATAAAAAATTGCAGCATTATCTTAAAAGTGAGCTCATGAAAAGAAGACAATGAAAACATTTGAAATCAAGTTAGGGGTTGTATACAGAAAAAGATGTTTTAAATGCTTACAAGAACAATTTTGTCAACCAGCCCTGCCTCCCATCCTATCTAATAAAAGAGTAATATGCAAATGTGACCATGCCTTTGCCACGCCCCACAAGCCACGCCACCAGCCACACCCACCAGCCAATCAGGAGCAGGTTATGCAAATAAACCCGACCAAGATGGCTGCTGCCACTGGGAGCAGGAGGAAGGCTTGGGTTTCCCTGGCAACAGAGGAAGCCAAGCTTTCCACCTGCAGCCTGCCATTGCCTGCCTAAGCCTCTACTCAATGTTACAAAGTTTCGATTATAAAAGATACAGAAATGGTGGCAGCCACTGAGTTTGAGAGAACAGAGGCTTGGGTTTCCCTGGCAACAGAGGAAGCCAAGCTTTCAGCCTGCCATTGCTGGCCTAGGCCTCCACTCTAGACTACAAAGTTTCAAACAGAAATAGCTGCCACCCGGGAGTGAGCAGAAGGCTTGGCTCCGCTCCAGGCTACAAAGTTTCAATTGTAGACATAGATTAATCCCAGATACCAGGGCCTCCACTTGGGTCGCTGAGGGGGGGGCATGGCCAGCCTGCAAACCTCCACAGGCCCCTTTCCCAGGCCACCCCTCACCCCAAGGGAACCCCCACCCTGATCTGGGACACTCTTCAGGGTAAACCAGCTGGCCCCCACCCATGCACCAGGCCTCTATCCTATCTAATAAAAGAGTAATTTGCAGATTGACCATCACTCCAACACACAAGAGGGCTGCCTCCATGTGGTCAAAGATCCTGCCCCCATGTGGACACAAGATGGCCACCACAAGATGGCCAGCAGGGGAGGGCCATTGGGAGGCTCCAGGCCGTGCAAGGGAGGGCAGTTGTGGGCGATCAGGCCAGCAGAGGAGGGCAGTTGGGAGGGACCAGGCCTGCAAGGGAGGGCAGTTGGGGGCAATCAAGCCTGCAGGGGAAGGCAGTTAGGGGTGACCAGGCTGGCAGAGGAGGGAAGTTGGGGGCAAACAGGCTGGCAGGGGAGCAGTTAGACATCAATTAAGCTGGCAGGGTAGTGGTTAGTGGGTGATCAGGCCAGCAGGCAGAAGCTATTAGGGGTAATCAGGGAGGCAGGCAGGTGAGCAGTTTGGAGCCAGCAGTCCTGGATTATGAGAAGGATGTCCAACTGCCCGTTTAGGACTGATCCTGCCAGGATCAGTCCTAAACGGGCAGTTGGACATCCCTGGAGGGGTCCCAGATTGGAGAGGGTGCAGGCTGGGCTAAGGGACATCCCCGCCCCCATGCACAAATTTTGTGCACCAGGCCTCTAGTTTCTAATAAGATTGTCCTGAACTTGAACATTTCTTTCATGTTACCAATTCTGCAAATTAAATTTCTAATATGGAAGACATGGATAAAGAGGCCAACTGTAAGAATGAAAATATCTAGTCATAGACTTGGAACAGAAGGTGAAGGGATTAGCCAAAGAATATATATTCATAACTCATAGGCACAGACAACAGTGTGGTGTTAGCCAGAGGGAATGGGGAGGTAAGGTTGGATGGAGGTGGGCAAGGGGTGGCAGATAAGGACATCTGTAATAGTATCAACAATAAAATACAGGTTTTTTTTTAAAAAAAAGAACTGTGCTATTGCTAGTATATCCTATTTTAAAGTTCACCATATGTATTATTTAATAAAGATCATTAGTTTTTTCTTATTGAAATCTTATGTGGTTTTTATGAATTTAATATATAAACTTAGATAACTAACTCCCTTGATTTATTTTTATTTATAAAGAAAGAAAAATATTGTCCTAGCCTGTTTGGCTCAGTGGATAGAGCATTGGCCTGCAGACTGAAGGGTCCCAGGTTTGATTCTGGTCAGGGGCACATGCCTGGGTTGTGGGCTCCATAACCAGTAGGGAGCATGCAGGAGTCAGCTGATCAATGATTCTCTCTCATCATTGTTGTTTCTCTCTGAAATCAATAAAAAAAAATTAAAGAAAGTATGAAAGAAGTATAAAGTTATACCTGGGGACAAATGTTAAATAGAATATTTTGGTAATAATTTTGCAATATATACAAATATTGAATCATGATGTTGTATACCTAAAGCTAATATAATGTTATACCTCAATAAAAAATAAAAATAAGGACTTGTTATTTTAATCAGTACAAGCAATGTTAATAAAAGAATCAAGTTTATCTTCTACTAGAGGCCCAGTACACAAAATTCGTGCATGGGTAGGGTCCCTAGCAGCAGCTGGTTGTAAGCCGTGGCCTCCCTTCCCCTGGCTGCCTGCCACCAGCTGCCTGCCACCACCAGCCAGGGCAGGGCCGGCCAGGGGGAGGGATCATGGGCAGTTGGCCGGCCAGCCCTGCCCCCTGGTCAAACTCCTAGTCGAAAGGACAATTTACATATTAGGCTTTTTAAATAAATATTTTATTCATTTTTTTACCGAGAGGAAGGGAGAGGGAGAGTTAGAAACACTGATGAGAGAGAAACATCAATCAGCTGCCTCCAGCATACCCATTACTGGGGATGTGCCTGCAACCAAGGTACATGCCCTTGACTGGAATTAAACCTGGGATCCTTGAGTCCACAGGCTGATGCTCTATCCACTGAGCCAAACCAGTTAGGGCGCTATTATTATATAAGATTTCTAGTATCTTTTCTTACCCCACTCCACTGGAACCTGTCGGTTATTGTGCTGCCCACTTACTATTCTTCAGCTTGAATTTCCTCCACCTCCCATGGTAAAGAGATGTACTCTATTAAGGACCCAATATTGATCTCCTAGTACAGTGTAAGGCCAGTAAGAAACTCCATGGAGTAAAACCACAGAAGACTGGGTTCAAATCCTAGTGCCCATTAGCCCTTGGCAGTAGAGGCCATTGATGCAATACCCTTTCCCTTACTAGTGCTCTCGTCTTCTGGCTGCTGGAAGCAGAGGCAGCTAACAGTGCACAGCCATCCTCTGCTCCAGAAAATTGCTTTCAGACAAATGGGAGCCCCTTCTCCCATGGGCCAGACTGACATAACATACAAAACGCCAACCATCTCAAGATGAGACTGATACTGTGGTACTATTTGTGTCTGAGGGATTCCCTGAGACGGGCTGGAATCAGACTCTAGTCTAGACCATATCCTTGTTGAACACTGTTTCCACTGCTGAGAGCACTTGCTCAGTAAGCCACTTGAATGAGAATCTCAGCTTCCAGCTCTGCTCCTAGGAAAAATGACTTAAGATGGAGTGGAACCCTGGCCCAAGCTAAACATGTCTGTTGGTAGTTCCCTCACATGTGACATGAAGATGACAGTGTACCAGCTCACAGATTTGTTGCACCAATTATATGACAAAAACCGTTTATTAAAGTGCTATGTGAATTTAAAGGATTATTGTGATAGAATGGAAATGTGAGAAAGTGTGCATGATTTTTCCCATTGATGGAGTGGTGGAGAGTGTAACTCCTTAATAAAAAAGCTTCTTCACTTGGCCTCTGGTTCTCCTCTTACCCAATATAGTCTCTGTTGCTGTTTCCTCCTCCTTTGCCAGCCTATTTTATTGAATAAATCTTTATTGTTCATATTATTACAGTTGTTCTTCTTCCCCTCCATAGCTCCCCTCCACCCAGTTCCCAACCTTCTGCTCTTACCCACCCCCACCACTGTCGTCATCCATAGGTGTATGCTTTTTGTCCACTCTCTTCCAGCACCCCCCACACCCCTTTCCCCCCAAGGATTGTCAGTCCACTCCTTTTCTATGCCCCTAATTCTATTATATGCACCAGTTTATTCTGTTCATCGGATTTTTTATTCACTTGATTTTTAATTTTTTTATTGTTTAAAGTATTACAAATAGTACATATATTTCCTCCCCCTCCACTGACCTTGCCCCAGCCTCCCCTCCCCCCCAGCACATGCCCTCACCTGCCCCCCTAGTGTCTTGTGTCCATTGGTTATGCTTATATGCATGCATACAAGTCCTCCAGTTGATCTCTTACAGGCCCCGCCCCCCACCATCCCCTGCCTTCCTACTGTAGTTTGACAGTCTGTTCAATGTTTCTTTGCCTCTGTATCTATCCCCCATGTTTCTTTTCTTTAAAATAACCTTGCATCTGCATACTAGAAATAAACATATAAGAACAAAAAATGTTTGAGTCTCAGTTTCAATGTCCAACAGTTCTGAGGCCCAGTTTCAATGTCAAATAATTCCTTATGTGTACATGTCAGCAATGGTATCTGTATAGTGAACAAATGCAGGTTCCACCCTGTCTGGTTTTGTTCTGGGAACCTGCAGCAATGCACAGCTGCTGACTGCTAGCATGGCAAGGTGTCGTCAGTGTCTTCCATCTCTGCACTGTCTTCGTGGTTGGAACAGACCTGTCAGTTCCTCTTTGTTGCAGGAATCCATATGGTCTTGGAGTTGTTTTCTTAAATTTACAAACATATTCTCAACCAAAAGTTAATAAAGGAATCTTTTCTGTAAATTAGACTTGGGATTCTTTTTATTTTTGCCCAAATGATTTTCCTTTGGCTTATTTTGACACCATGTGTGTTTTTCATAGGTGTCCTACTGTTAGCATTACAAACAGAAATTGATTTTCTGAAGTAAGAATTTTCTAGATGTAATTTACTTACACAATATTTTTCCTTACATGATATTACCCCACTATCCCCCCTTTTTTATTAATGGGGGCGTTTGGAAATTTTATAGTGCATTCTTGGTAACTTTAAATTTTAATTTTTGCACAAAAATATGGCTGCTTTAAGTTTATTGCATGTTAAGCAATTTTACGATGAGATGAACTACAAATAGAAGTTTTAGTTAATGTTTTAGGAACAGCTTTTTGTCCAGTATACTTAAATTTTCTTGAGTATTCACTTATTTCAATTGGCCAATTTAAATTAATCTGAAAACTTGATTACTATTTTACTGTCAAATTTAATACTCAAACAATAATCTTAGTTTACCCTGCAAATATAAGTGGAAAGGATTATTTGCATTCTTGAGTAGGCCCTGAGCATTCCTGGTGCTAGATTGGATTTAGATATAGGGCAGCTGTTGCTGGCCAAGTCTCTGTCTGTAACCTGGGTCCCGATCTGAGCTGGGCATGGGAGGCAAAGCAGCTGTGGAGGCAGGAGACCTTCCTCAGAAGGGGTGAGAGTTCAGGCCCCTGCAAGGTTAGGGGATGAGGGTCTGTGCCCCACCTCTGTTGACCTTCAAGTTCTCTCCTGATGGCTCCTCTGCAACTGTGCCTGTCTTAGGTTGTTCCTTCCCCAAGGAATCTTAGCCATCACTGGCTACCCAGCCATCCTCCAGGGCCAAGGAGGGTGATGTGAGGTTCAGTTCTGTCTCCTTGATAGTCTATGCTCCCATGGCTTCCAGGCCCAACACCTGCCTTGGGATCCCCTCACCTGCTGGCGGGGTCCCATTACTGATCACATATCTCGGGAGACTCAGGTTTCTTCTCCAGGGAAGGCCCAGCTTACACCATTGGGCGAGAGACAGATCCATGGTGCCAGCCATCCAGAGGCTTCAAACTCAGCTTGAACTGAAAGCCCAGGCAACAGCTGTGTATTCACTTGATTTTTCGATTCATTTGTTGATAGACATGTATTTGTTGTTCATAATTTTTATCTTTACCTTTTTCTTCTTCTTTCTCTTCTTAAAGAATACCTTTCAGCATTTCATATAATACAGGTTTGGAGGTGATAAACTCCTTTAGCTTTTTCTTATCTGCGAAGCTCTTTATCTGACCTTCAATTCTGAATGATAGCTTTGCTGGGTAGAGTAATCTTGGTCATAGGTTCTTGCTATTCATCACTTTAAATATTTCTTGCCACTCCCATGTGGCCTGCATTGTTTCTGTTGAGAAATCAGCTGACAAGTGTATGGGTGCTCCCTTGTAGGTAACTAACTGTTTTTCTCTTGCTGCTTTTAATATTCTCTCTTTGTCTTTTGCTCTTGGCATTTTAATTATTATGTGTCTTGGTGTGGTCTTCTTTGGATTCCTTTTGTTTGGGGTTCTGTGTGCTTCCTGGACTTGTAAGTCTGTTTCTTTCAACAGGTGGGGGAAGTTTTCTGTCATTATTTCTTCAAATAGGTTTTCATTATCTTGCTCTCTCTCTTCTTCTGGCACCCACATAATTCAGATGTTGGTATGCTTGAAGTTGTTCCAGAGGCTCCTTACACTATCTTCATATTTTTAGATTCTTTTTTATTTTTTCTTTTTCAATTGGGTGTTTTTTGCTTCTTTGTATTTCAAATCTTTGACTTTATTCTTGTGGTCCTCTAGTCTGCTGTTGGATCTCTGTATATTATTCTTTATTGCAGTTAGTGTATGCTTAATTTCTAGTTGGTCCTTTTTCATAGCCTCAAAAGTCTCACTAAATTTATCAGTGGTTTCTAGAAAATTCTTGAAAACCTTATAACCGCAGTTTTAAACTCTATATCCAGTCATTTGCCTTACTCAATTTCCCTTATCTGTTACTTGTTTCTGTGTCTCTGCATTCTGGCTGCCTCCCTGTGTTGATAGAGTGGCTTTGTGTGCTAGGTGTCCTATAGGGCCCAGTGGCTCAGCCTCCCCAGTTACCAAGAGGAGGACACTCTTGGTACTCTCCTTTGTGGACTGTGTGCACAGTCCTATTGTAGTTAAGCCTTGATTATTGTTGGTATCACTGGGAATAATTGACCTTCAGGCCAATTGGCTGTAAGGATCAGCTGTATCTATGATAGAAGGATTTCTGTGCTGGAGACATCCTTATGAGGCAAGACTTGCTTCAGTGGGGCCTCAGTGCCCACTGAGTCTGCCCCCGAAGTGTGTCTGTTATGGATCTGAGGAGTTGTAATCTGGATGGTCCCATTCTGACTACTGCGTACACTGGTTCTTGGATCTCCAAGGAGGTGCTAATTTATCCTCTGCCTCAGGCCACCCAGCAGGAGCAATGGAGAGATCTGCAGATTCCTCTTCTTTGTTTGAGGTTTGGAGGTGCCTAGTTGAGGCCCAGATATGAAGCAATGCAAGCTGCTGTGGGGCCTTGGGCCTTATTTTGGATTTTCTGGGTCTCTCTGACTCAGCTGCAGGTTTAGCTAATTTTAGATTTCAAAGGACCAGGCCATTCATATGCAAAAACCTCTGTGCACAGCTTGGGTGAGGTGGGGTCTCAGGGCAGAGCAAACAATGATGGCTGACCATTGGGCCTGCCCTAAGAGGCTCCAGGTCTCAGTGTTTCTCAGTAATCGCTGCAAGCACCTCTGAGAGAAAGCTGCCCTTGAGTTGCACCTGCTGCCAGACAGTCCAGTTTCTCCCTGTATGAGTCTGGGTCCCCAGAGTCTCGCCTGGAACTGGAGTTCAGAGCAGTTGGGAGCTTATGTCTCCCTCTGGATTGAAAAAGACAGCTGCCTACTCAGTTGCCAGCCATTTCTGCATGCACACCTAAGTACCTCTACACTTTAATTCTGCAGCTCCTCTGAGTCTCAGTGTGCTTTTCTCTTTCCTTCTAGTTGTAGAATTTCCACTCAGCCAGCCTTCCTGTGATTCTGAATGATGTCTGTTTTGTCTTTTAGTTGTAGTTTTGAAGTGGTTGTGCAAGGCAGCAATTTCAGGTGTTTACCTATGCCGCCATATTGGTTTCTTGGTCCTCTGTCAGCCTTTTAATGCAGAGGGAAAGACACAGGCCACCTCTTTTAGTTCCAGCCACATTTGAGAACCTCCATAAACATGGTGAGGATTTCAAGCTCTAAATCTCCTGTTCTGAACATCAGCCTCACCTTTTCTACTGTCTACATGACAACTTCATGTGGCTGACAGACATCTGCCATAACAGGGCCAAAGTAGTACTCTTGACTCCTACATCCCTCCAGTTGGCTTCTCCTCAACCTCCTTTACACCCACCTTCCTCAACTCAGTAAACAGCAATGCCTTCCAGAGAGTTGCTCAAGTCAAAATTCTAGGAATTATTCTTGATTCCTTTTTTTCTTTATATTCAATTTCTATTTCTCTCTACCTCCACTGCCACTGATGTAATACAAGCCACTACCCGCTTTTCTTGAACCACTGGGCCCTGACAATCCACTCTCCTTTAAAATATCAGTGACCTACTTAAAACCTTCAAATGGCTTCCCACTGTCCTTAGAACAAGCTCTCTGTCTCTCTGTGTCTCTGTCTCCCTCTCTCTCTCTCTCTTCTCCCCCTTTCTCTCATCTTTTCCTCCCTTCCCCTTCCCCTTCCCCTTCCCTTTCCTTCCTTTTCCTCAATCCCTCTCCTCTTCCTCCTCCTCCTCCTGCTCCTTTTTCCTCTCTCTCTCTCTCTCTCTCTCTCTCTCTCTCTCTCTCTCTCTCTCTCTCTCTCCTCTCTCTCCTTTTCTCCCTTCCCCTTTCCCTCCTTCTTTTCCCACCTTATACACACACTCACAAGTACTATAGTTCAGCCAAATTGCTTTCTTTTTGTCCTTTGAAAATGCCAAAATAGTTCTTGCCTTATGGCCTTTGCATTTGCCGGATCCTCAGCCAGGAACATCCTGCTCCAAACTTCCATGGCTGTCTCCTTTTTCCCATTCAAGGTTTGTTTTCCTTTTCCTGATTTAAAATAGTCACACAGGTATATACTGTTTTAAATATCACTCTATTTTAACTTCCTGAAATCCTTTCTCACTCTTTATTTACTTATCAGTTTGTGTATTATCTGTCATCTCTACCACTCTAAGGTCCACGACACTGGGGATCTTGTTTGTTTTAGTCACAGCTGTATCCCAAGGATCTAAAACAGTACCTAATACACAGTAAGTGATCACTAAATATAGTTTTCTAAAAAAAAATATTGATGTATAATTGACATATATTTCATATATATGACATAATGGTTCAATATTTGTATATATTGTGAAAAGATCTCAACAGTAAGTCTAGTTAATATCTGTCACCATACACAGTTATAATTTTTTTCTTGTCAAATACAGCTTTAGATGATTAGAGTGATGGATTAATGAACGAACGAACGAATGAATGAATGAATGAATGAAGCACTGGACCAAAGCTTGGGTTCCAGCTAAACGATACCACTTGCTATCTGTGAGACCTGGGGCAAGTTCACTGGCAAATTGATGGAGCTTGCTAGACTATTAAAAGAGGTAACTGGGGTTTTAGCCTCCCTGAGTGCAGTGAGGCCTTTAAACCTTCCTCTCCTGGGTCTCACTTGGAAGTACACATGGTAAAAGCTTAACCATGGGGTAAGGTGGTTGTTTCATGCATATCTTAGCCTATGTAACCAATGTTGTGGTTGGACCAGCCCTTGTGGTTCTTGCTATGATTACCAGACACCCTTCAGCAATAATCATCAGGAAACTTTGAAAAAATAAAAGTTTATTACTAACAGGACCTCAAAATTACACAGCACACCTGGGGCTACACTGGTTTTGGGGAAAGAGGGGAGCCATTCTGTTTTAATTGAGGTGGGGGACAGGGACCTAGGGTTTCAAGGGCTCACTATTGGTGATTTTAAAACATAAGATTAGACATTTAAACCTCTCTCTCTCTCTCTCTCTCTCTCTCTCTCTCTCTCTCTCTCTCTCTCTCTCTCTCTCTCTCTCCTTCTCTCCCTTTCCCTTTTCCTCCTTCTTTCCCACCAGGATTCCAAAACAAAGGAGCCCCATAGTGGATATGACCACCTGGCCAGTGCTCTCTGGCTTCCTGACTCTTCTAGTTGTGAGGCTGGCCATGTGTTTATTTGCGATAGCTCTCTTGGAGTAGATGCTTCTTTGAAATGGAAGCCTTGACAATCAAAGCTTAAGTCAAGTACTTGCATTACAAAGAAGAAAAGAAAAACAACTGCCAGGGCTTATGGGACAGTGACCAATCATTCTTGCGCAGTACTGAGAAGGGGTCCTGGCACAGGAGACTTTCGTGTTGAAACTAGGTTAGTCCTAGGCAAAGCAGGACAGTTGTCACCCTCCTATGGGGCATGGTGGAACACCTCCAACAATATGACTTGGAGCACCACGGAGGAACCTCAGTAGAAAAGCTGCATTGAAGTGGCAAGAGGGGTTTAGTGGGAGCCTGACAGGATGTGAAACTAAATGGAAAAGTCCTTGGACAGGCTTTAATCTTGGGCAGCTTTATTGTTACTGTTGGTGTTGTTATTTTACCTTTTCATTTGGAAAAAGTTTAAACCAGAGATATCAGAAAGAAGAGTACTAAGAAATTACATTTTTAAAACCGGATTCAACAATTCTTGACATTTTGCCATATGTACTTTATTCTTCACTCGTCTCATTTTTTTTCTGGACCATTTGACAGCGGACTACATGTTTATGCTTCTTAAGCCCTTAATATTTCAGTGTGTATACCCTAAGAACAAGAATATTCTCTTACATGGCCATAACAAAATTCTCAAATTTAGGAAATTTAACATTAATGCAATACTTTGATTTAATCAGCAGTGTCTATTCCAAACAAATCAATTGTCCCAATAGTGTCCTACATAGTAACATTTTTAAAAAATAAGAAAGCTTTTGTTTCAGAATCCAGTCAGGGAAACTTAAGCAACATATTATTCAGAGATGCATCATGTGTGATTAAGGGAAAAAAAACCCTATAAAGTGAATGAGTTAATTATCAATACAAAATCCAGGAAATTGGTAACCTGGGGGGTTCACCAATAGGATCTCCATAAAGCTTCTAGGGTAGCGGTAATGTTTTATTTCTGAGATTGTGTAGTAGGTCTCTGAATGTGCATTTTATTATTCTTTAATTTTTGTGTGTACATTTTATACCCTTGTGTGTATAATTTATGAGTATGATATATTTCATAATAATTTTTCAAATTAATGGGCATAGCCATATATAAATTTTATATGTAACTCCTGTACTACTGTGTACGAGTTATACAATATATACTACAAACATTTTTACAGGATGAGGTAAAAGAAAACAAATATTTCTTTTAATATGGTTCCCAAAAAACACCCTTCAGCTATCTATACTAATAAAAGGGTAATATGCTAATTAGACCAGACATCTATTGGATGACCTTCCCAACAAAGCCCAGCACAGGCAAAGCTGCCCACCTATGGTCCTGGGCGCCTGTGGCTGCGGCTGATCCCAGGCGAAGCCAGACCAAGTCCCGGGTGCCTGCTGCCAGCTGGAGGTGGGAATCCTGGGTCCTGGGTGAGAGGCCGAGTCAGAGGCGGTTAGGGGCAATCAGGCCAGCAGGGGAGCAGTTAGGGGTGATCAGGCAGGCAGGCAGGCATGCAGTTAGGAGCCAGCGAGATGCATGTCTCATTGTTGGTTTAGGGGCCCCGGATTGGAGAGGATGCAGGCCAGGCTGAGGGACTCTTCCCACCCCTACCCCTCTGCATGAATTTCATGCACCGGGTCTCTAGTTGAATTATGAAAGTTTTGCTTCATGTTTTGAACACTTAGCTTTTAATATCTTGCTAATCATGAGTTTCATGTTAGCTAATTTTTCAAGACAAATGTACACTTAGTGTGATGCATATTGTTAATGATAGTGGGTTTATGTTAATTTTTCAAATAGTCTTTTTAAATAATTTCAATGTTTTTTATAACTTCTTGTTATATTTCATAAGATTGTCACTATATTTACTTCATACTATAGCTGGTGAAGACCTAGTTCTAAGTGTAGGAGTGTCAGCTCCTCCATTTATTTATATTAGGCTTGTCTTGCATAATTAGTACTTTTATCCATTTGAGGATTCTTTGTAAGAATCTCTTGAAGCCCTTATCAGTGTCTCAAGAGTTCATTTAAACTTCTTAATATAATCTTTAAATCTTTTCAACTAGACTTACAAAAACTAATTTTTTTCTATTACTTACTGTTGTATAACTACCCAAACCATAGGAGCTTGAAATAATTTAGTAGTAGTAGTATTAAATATTAAAATTTTGTGAATCAGGAATTTTGACAAGACACAGTGGGAACAGCTCACCTTTGCTTCATGAGGTTTGGGTCCTCACCTGGGATAACTTGATTGTCAGGGAGTTGCAACAGTAGAGCCAGCCAGGTTTTTCTCTCTTCATACAGTCTCTCCATTTGGCTAGCTTGGGCTTCCTCACAGCATGGTTACCCAAAGGTTCTAAAAATATAATGCAGAAGCTATTAGTCATTTTTTTTTTGCTAGATCTATAATTGGCATAGTGTCACTTCCACCACAATATTGGTGAAATAAGTCACAAAGGCCAGCCTACATTCAAGTAGCAGGACAATTAGATTCCACCGTTCAGGAATAGAGAATATTTGGCAGTCATGTTTAGTCTTCCATAGAAATATATCACCCAATGGGGGTCATTATAAACCCTGTAGAACTCCAAATCTTTCCCCAAAGGTGGGATGTGGAGGTCTCATACTGACCCAGGAAAGAAACCAGTGTTGGTTACTTATTATATAATAACTAGTTGGCCCAGTGCACGAAATTTGTGCACATTAAAGGGGATTAGAGGAAATATTTTAATATTGCTATTTGCCCTTTCTCTATAATAGAAGTGTCAGAGATGAAAGAATAGTACAATCTATATGAAAATCTTCCTCCTGTCAGAGTCTGAAGCACACGGCGGGACCCAGAGTTAAGTCCCTGCCCACCTGCAGTGCCTCAAAATCATGCGAGACCCAGACCCAGCCGGCCCCACCCCTGTCAAGCCCCACCGGGAAGGGGGCTCAGCCTCAGGTCCCCTGACCTAGCGCCTGGGGGTGTGTGCCTTGAGGTCCCTCATCAAGCCCCACCAGGCTAGGGACATGGCCTGAGGCCCCCTGTCAAGCCCTATTGGGCAGAGGAAGGTGCAGCCTGAGGTCCCCCTGCCTGGGCCAGGGCAGGGGAGAAAGCCTTGACATCCCTCATCAAGCCTCACTAGGTGGAGGATGAGGCCTGAAATCCCCCATCAAGCCCCTCTGGGCAGGGGGAATGGCCTTAGATGCCCCATGAAGACCTGCCGAGCAAGGGGTGTAGCTTCAGGTCCCCTGGCCCAGTGCCAGGAGGGGTGATTCAACTTCAGGTCCCCCATCAAGCCCAGCTGGGTGGGGGGAGCAGCCTCAGGTCCCCCAGTGCCAAAGTGGGTTTTTAGTCTGAGGTCTCCCAGCCCAGCACCAAGGAAAGGGACACACCTTGAGGTCCCTTGTCAATCCCCATTAGGTGGGGGGAACACCATGAGGTCCCCTGTCAAGCCTAGCTGGATGGGGGGCATGGCCTGAGGTCTCCTGTTAAGCCCCACCAGGTAGGGCCACAGGCTCAGATCCCTTTCCCCAGCTCCAGAGCCAGGCAGCCTCAGGTCCCTGCTGATTGCTCCTTAAGGCTCATTACAGGAATTCATCCTTCACTGTGGGTGCAGCCATCTTGTGTTACGGAAAACCTACCTCTGCATCAATCTTGTGTTGTTACTAAAACCCCACCTCCACTTTGGGTGCCGCCATCTTTGTGATGGTGTGATGGTCAATTTGCATGTTCCCTCTTTATTAGATAGGATTCTTGAAATGACAACATTTATAAAAATGGAGAATGGGTTAGTGTCTGCCAGAGGTTAAGAAAGAGTGGGTGAGAAGAAATGGTGTGCCTTTATAAAAGCAATATGAAGGATCCTTGTGGTGATGGAAATGTTTTGTCTCAATGTCAATAACCTGGCTATGATATACTATAGTAGAGGCCCAGTGCACAAAATTTGTGCATGGGTAGGGAACCTAGGCCTGGCTGGCGATCAGGGCTGATCGAGACCTTCTTTCTCCCAGCAGGCTTCCAGCTGGGGCCTTCTTTTGTTTCACGCCACCCCCTGGTGGTCAGCACACATCATAGAGGGCAATTGAACTTCCAGTTAGTTGAACTCCCAGTTGTTGAACTCCCGAGGGGACAATTTGCATATTTGCCTTTTATTATATAGGATAAGCAAAGCTTGTTTCATTTCTTTCTTTTTGACAAAAATACAATTAGAAATTCCTGCATCCCTGTGGTACACCCACTCCTTTCTAAGTATAGGCAGGCATTATAGATGCTTGAAAGAGACAATGATCACGCTGAACTGAAAGATGCAAATTGGTGATTTGCTATGGCTCCACAACCCATGCAGCTGGGTTGCAGAAATTTGAACATTTAAAGTAAATGCTTTCAATTGGTTTCCAAATGCCAGTCTTTTGTTTTCATCACTCAGTGGTCTGGCTTGGAATACTGGCCTGGCTGCTAGGTGCAGCTTTAGCAGTCCTGCTGCACACTCTGACAGGTGGATGGGTTACTTTTATGGAGCCAGAGGCCCCACAGCTGCTAACAGTAATTATACTTGTCAGCAATGCATTACCCTCAGGAAACTCCTGCTGCTTCATTAGGGCTAATTGCCAATAGGCAGTGCAATTTCCTAGAAGAGGAAGGGACATAAACCCGCAGGGAGTTGACAGAACAGCTGTGTGAGTTCAGAGACGCCAGATGTGGCCATGTGCCATTAAAGTGTAGCTGAGGGCTGCTGAATTCATTCAACCTAGTCCTGGGAACAGAATAACATAAAGAATTTGGTGAGGTAGGCCAAACTCCTCTCCATCTTTATGCTCCTATCAGCTTTTGTGAAAAAAAAATATGAATACAACTTGCTGATCTTCCAACTAAAAAAAAAATCCTCTATTCTGAAAATATATTTCTTAACTTATATAGGACTTGCATTTAAAGAATTTCCCTATAGTTAGCTCCCTTCATTTATCCAGTCAGGAAATATAAACCTACTATATGTCTGGATCTGTGCCTGGTGGGAGCCAGATCATATAAAGTGTCTTGTAAGTCAAAGTAAGGACTTTGACTTTTAATATGAAATGAAAACCACTGAAGCAGAGAAGTACCCTGATCTTACATTTCAAAGCATCAGTCTGTTTACTATGTTGACAACAGACTAAAAGGGAGCAAAGGTGGAAGCAAGAACACCCATAGGGAGGCAACTGCAATAAACCAGGTGAGAGATGATGGGGGCTCAACCAAGGTGGTCATGGGGAGATGATGGGAAGAGGAGAATATATATCAGCAGAATTTCCTGATCAGCAGAATTTCCTGATGGACTGAATGTAGAGTATAAAAGAGAAGAACAGAGATGGCTTCAAGGTTTGGGGCCTAAGTAAGTTCCCAATGGATTAAGTTGCCATTGACTAAAATGAAAAAAAGCCAGGGGCAATTGAATGGGAGGAAATCAGGAGTCCAGTTTGGAAGGGTGACTTTAAGATGTCTATTTGCCATACAAATGGAGATGACAAAGAAGCAGTTGGATGGCTATGTGCAGAGTAAATAGTAGTTGAAGAGAGAGGCCTGGAGTACTGATAAATTTTGGAATCATTGATATATAGACAATATTTAAAGTATTTAATACCCATAAGAACTCATCAAGGGAGTGAGTGTAGATAGAGGACAGAAAATGATGGAAACAGAGCGCTGGGGCACTTCACTGCTGAAAAGAGCAGGGGGAAGAGAGTGAGAAGGAACAGCCAAGAGCTAGGAGGAAGCTCAAGAATTTAGAGTCTCTGGCCTCGCTGGCATGGCTCAGTGGTTGGGTGTTGACCTATGAACCAAGAGCTCACAGTTTGATTCCAGGTCAGGCCACATGCCCGGGTTGCAGGCTCGATCCCCAGTTGGGGGTGTGCAGGAGGCAGAAGATCAATAATTCTCTCCCATCATTGATGTTTCTATCTCTCTCTCCCTCTTCTTTGCTCTCTGAAATGAATAAAAATATTTTTAAAAGAATTCAGTCTCAGAAGCTACATGAAGGATGTGTGATTAATGGATGAAGGTTACTCAACTCTGTTTCATAATACTGACAGGTAGGGTAGCATGAGAACTGAGAGTTGACCATTGGATTGGTGTACAAGAAACTGTCGATATTTACAATTACATTTTTAGCAATTCTTTCTGTCTCAATCTTCAATATCAGTAAAAATAATTTTACCATATTGATTTGGGAAATGGTATGCTTTTCCCTTACAGAGTAATCTAGTTTTAATATTCTTTTTAAAAATGATAAATAATGAAAGTAGAAAGTAAATGCCCCTTTTAATAAGGGTTTGGGCTAAGGTATAGTAGAGATGAGAGATGTGTTAGATAAGTTAGTTGAATAAGAATGGCCCACTTGGAGAGAACCAAGATGGCGGCATAGGTAAACACCTATTGTTCTGCCCTGCGCAACAATTTAAAAATTACAACATAACAACAAAACACACATCACCCAGAATCACCAGAAAGCTGGCTGAGTGAAAACTCCTCAAATAAAAGTAAAGGTTGGACACTGAGACTCAGAAGAGTGGTGGGAGTGCAGCCTTGAAGATCGTGGGGAAACAGGTTAGGAGCCGTCCTGGTCGCGTGCGCGGGCGGTGGCTGGAGCAGCAGCCCCAGCTGGGTTTCGCCAACGGGGAGGGCGGAGACGTCCCACTGCACAGATTCCCCAGTGCCAGGCAAGGTCTGAGGCCCGGGGGACGCACCCTGGAAGCTGGGTGCAGCAGAGGTCTCCTAGTCTGTGGAGAAGCCGGGTGCTTAAAAAAGAAGTTTGCGTGCACTTAAACTGTGCCACAGCACAGGCACGCGACTTGCTCCCTGGAAATTTGTCTTCTGGTCCTGGAAACCACATGTTTTACAACCCTGGGAAAGACTTTGGGTGTGCAGACTCATTTGGGGAGAGGCAGAGTTGTCTGGCAAAGGGAAGAGACTAGCGGCTTTCTCTTGGAGGTACCTGTAGCCATCCCCATCCAACAGAGACCTGCGCACGCAAGCGCCGCATAGGACATAGCTGACACTGAGGCTGCCTGCTCAGCTCAGAGACTCCGCCCATCCAACCTGAACACAGTCTCCCTTCACAGCCAATTGGCCTGGAGGTCAAACCCTCCTAGGGCTAACAACAACAAGCTGGGCTTAAATTAAAAAATACTGTACAACCCATAACGGATTGCAGTAAGAGTACCCACCTCAAGTAACTGGGGAGGCTGTGCCACTGACCCTTACAGGACATCTACCACATAAAGCAGCCACCATGCAGAGATATGGAAAGAAATCAGGTGTGAAAGAAATGTGGTGTGAGAGACGACTAGACATAGAGTTCAAAACCACGGTTATAAGGCTTTGCAAGAGGCTCCTAGAAAAGGCCAATGAACTCAATGAGAACTATGAGGAAATAAACAAGACCAACCAAAAAATGAATGAGACTTACAAGGAAATGAATGAGACCCTCAAGGAAATGAACAAGACCTCTGAGGATATGAACGAGACCCTCACAGATATGAAAAAGGACCAACTAGAAATCAAGCATACACTGACTGAAATAAAAAATATTACACAAAGTCCTAAAAGCAGTCCAGAGGGCCACAAAAACCAAGTCAAAGATTTGAAATCCAAAGAAGCAAAATCCACTTGGCTGGAAAAGCAAGAAACAAAAAGAATTCAGATAATTGAAGATAGTGTAAGGGGCCTCTGGGACAACCTCAAGCATACCAACATCCGAATTATTGGGGTCCCAGAAGAATAGAGAGAGCAAGATAATGAAAACCTACTTGAAGAAATAGTGACTGAAAACTTCCCCCACCTGGTGAAAGAAACTGACTTAAAAGCCCAAGAAGTACACAGAACCCCAAAATATAGGAATCTAAAGAGGACCACACCAAGACATATCATAATTAAAATGCCAAGAGCAAAAGACAAAGAGAGAATATTAAAAGCAGCAAGAGAAAAACAGTTGGTTACCTACAGTGGAGTACCCATACGATTGTCAGTGGATTTCTCAACAGAAACGATGTAGGCCAGACGGGAGTGGCAAGAAATATTCAAAATAATGAATAGCAAGAATCTACAACCAAGATTACTCTATCCAGCAAAGCTATCATTCAGAATTGCAGGTCAGATGAAGTGCTTCGCAGATAAGAAAAAGCTAAAGGAGTTCATCACCACCAAACCAACATTATATGAAATGCTGAAAGATATTCTTTAAGAAGAGGAAGAAGAAAAAGGTAAAAATATAAATTATGAACAACAAATACACATCTATCAACAAATGAACATAAAAATCAAGTGAATTGATAGGCTGATGAACAGGATAAACTGGTGAATATAACAGAATCATGGACATAGAGAGGGAATGGACTGACAATTCTTGGGGAGAAAAGGGTTGTGGGAAGTACAGCAAGAGACTGAACAAAAATCTTGCAACAATGGGAGAGGACAGTGGGGAGAGGGAGGTAAGGGTGGAGAGTGGGATAGGTACAGGGTGGAGGGGAGCTATAGCGGGATAAAAAAGGGGAAACAATGTAATTAATAAACTGAACAATAAAGATTTAAAAACATTTTATTAAAGGTCTTAAAAAAAAAGAATGGCCCACTTGTCCAGCTGCTGATATAAATTTGATAATAGCACCTTATAATAGTTAAACTTCTTGCTATAGCCTCTATCTCTTCACAATTACAGAATGTCTCTCTTAGCACTTTTCCGACCCTCCCAGTTTGTCTCAGAACCTTCAAGGCCTTCTCAATCCAAAGGGGAAATACTGCTTCTGAGTGAAATGTATAGTATAGTGACTAAGAGCCTGGGTTCTTAAACTACACTCCCTGGGTTCAAATCCTAGCTCAACCTCTATATAAGCTGACTGTCACTAGGTTATGCTGCCCAACAAACAAATGTGAATTAGAACAATGAATCTGTATTCCCCCTTCATTTAACGTGGGTGGCTATAGATAAACCACGTTGACTATGCTCTGGATTCTGGGTTATGGTAGGGTCTAGTTTATGTGTCTTCTTGACTAAAGGAGAAATCTTGACCTGAGAAATGCCTATTCTAGTGGAAGACAAAAGAAACTAACACATACTCAGCAAACACTCTTAAGGCTTTGGCTTGGATGTCATGTCCATTCAGATCCCTCTGGCTAAAGTAAGTCACATGGTATGGTGTCTGCCATCAATTCCTCCCTTTCCTGTATGTATGTGCTGCTCCACCCATCAAAAAGCAGGGTTTACTTGCAATCCTCTTTCATCTGCACTGGCCTTGTGAACTTGCCTTAATCAACAGAATGTGTCAAGACTTTCAAGTTCAGGTCTTAAGAAGGCTGGCAGCTTCCACCTCCTCTGTTTTAGGATGCAGCTGGCATGCTAAAAGGAATCCCAGATGGACTACAAAAAAAACAAAATCCATGTGAAGGGAATTCGTGAGGGCATTCCAGCCTTAGCTAGATCCCAGTTGATGTGCCCCAAGTTAAAGCAGCAAAATAACCTCCCGTTGGGCCCCAGCAAACCCATAGAATCATGAGACATAATAAAGTGATGTTTAAGCCATTACCTTTTTAAAAGCAAGTTTTGCAACAATGAATATATGAAGTGCATTAGTCAAACCCCAAATAAGTGTAGCAGGGAAGTACCCTTCTCCCATGAGAGGTAATTCAATGTTTTTGAACAATGGCAGATTTTTAAAAAATTTATTTTCTTGTTTAAAGTATTACAAATAGTAGTACATATGCCTCATTTTTTCCCCATTGACCTTCTTCCAGCCTCCCTCACCTCCCGGCACATGCTCTCACCACAACCTCCCTGCCCCCAGTGTCTTGCGTCCATTAGTTACTCTTATATGCATGCATACAAGTCCTTCGGTTGATCTCTTACCTCCCCCTCAACCCTCCCCAGCCTTCTCCCTGCAGTCTGACAGTCTGTCCAATGCTTCTGTGTCTCAGGCTCTATTTTTGTTAATCAGTTTATGTTGTTCATTATATTCCATAAATAAGTGAGATCATGTGATAATTTTCTTTCTCTGAACGTCTTATTTCACTTAGCATAATGCTCTCCAGTTTCATCCATGCTGCTGCAAATGGTAAGAATTCCTTCTTTTTTATAGCAGCGTATTATTCCATTGTGTAGATGTACCATAGTTTTCTAATCCATTCATCTGCTGATGGGCACTTAGGCTATTTCCAAATCTTAGCTATTGAGCAATGGTTCAATTTAGTATACTCTTTCAGATACACTATGAACTACTTCAGCGCTCTGTGTCTCTCCTGCTTATCTGAAATGCCAGTGGTTTTAAATTGTAACCATCTCTTTAGATTGTTGTGAGGCTTAAATAAGTAAATAGGATTAAAGAAATAAATGCATGTGATGAATTCAGACTTGGAACAAAATGTTAGATATGTTTTGTTCCATCCCTAATAGGTCTGTTTCTTGCTGTTATTGCCTTAGGTGGCACCCATGAACTGTCATTTGGGAGCTGTGACTTTTGCCCTAGTCCAGATCCCTGCAGGCCACAGCTATTTCTCAAGAAAGGTCAATACCACTGATAATAGATGACTATTTAACTCTAACCACGTTTTACATTCACATACATAGTTATTGTCCCCAAAGCACCTTTTTGTGTGTGTAAGAAGTCAGTTCTTTTTAAAAAGTATATTTTTATTGATTTCAGAGAAGAAGGGAAAGGGAGAGATGGATAAAAACAGTGATGAGAGAGAATTAATGATTGGCTGCCTCCTGCATGCCCCACTCTGGGGACTGAGCCCAACCCAGGCATGTGCTCTGATTGGGAATCAAACCATGACATTCTGGTTCATAGGATGACACTCAACCACTGAGCCACGCCATCCAGGCACCAAAGCACCTTTTGTTAGGACAGATCTCCAGCCTGGACCACACACTGTTATCAGAAAAAACTCTCATCTATCCACATGTAGGGCCTAGAAGTGGACCACTATCACCTATCCAGGCTTCTTCTCTTGTGGTGAGTCCCTTTGGGGCCTTTAATGGTCCCACTTCATCGGGACCATTTCAAACCATTAAAAAAGTGTGCTAGAGGTCACAGTCTTTTTTCTCCCAAGAGGTTCTTTGGTCCCTAGGAACCCATCTACCTCAGAAATAGCTCTGTGTTTCAATTTTTTGCTATAAGACTGTGTGATTAATAACTAGGAAACAATAAATCAAAGGAGAAAACCTGTGGGATTTCTTTAAAAATCTCCCAGTGATGATTTTTGCAAACTTAGGGTGTGTTTTTTATATCAGATTCTCTGTAATTCATGGCATGTTATGTTGATAATGGAGTTTCTACTTACTGAATTAGAAGAAAGCCCAATTTTTTTTTAGCCAAGTATTTCTAAGAATCTTTAGAAATGCTTATCAGCATATTTGAATCCATTTTCATAGTCCCTGTATTTTACCTGAAGAACAAATCTTCCCTTTGAATGCTCAGGCCCTGAGCAGAACAGAGCCACAGGTTCCCATTCTCTGTGCAAACTTGCTCTTAACTACAGCGAGCTGTTTTCAAATGCAGGATTTATTATCATTCAGGTACTACATAGGGAAGCCCATAGATCAGGAGATGAGCGCCACTGAAAAGATAGTTTGTTACTCACAGATCCCAACAATAAGGGACATGCCTCACCATGCAGGGTCACATTGAGAAGAAACAGGCTTGATTAGGACGCAGAGGGAGCCAGGTGGAAAAGGTGGGCAGAGATTTTATTATAGTTTCCATAGGAAGAAACAGGCAAGACAGAATAAGCAGGCTTAGAATTGGCTAGTTTCGCCCAGCCAGCGTGGCTGAGTGCTTGAGCATCAACTTATGAATCAGGTCATGGTTCAATTCTCAGTCAGGGCACATGCCCAGGTTGTGGGCTCCATCCCCAGTGGGATATGTGCAGGAGGCAGCTGATTGGTGATTCTTTCTCATCAATGATGTTTCTATCTCTCCCTCTCCCTTCCTCTCTGAAAAAAAAAAGATGACCAAAAACAAAACCAGAGACATAGAAGCATCCAACAGACTGTGCAACCTATGAAGGAAGGCGGGGGGCGGGGGTTGAGAGGGTAAGAGATCAATCAAAGGACTTGTATACATGCCTATGAGCAAAACCAATGGACACAGACAGGAGTGACGGGGTGAGGACCTGTGCTTGGGAGAGGGGGTGGCAGGGGAGAGGTCAATGGGGGGAAAAGGAGACTCATGTAATACTTTAAACAATAAAGAATTTTTAAAAATAAATTAAAAAAAGAGATTTGGCTAGTTGGAATAAGCTCTGCAGGCTCTGGATTGAAGAGACTGTCCTGAGGTGTCTACTACCTGGCCCTGGGGTGATTAAGGCAGAGGAATATTGGCCTGGGGCTTAAAGGGGTGGGGCCTCTGGATTCTACATTTGCATATGAAAAGCACATTCTAGGGTGAGTTGTTTGTTATCTCTAGGAATCAGCTAACCATGGCAGGGGCAGTCCCTTCCTAATCAGCTCTTCTCCAGGATCTACTTGCCAGGACATCAAGAACAGAGCCCTAGCCGAGACCGGTTTGGCTCAGTGGATAGAGCGTCGGACTGCGGACTGAAGGGTCCCAGGTTCGATTCCGGCAAGGGCATGTACCTTGGCTGCGGGCACATCCCCAATAGGGGGCGTGCAAGAGGCGGCTGATCGATGTCTCTCTCTCATCGATGTTTCTGACTTTCTATCCCTCTCCCGTCCGCTCTGTAAAAAATCAATAAAATATATTAAAAAAAAAAAAAAAAAAAAAAAAAAGAACAGAGCCCTGGCCAGTGTGGCTCTGTTGATTCGTCGTGTGCATGGAAAGGGTTCAGGTTCAATTCTGGTCAGGGCACATGCCTGGATTTCCAGTTGTGGCCTTGATACCTAGCAGGGCATGTGAAGTGTGCAGGAGGCAGCTGATCCATGTAAGATGGATGTTTCTCTCTCTCCTCCCCTTTCTCTCTCTAAAATCAATAAAAACATATTTTTAAAAAATAAATTAAAATTCTTAAAAAGAAAGAATAGAGAAAATGAGAAGATATTGTTAGGGATCATTGATGCATTAGATATGTTTCTACATCCCTGAACCTCAATGGTGGGGGAATGGGGGTAGCGGAGGTGTGGGTGGGCAGTGGTACACACAGGGACACACTGTGCAATTCTGTCCACCATGGGGGTGGGGGTAGGGCATGTGGGTGAGGATGGGGTGTGGGAAGAGTGACACAGGGATACACACTGTCCAGTTCTGCCCACTAAAAGCACAGGCCCTCAAAGCAGAGTGCCCCTTTGTTCCTTTTTCTGAACTAAAAACTGAACTTATACTACTATGGCATTTCTTAGCCTCTTTGTAATTTATTGCCCCTTTTTCAGTTTCCATGAGGTGGGAACAGTGACTTCCTATTCACCTTTGCATCTCTAGATGCACACAATCCTAATTAATACTTAAATATTTGTTAAATAATTTAGCTAATGGATTAATTAGGGAAATAGGACATCTGGAGAAAGTATATGAGTAAAGATATAGAATTCTCTCTCCACTGTTTATGATCCTTGGAATTTTACCAACCAAATTTTAAATAGAAGAAAAGCTGTTTACTAAAATTACTGGTACCCCCCCCTCCCTTGAGCCATGGCTAATTTTTTAACAGCTTTATTCATCGATAGCTTACACGTTACGATAAAGTTTACTGATTTAAATGCACTAAGTCAATGGTTTTTAGTATATTAGTAGAGTTGTGCACCAATCATCATAAACATCCCTAGAAATATTGAGCATTTGGTAAAAAACAAACAAACCACACAAAAATACCCTCAAGGCTTTCTTCCAATTTAGTAGACGGGACTCCAACATCAATTTAGCATGTCACAAATTACAGGGAATTCGATAAGCAACTTTAAGTTTGCATAATTAAGTAGGTTGCATGTTCAAATATTGAGATACCACTAGGAGGATTTTGTTAAAGCCCTCAGATTTTTCTCCTATGATTCACCGTTTCCTAGTTATAAATAATACCTTCTTACAGTAATAAAGTATTCTGAGAGGGAAGAAGAAAGAGAGAGGAGAAAAAAAAAACAAGTGAAACTTCCTATCAAATTATAACTAGTTATCACTTTAGGTCCTAGCAAAGCTCTCTCTCCCCATACTTGGTGCGATAAACAGCTGTTTCTGGGGAGGAGATGAGCAATGTCCTCAGGGATCAAAGAATCTCATGGGAGAAAAGAAACGGATCTCTGTCTCACTTCCTTCATGGTTTGAAATGGTCCCAAGGGAGATTTGTCAGCGAGAAGGACTGCATTTTAGGAAAGACAGAGGGAGAAGGAAGGTGCATTAGGAAGACTGGTAAGAGAAACATAGAGCAGAAGTAAAGGAGAAATGAGTATGAACATATAAATTCCCCATAAATGTTGAGAGAAAGCTTGAAGAAGGAATAGGTTTTTAAAAAAGGAAATATAAATGGAAATGTGCATACATTACTGGTGGGAATGAAAAATGGTGCAACCACTATGGAAAATAGTCTGATGATACCTCAAAAGGTTAAACACAGAATTACCAATTGACTCGACAACCAAAGGACTCAACAATTGCACATCTACAGGTATATGCCACCAAAGAACTGAAAACAGATGTACAAACAAAAGGTTGTACACCAAGTATGTCAAACTCAAGGCCCTGCGGCCGCAAGTGGCCCACAATGAATATTTTTGCGGCCCAACCAATATAATGGTATGTAAGAAATGTTTTAATAAAAATGTCATAACTTAATTTTTACAATATCCTGTAATACATAATGAGAGGTCTGGTGCATGAAATTCATGCAGTTGGGGGGGTTCCCTCAGCCTGGCCTGCACCCTCTTGCAGTCTGGGAGACCTCAGGGGATGTCTGACTGATTGCTTAGGCCCATAAGCCAGCAGTCGGACATCCTTAGCACTGCTGCAAAGGCAGGAGAGCCTCCTGCCACCACTGTTGCGCTCCCCAGCTGTGAGCCCAGTTTCTGACTGAATGCTGATACCCCTGTGGGAGCGCACTGACCACCAGGGGGCAGCTCCTCCGTTGAGCATCTGACCCCTGGTGGTCAGTGCACGTCATAGTGACCAACAACATTCGCTAATGACTGCTGTTCAGTCAATTTGCATATTTGTCTTTTATCTATATACTAATGGCCTGGTGCATGAAATTTGTGCACGGAGGGGGGTTCCCTCAGCCCAGCATGTACCCGCTCCAATCAGGGACCCCTTCAGGGATGTGTGACCCCTAACCACCTCTGCCTACCTGCCTGATCGCCCCTAAGTGCTCCCCTGCTGGCCTAATTGCTCCTAACTGCCTCTGCCTTGCCCCACACCTGGGACCCAGGCTTCCTTCCCTCTGGCCAGCTATAGGCACCCAGGACCTGGGCCAGCTTCACTCAGGCCGGCCGCAGCCACAGGCACCCACAGGCACCCAGGACCACAGGGCATGCTGCCTAACCCCAGGGCCAGAAAGGGCCCCAGCCCCTCTATGTGCCTGCCTGGCCAAGTCCCACTACTTTGACTGCCGGGGCTTAAAGAACTTTGCCATATATATTCTCCCCAGCCTCCTGAGGGGAGAGCATGAGCTGAGAACCTGGAGATGCTGCAGCCCTGCTGAGGGTGTGCCTTCGTCAGCATTTCCAGAAGCCAGAGCACCTGGTTGGAAAGCTCCCAGCTCCGATCCTGGCCTGAGGAGGCGGGGAGCCACCGAGTGTGCGTGGTGCTTGGGGAAAGGGTGACCTTACTGGACTCACACATACTGCCACTGACAACAGCATGAGGTCATGGAGACTGAAGGAGCAGAGAAATGCATCCAGAACTGGGGGGTCCCGTGCCAACCCAGCAGGTGGGCACCTCTCCGACAGCACATCTCACAGACAGCATGCCCCGCAGCCCCAGGCGGGCCTCCCGAAGCCATCCCACCCCTCCAAGGGGCCTCCACCTGGGGAGCACACGCAGGCTGCGCCACTGCCACTGCCGCCTCCTCCCAGCCCAAGGTGCCTGCCCACTCCTACCCCTCCGCGGGGCCCCAGCCTGGAAAGTGCACGCAGGCATGCTGTGCTGCTGCTGCCGCCGCCATCACCTCCCAGCCCGAGGCGCCTGCCCAGTCCTGCCCCTCCACGGGGCTGTGGCCATGCCCCTGCAGGCCTCGCCAGCCTCACCTCCCATCCTGCTGGCCATGCCCCTTGCTCCTGATTGGCTGGTAGCATAGCCAATCAGGAGCCAAGGTACGGTCACATTTGCATGTTTCTCTTTTATTAGATATGATATAAAACCCTAATATGCAAATAGACTGAACAGAGGAACAACGAAACAACTGGTTGCTATGACGTGTACTGACCACCAGGGGGCACGTGCAGAACATGGCAGGCATTGACCACAGTGGGATTGTGGAGCAGGTGAGTAGAGGGGGCGTCAGACCAAGGTGGGGTGCTGGTCACTGTCATCAGAACAAGCCACCGGTGGTTATTGAAAATTCTCCCACATGCTGTCATCCTGCCCAGCGCTCACAACTGCGGCCGGTGCTGCTCCCTGATCCCTTAATGCCATCAGCAGGCGCAAGCAGTGACTGCCGGCCCCAGTTGCCTCTGAGGGATTTTCCACCTCCCCCTGCTCCTGAGGAGCAATCAGGACAATAGCCACCACTTGCAACTGCTGCCAGCAACAGCCCTGCTTGCACCTGCTGCTGGCACCAGCCCCAATTGCACCCACTGCTGGCAGATGGGACTGGGGTCCATGGCAGGAGGGGCCATGCAGGGGCGCAGAGGATGGGCCAAAACCCATCCCTGTGCCCACCGCAGCTTTGTGGCCCACAGTTCCTTTAAACGTACACGAATTCATGCACTAGGCCCCTAGTTATATAGAATTATTAATAACAAACTACAACATTCGCTAATGACTGACTACTATAATTGTGTTGCATTCATTTCCCTTAGGTGCCTTACATGCAGGCATGCCATTTCTCTCCACTCATACTAACAGTGAGTATTTTAGCAGCCGATGGCCACATTAGTCTTGTACTGATTTGTTTGGTGTGCGCAACAGAAATTATTTTGCTTTCTGAGAATAAGAAAAATCGGTTTCTTTGTATTATGCTTATTAATTTGTGCAGTTATTCAGAGTCTGGTAAGTTAATGTTTAAGAAAAATGTTAATTTTTATTAAAATTTTCTATTATTTTATGTTAACGATTACTCACTTATTTCAATCCTTTATATTCAGCATGTCTCTATCAAAATAAACCTACATTTCTATGAAAACTGAAGCTTTTGTTTTTTTTGTGGCACACATAAACTTAAACCTTGTTTATTTGGCCCATTTTAGCCTTTGAGTTTGACATGTTTGTTGTATACCTAAGTTTACACAACACTATTCACACAGGCCAAAAGGTGAAAAAAGTCCAAATAAATGGACATTTCATATAAATGAGATAGCATATTATATGGTCTTTTTATGACTGGCTTCTTTCATTTATTACAATATTAGAGGACCAGTGCATGAAATTCATGCATGGGGATGGGGGGTTTCCCTTAGGCCAGCCTGCACCCTCCCCAATCTGGGACCCCTCGAGGGATGTCCCACTGCTCATTTAGGCCCAATCCCGGGCCTAAATGGGCAGTCAGACATCCTTCTCACAATCCAGGACTGCTGATTCCAAACTGCTTGCCTGTCTGCCTCCCTGATTGCCCCTAACCGCTTCTGCCTGCCAGCCTGATCACCCCCTAACCACTACCCTGCAGCCTAATTGATGTCTAACTGCTCCCCTGCCAGCCTGTTTGCCCCCGACTTCCCTCCTCTGCTGGCCTGGTCACCCCTAACTGCCCTCCCCTGCAGGCTTAATCGCCCCCAACTGCCCTCCATTGCAGTCCTGCTCCCTCCCAACTGTCCTCCCCTGCTGGCTTGATCACCCACAATTGCCCTCCCTTGCAGGCCTGGAACCTCCTAATGGCCCTCCCCTGCTGGCCATCTTGTGATGGCCATCTTGTGTCCACATGGGGGCAGGATCTTTGACCACATGGGAGCAGCCCTCTTGTATGATGGAATGATGGTCAATCTGTGTATTACTCTTTTATTAGATATGATAGACAGGATAGAGGTGTGGTGCATGGGTGAGGGCCAGCTGGTTTGCCCTGAAGGTGTCCCAAATCAGGGTAGTGGTTACCTTGGGGTGTGGGGTGGCCTGGGTGAGGAGCCTATGGTGGTTTGCAGGCCAGTCATGCTTCCCAACGACCCAAGCAGAGGCCCTGGGATCTGGGATTAATTTATGTTTTACAATTGAAACTTTGTAGCCTGGAGTGGAGCCAAGCTTTCTGCTCACTCCATGGCCACAGCCATTTCTGTTGGGACATTTACCTTCTATAATTGAAACTTTTTAACCTAGAGTGGAGGCCTCAGTGCTAGGGCTGCAGAAACTTGGCTTCCTTCATCGCCCAGGCAACCTTAGCCTCCTCTTCTCTCCAGCTCCGTGGCTGCTGCCATTTCTGTTGGGATTATGTATCTTCTATAATTAAAACATTGTAGCATTGAGTGGAGGCCTAGGACGGCAAGGGGAGGTGGAAAGCTTGGCTTCCTCCATTGCCGGGGAAACCCAAGCCTCCCTCCTGCTCTCAGTGGCCACAGCCATCTTGTTTGGGGTTTATTTCCTCCTGATTGGCTTGCGGGAGTGGCTTGTGGGCATGTCTTGATCAGAGGAATGGTCAATTTGCATATTACTCTTTTATTATTTACGATTGTAAAGATCTGTTCATGTTGTAGCATGTATCAGACTTTCATTGCTTTTCATTGCTGGATAATATTCCATTGTATGTATATATTATGATTGGTTTATTCATTCACTTTCTGATGGTCTTCTGGGTTGTTTCCACTTTTTGGCTAATTAAAATTTATATGAAATGTCAAGAATAGGCAGATTTGTAGAGACAAAGAGTAGATTAATGATTTCTAGGGTTGGGGTGAAGGAACCAGAGACAAGTGGAGGTATAGAAGAATGATTAACTACTAAGTATGAGGTTTTCTTTGGGGTGATGAAAATCTTCTAAAATTAGATTATGGTTCTTTTATGGAGAATCTATAATAATCTATAATAATAAAAGCATAACATGCAAATCTACTGAACGACTGAACAGCAGAATGACCATCCAGACAACCTTCCAGACAACCACCCTAGGACACACACTGCCACCAAACCAGCCAAGGTGGGTGTGATGCAATTGGTTGGGGGTCCTCCATCATTGCCCCACAATTGCCCCATGATCATCCCACAAAGGGAGGCCCAGGCCAGCCAAACAATCACACCCCACACCTCTCACCTGGTGGTGGCAGGCAGGGTGGGAGTGCCTCACAGATGGCAAGCAGTAGTAGTGGTGGGGGTAGGGCCAGCTGCGGGCAGCCAGAGAAAGGAAAGCACTGATAGGCCCTGATCACCATCCAGGCCTAGGGACCCTACCCAAGGGTTCACGGATTGTGAGAGGGCACAGACCGGACTGAGGGTCACTCCCCTGCATGAATTTCATGCACAGGCCTCTAGTATCCTATATAATAAAGAGGTAATATGCAAATGGACCATCATTCTAACACACAAGATGGCCACCCCCATGTGGTCAAAGATGGTTGCCCTCATATGGACACAAGATGGCCACCACAAGATGGCCAGCAGGAGAGGGCTGTTGTGGGTGATTAGGCCAGCAGGGGAGGGCAGTTTGGGGGCCCAGGCCAGAAGGGGATGGCAGTTAGGGGCAACTGGGCAAGCAAAGGAGGACAGTTGGGGGCAACCAGGCCTGCAGGGGAAGGCCATTGAGGGTGATTGGGCTGGCAGGGGAGGGAAGTTGGGGGAAATCTGGCTGGCAGGGGAATGGTTGGCAGGCAGGTGAGCAGTTGGGAGCCAGTAGTCCTGGATTGTGAGCGGGATGTCCAATTGCTGCACATACTTTGAGGGGTCCCAGATTGGAAAGAGCGCAGGCTGGGCTGAGGGACACGCCCCTCCTAGTGCATGAATTTAGTGCACTGGGCCTCTAGTATACATATAAAATCATCACTCCTTTACTTCTTTTATCCTAGAAATCTCTTACTACCCCACCTTTACATCATTTTCCTTCCCTTCTATTTTCCTAAAGTGTAGTCACAGAACCTGGCCATTGTTGCTCAGTATTAGTAGTTGAGCACCAACCTATGAACCAGGAGGTCATGGTTCAATTCCCGGTCAGGCACATGCCCGGGTTTCCTGTTTGATCCCCCAGTAGGTGGTGTGCAGCAGGAGGCAACTGATCAATGATTCTCTCATCACTGATGTAGCCTTCTCTCTCTCTGAAATCAATAAGTACATTAAAATTGTGCATATACATTCATAGAAACTGTTGAAATGAAAGGAGATGGGAGAGAAAAAGGAATAAGGAAGCAGGGGAATGCTGGAGTAAGGACTATAGCATCTTCCTCCCCTGTCAACAGTATTGCCTTTCTCAGTTTGGGATTTGCTGAAAGCAAAGCTTGAGATGGGGGTGCAGGTTGTTAATTTGAGAGGGGATCCCAAAGTGCATGAGTGAAGGTTAAAGAAATATAAGATACGAAAGAATACATAACCAGTGTAAGGGTGCTTTATTCAGCTTGCAGTGACTAGATTGCATGCAGACCATTGAGCAGCCTATAGAAGACCTTCCAGAACTTTCCACCTGACAGTCTGGAGTATTTGTCCATAAACTCTTGTTCCCCATTGCTTAAGGGTGGCCCCTTGAGATGATAACACACTGGCAGGGTGGGTTCAGCGTGTCAGTGGCGTTGGAGAAGACCTGAAACAGAAGGTGAAAGCAGCAGTGAGAGGCGAATCAGACTGTCCCTAACAGCTGCAGCTGAAGTAAGGAGCATAAACCAGACGACCTACATGCCCCCTCTCACAAACTATAATTTAATTCTTTTCAAATTATTTTTGTTGAAGTATAATGTATATGCAATAAAAGGCACAGATTATAAGAGACAATGATGAATTCTGACAAATGTATATGCCCATGAAAACATTTGAAATAGGAACATTTCCATTATCCTAGGACAGTGGTCAGCAAACCGCGGCTCGTGAGCCACATGCAGCTCTTTGGCCCCTTGAGTATGGCTCTTCCACAAAATACCATGGCCTGTGTGAGTCTATTTTGAAGCAGTGGCATTAGAGGAAGTTTAAGTTTAACAATTTGGCTCTCAAAAGAAATTTCAATTGTTGTACTGTTGATATCTGGCTCTGTTGACTAGTGAGTTTGCCAACCACTGTCCTAGGAAGTCCCTTGTGCCCCCTGTAGCTAATCCTTACCCACTCTCACCCCTCTTCCATTTCCACCCCAGTCAAGCATTCTGATCTCTATCAGCATAGATCATGTTAGACTATTTTAGAATTGCACATAAATTAATTCATACAGTATGTACTCTTGATTCTGGCTTCTTTTGCTCAACAAAACATTCTTGCAATTTACTCATAATGTTGCATGATCAGTAGCTTCTTCCTTTTTATTCCTGAGGAGTTTTTCATTGTATGAATACACCACAATTGTTTATCTATTTGCCTCTTGATGGAAATTTGGATCATTGCCAGTTTGGGACTATTATGAATAAAAATTATGAACATTCTTGTACAAGCTTTTGTGGACATTTTTAAAAGTCTCTGCATGTGTGGAGTTGTCTCATATAGTCTCTCTCTCTGCTTCATAAATCTTGGTGGAGGTTGGAGAAGGAGCCAGGAAGCAGCAAAGGGGAAAGTCAGGCTCTGCTCTATTTCCCAGAAGGCCCACCACATTCCATTGCGAAGCAGGACATTTGCTATAGGGAATGTATTTAATATGTGTACTTAATGTTGTGTATAAAAATAGTTAGAATAATTTTTTTAAATATGCCCTTTGTTATCAGAAAATATGCGCAACAGACATCTCTAACTCCTACTATATCTTTAACATACACTGCAGGTATACAGGGCTTTCACTTTCTACTTTATTTCTGTAAATCCTGAATTTCTTATGAGTATTCATTATTTTACAATCAGAAAAGCAATAAAGATTTTAAAAGTCTGTTCAATGTGGGTGAATCTCTAAGAATGTGTCTCCTCTCCCTAAAAATCACCATTATGATAGCACTTAAAGCTCTCAAACTGTATTTGTAAACACACGTAATATTCATATATGTATATAATATTAGATATATAATGTATATGTATGAATAGTTAGAAAATATTATAAATTTAATAGAAAAAAATCTCGAACAGCCTGGAGCTGAGACTAAAGCAGAAAATTATGGCTCCGTTACCCTCTCCCACAGGAAATCGCTAAAATATACCCAAATAGGATTAGCATAATAAGGAAATGTATAAATAGCAAAGGTTTTTAAATATGACGCTCAAAATATTTTTTTATTTTTATTTTTTTAATCTTTATTTTTCAGTATATTAATTACATTGTTCCCCTTTTTTCCCCCTATAGTTCCCCGCCACCTGGTACCCATCCCACCCTCCGCCCTCACCCCCCTCCACTGTCCTCTCCCATTGTTGCAAGATTTTTGTCCAGTGTCTTGCTGCTCTTCCCACGACCCCTTTCTCCCCAAGAGTTGTCAGTCCATTCCCTCTCTATGTCCATGATTCTGTTACATTCACCAGTTTATCCTGTTCATCAGATTTTAATTCACTTGATTTTTAGATTCATTTGTTGATAGATGTGTATTTGTTGTTCCTAATTTACACTCTTATCTTTTTCTTCTCCCTCTTCTTCTTTTTTTTTACTTTTTTTTAATCTTTATTGTTCAGTTTATTAATTACATTGTTTCCCCTTTTTATACCCCTATAGCTTCCCTCCACCCTGTACCTATCCCACCCTCCACCCTCACCTTCCCCTCCCCACTGTCCTCTCCCATAGTTGCATGATTTTTGTCCAGTCTCTTGCTGCACTTCCCACAAACCTTTTCTCCCCAAGAATTGTCAGTCCATTCCCTCTCTATGTCTATGTCTCTGTTATATTTACCAGTCTATCCTGTTCAACAGCCTATCAATTCACTTGATTTTTATGTTCATTTGTTGATAGATGTGTATTTGTTGTTCATAATTTTCATCTTTACCTTTTTCTTCTTCCTCTTCTTAAAGAATATCTTTCAGCATTTCATATAATGTTGGTTTGGTGGTGATGAACTCCTTTAGCTTTTTCTTATCTGCGAAGCACTTCATCTGACCTTCAATTCTGAATGATATCTTTGCTGGATAGAGTAATCTTGGTTGTAGATTCTTGCTGTTCATCACTTTGAATATTTCTTGCCACTCCCGTCTGGCCTGCATCGTTTCTGTTGAGAAATCCGCTGACAATCGTATGGGTGCTCCCTTAAAGGTAACCAACTGTTTCTCTCTTGCTGCTTTTAATATTCTCTCTTTGTCTTTTGCTCTTGGCATTTTAATTATGATGTGCCTCGGTGTGGTCCTCTTAAGGTTCCTATATATTGGGGTTCGGTGCACTTCTTGGACTCCTAAGTCAATTTCTTTCACCAGGTGTGGGAAGTTTTCAGTCACTATTTCTTCAAATAGGTTTTCATTGTCTTGGCCTCTCGCTTTTTCTGGCACCCCTATAATTCGGATGTTGGTATGCTTGAGGTTGTCCCAGAGGCCCCTTACACTATCTTCAATTTTTTGGATTCTTTTGGTTTCTTGCTTTTTCAGCTGAGTGGATTTTACCTCTTTGTATTTCAAATCTTTAACTTGGTTCTTGGGGTGCTCCAGGGCACTTTCAGGTCTTTGTACAATATTTTTTGTTTCAGTCAGTGTATGCTTAATTTCTGGTTGGTCCTTTTTCATATCCTTGAGAGTCTGCTTTATATCCTTGAGGGTTTCTTTCATTTCCTTGTAGGACTCATTCATTTCCACGTTGATCTTGATCATTTCCACGTTGGTCTTGATCATTTCTTTGCAGCTCTCGTTTATATCCTTGAGGGTGTTGTTCATTTTCTTGTAGGACTCATTCATTTCCTTTGTGGTCTCGCTTATTTCCTTATAGGCCTCGATCTTTTGTTGGAGCCTCTTAAAAAACCCTATAACCGTGGTTCTGAATTCCATGTCCAGTCGTTTTTTTTTCCTCCATTTCTTTCACATCTGATTTCTTTCCATGTTGTTGCATGGTGGCTGCTTCCCTGAGTTGGTCAATTAGCTTTGTGTGGTAGACTTCCTACTAGGGACAGTGGCTCAGCCTCCCTGGTTATCTGAGGTGGATATGGGCTGCACAGCCTTGCTGAAGTTAAGCTCAGTTAATCGTTGTTAGCACTTGGAAGGTTGACCTCCAGGCCAATTGTCTGTGAAGCTCAGCTGTGATCAGGTTGGGTGGGCGGGGTCTCCGGGCCAAGCAGACAGCTTAGCTCCGCCCTATGCGGCCCCAGGGACTCTGTGCCGGGGGCAATGGCCGCCAGCACCTCTGAGAGAGAGCCGCTGCCGAGCTCCACCGGCTGCCGGTTGCCGGGGAATTCAGACTTTCCCAAAATGAGTCTGCATGCGCAATGTCTCACCCAGGGTCGTAAAACAAAGCAGTCTGACGGTTTTCCGAATGAGAGGCAAGTCGCGGTGCGCTCTCTGCGCAGTCACGCAGCCGAGCTGTTCGCGCAAGCCGCCTTCTCCACAAGCCGGCACACCCGGCAACACCCGAGCTTCGGCGTGCCCTCCCACTGTCCAGTTTTCACCCCGTATGATAGTGGGTTCTCTGGACTTCGCCCAGAGCTGGAGAATCAGCCCAGTGGGACGCCTTTGTCTCCCTGTTCGAGAAAACTGGCTGGTTTCCAGCCGCCCGCCCTCTCTGTGGTGCGCACTCCAAACCTCTCTCCGTGCGAATCTTTCAACGCTGTTCACTGCCGCTCCTCCGAGTCACAGTGTCTTATCTTCACTTTTATTTGTGGAATTTTCACTCGGCGAGCTTTCTGTTGATTCTGGAAGGTGTTTGTTCTTTGGTTAAGTTGTAATATTAAAATTGCTGATTATGACGGCAAGATAGGTGTTTTGCCTTTGCCGCCATCTTAGTTCCCCCCTCTTCTCCCTCTTCTTAAAGAATATCTTTCAGCATTTCATATAATATTGGTTTGGTGGTGATGAACTCCTTTAGCTTTTTCTTATCTGCGAAGCACTTTATCTGACCTTCAATTCTGAATGATAGCTTTGCTGGATAGAATAATCTTGGTTGTAGATTCTTGCTTTTCATCACTTTGAATATTTCTTGCCACTCCCGTCTGGCCTGCATTGTTTCTGTTGAGAAATCCGCTGACAATCGTATGGGTGCTCCCTTAAAGGTAACCAACTGTTTTTATCTTGCTGCTTTTAAAATTCTCTCTTTGTCTTTTGCTCTTGGCATTTTAATTATGATGTGCCTTGGTGTGGTCCTCTTAGGGTTCCTATATATTGGGGTTCGGTGCGCTTCTTGGACTCCTAAGTCAATTTCTTTCACCAGGTGTGGGAAGTTTTCAGTCACTATTTCTTCAAATAGGTTTTCATTGTCTTGCTCTCTCTCTTTTTCTGGCACCCCTATAATTCGGATGTTGGTATGCTTGAGGTTGTCCCAGAGGCCCCTTACACTATCTTCAATTTTTTTGGATTTTTTTTTTTTGGTTTCTTGCTTTTCCAGCTGAGTGGATTTTGCTTCTTTGTATTTCAAATCTTTAACTTGGTTCTTGGGGTGCTCCAGAGCACTTTTAGGTCTTTGTATAAAATTTTTTATTTCAGTCAGTGTATGCTTAATTTCTGGTTGGTCCTTTTTCATATCCTTGAGAGTCTCCTTTATATCCTTGAGTGTCTCCCTCATTTCCTTGCAGGTCTCGTTCATTTCCTTGTAGGACTCATTCATTTCCTTTGTGGTCTCGCTTATTTCCTTATAGGCCTCGACCTTTTGTTGGAGCCTCTTGAAAAACCCTATAACCGCGGTTTTGAATTCCATGTCCAGTCGTTTTTTTCCCTCCATTTCTTTCACATCTGATTTCTTTCCATGTCTCTGCATGGTGGCTGCTTCCCTGAGTTGGTCAATTAGCTTTGTGTGGTAGACTTCCTACTAGGGACAGTGACTCAGCCTCCCCAGTTACCTGAGGTGGATATGGGTTGCACAGTCTTGCTGAAGTTAAGCTCAGTTAATCGTTGTTAGCACTTGGAAGGGTTGACTTCCAGGCCAATTGTCTGTGAAGCTCAGCTGTGCTCAGGTTGGATGGGCGGAGTCTCCGGGCCAAGCAGACAGCGTTAGCTCCACCCTATGTGGCCCCAGGGACCCTGTGCCGGGGGCAATGGCCGCCAGCACCTCTGAGAGAGAGCCGGTGCCAAGCTCCACTGGCTGCCAGGGAATTCAGACTCTTCCCAAATGACTCTGCACGCCCAATGTCTCACCCAGGGTGGTAAAACAAAGCAGACTGATGGTTTTCCGAATGAGAGAGCAAGTCGCAGAGCACTCTCTGCGTGGTCACACAGCTGAGCTGTTCCCGCAAGCTGCCTTCTCCACAAGCTGGCAGACCCGGCCGCACCCGAGCTTCGGCGTGCCCTCCCACTGTCCAGTTTTCACCCCGTATGATAGTGGGTTCCCTGTACTTCGCCCAGAGCTGGAGAATCAGTCCAGTGGGACGTCTTTGTCTCCCCGTTCGAGAAAACTGGCCGGTTTTCAGCCACCCGCCCTCTCCGCTGGCGCGCACTCCAAACCTCTCTTCGCGTGAATCTGTCCGCTGCCGCTCCTCAGAGTCACAGTGTCTTATCTTCACTTTTATTTGTGGAATTTTCACTGGGCCAGCTTTCTGGTGATTCTGGAAGGTGTTTGTTCTTTCGTTAAGTTGTAGTATTAAAATTGTTGAGTATGACGGCAAGATAGGTGTTTTACCTATGCCGCCATCTTGGTTCTCCCCTCAAAATATTTTTTAATCCTCTAATTAAATCAGAGAATCTGTAGACCCGACCATTTAGGATCCAAGTGACTTCTCAGCAGACACTTTGCTCCTGGGTATTCTCTTAAGCCCAACCCTGCCTTCTAGGTGATTCGGTGGGCCTCCACATGAATGTCCTCCAAGCCTAGATTTTCCCCAAGATTCTTTTCCTTCACTGCTATAGTCTCCTAGCCTTGCTGCCTCCCTCCAACCCTCAATTCAGGTGCCCCACTCACTGACTTCTCTTCACTGCCAAGTTTATGACTTATTAACCCCTCTGGGACCCTCTCCCTCCCTGCAGGTAACCAGTACATTTCAGCAGTAATCTTCCAGAGGCATGTCCCCTGCCTCTGTGGTCTAACCTAAAATGCTAGCTTAAATTATGCAGGTTCTAGATCCACTAGGAAGAGGGCATTTATAACAGAGCTATTTAGGGCCAGGCAATGGTTGGTTGTTTACAATGACAGCATGCAAACAACCACCTCTTCTGCTTATGGCTTGTCCTGCCTCCACTATTTACCCACAAGGATAGAGATTCTAAAGCAGAAAATCATGAATAGCATCTTTTTTTTTCTTTTTGCTGCCGCTGGCACACAGCTGAAAATTGACTCGGTTCTCACTATGGAGCCAGGATGTGTCATGCTTGGAAAAGCAATTGCAGCAGTAAGCTGCTCTCATTAAAATCATAAAATAAACGAAAGCAATCAACACTGCATCCTTCGAAGGCTAGAATAAGGCAGTAGCTCAGAAATTGCTGGCAGGCAGAAAGCTCCCTTTTCACATGGAGGAGAAAAGATCCCAGCTCCTATTCTAATGCTGGAGTGTCGGAATGTGTGCATACCTATTTAATCACATACCTTACTTCTTTGGCATTGATGTGCAAGAACTTATCAGCCTTGATACATTAAAAAGCAGCATCTCCCAGCAATTTTCATCTTTGGTATATACCCCACAGGATAGCTTATGTGTTTTCATGAAATGACATGTGAGAGAATTTTCATAGCAGTGCTAGTCATATTAGCCCCAAACTAGAAACCACCAAACAACCATCAACAGGAAAATGAATAAGGAATATAGCAATGAGAATGAATGGTCTCCAACTTTACACCCAATATAGCTGGATGTCACAACCATAATACTGAATGAAAGAAGCCAGATGCAAGAGTACAAATACTGTAGGATGCCACTTACATCAAGTATACAAATGTTAGTTTAATACGCTGTTAGAAGTCGAGGTAGTGGTTGCCTGTGGAGGCATGTGGTGACTACACAGAAGGCTCAAGAGTACTTCTGAGGTACTGGATATACTCTGTTTTTTTTGGAGGGGGTTGTTTGTTTGTTTTTTATCTGGGTGCTGGTTTCATGGGTGTAATCAGTTTTTCAAACCTCACTGAGCTGTAGACTTATGATATATATACTTTTTTGCATTCATGTTATAATTTAATAAAAAATACATTTGACAGGCATAAAGCTTCAGTTAGGCCACATGAATAAGCTCTAGAGAGCTTCTATACAACATTGTACCTATAGTCAGCAAAAATGTATCTGACACTTAAGAACTGGTTAAGAGAGTCAACTTCCCGGTAAGTGTTCTTACCACAATCAAATAAAACTTTTTAAATGTCTGTCTTAACTCATTAGAAAAGATCCTCAGTATCAGACTGTGACAGATGCCTAATGATTGTAAATTGCAATGAAGGAAAGGTGAATAGAAGAGCTAGAAGTGCTAGCTCTTAAGTGCTAGAAGAGAGGTGAACGGCTAAGTGTATTTCATGGCCAATATCTCTCAAGGAAAGAACTTAGAAAAATAGAGGAAAGAAAGTGTATCACATTTCAGTATGCCCCTTCTTGGAGAAACCAGTATACACCAGGGCAAAAAGATGTCTCACACCAACAGATTTGACTCGCAAAAATGCCACATAACAATGCAAGAGGTAACCATCCCATGGAATGTCTTTTCTTCACTAACAGTCATAAAGAGTATCATTGTGTTCTTATTCTAAGAAGTAATGAGGATTGAAAGCATTTTATTTCCCTTGTTCCTCACACTGATAACTCCCTAGCTCCAAATCCTCACTTAGAACAGGGCAATGTGTCTTAGGATTGTGCATAGGATCCCTGAACCCAAGATGAACCACCCAGATAAATGATGAAGGTTGAGGAAGACAATGGCTGAGAAGAGTTCTACTGCTGCCTCCAACTGCGGACACTGGGTCAAAACATAAAGGAGGGCAGATAGGGTCAGCAATGAAAGGGGGTGGAGCTAGAAAGGGAGTTTGGGGACAAATTACTAGGAATCCAGCAACTTACCAAATTCTCCTGATAAGCAAGCCCTGGGGCCAACTAACTCCTTGTTGGTGATGTGTCATCAGCATTCTGGTTGAGAGGTACTCAGGTGAAATTCCTCAAATACTAGAGATAGAGAAGACAGGGGAAGTATTCAGAGAGCTGCAAATGACTTTCTCAGACAACTGCACAGCATTTTAAATATACACTAGAGGCCTGGTGTACAAAATTTGTGCACGGGGGGTGTCCCACAGCCCAGCCTGCACCATCTCCAATCTAGGACCCCTCAAGGGATGTCCAACTGCCAATTTAGGCCCAGTAGAATCAAGCCCAAATGGGCAGTCGGACATCCTTCTCACAATCCAGGACTGCTGGCTCCAAACTGCTTGCCTGCCTGCCTCCCTGATTGTCCCTAACAGCTTATGCCTGCCAGGCTGATCACCCCTTAACCACTTCCCTGCCAGCCTAACTGATGTCTAACTGTTCCCCTGCCAGCCTGTTTGCCCCCAACTTCCCTCCTCTCCTGGCCTGGTCCCTCACAACTGCCCTCCCCTGCTGGCCTGATCACCCACAACTGCCCTGATCACCCACAACTGCCCTCCCTAGAACCTCCCAATGGCCCTCCCCTGCTGGCCATCTTGTGCTGGGCATCTTGTCTCCACATAGGGACAGGATGTTTGACCACATGGAGGCAGCCCTCTTGCGTGTTGGAGTGATGGTCAATCTGCAAATTACTCTTTTATTAGATAGGATAGAGGACTGGTGCATGGGTTGGGGCTGGGCTGGTTTGCCCTGATGGGTATCCTGGACCAGGGTGGGGGGGTTCCCTTGGGGTATGGGGTGGCCTGGGCGAGAGGTCTATGGTGGTTTGCAGGCCAGTCATGCCCCCCAGCAATCCAAGTGGAGGCCCTGATATCTGGAATTTATTTATGTTCCACAATTGAAACTTAATAGCCTGGAGTGGAGCCAAGCCTTCTGCTTGCTCCATGGAGAAAGCCATTTCTGTTTGTGTTTATTTAAATTCTATAGTTGAAACTTTGTAGCCTGGAGTGGAGGCCTAGGCACTAGGGCTGCAGAAGCTTGGCTTCTTCCATCGCCCGGGCAACCCTAGCCTCTGCTCTCTCCAGCTCCGTGGTTGCCACCATTTCTCTTGGATTTATGTATCTTCTATAATTGAAACATTGTAATATTGAGTGGAGGCCTAGGACCGCAAGGGGAGGTGGAAAGCTTGGCTTCCTCCATTGCCAGGGAAACCCAAGCCTCCCTCCTGCTCACAGTGGCCATGGCCATCTTGGTTGGGGTTTATTTGCTTCCGATTGGCTGGTGGGCATGGCTTGATAGGAGGTATGGTCAATTTGTATATTACTCCTTTATTAGATAGGATAAGAGAAAAATCTCTGAGGAAACTGTGACAAGGAAAATGAGTATCCATTGACTTAACTTCTCCAAAGAACAACAAACTCTGAGGACAAATTGGGTGCCTTTGTAACCCACTGATCTTGACACCTCTTAAGGTCCCTTTCTCCTAAAGCATTGTTTCTCACACTTTAAGTGCTATGAATGCCCTGGAAATCCAGTTAAAACACAGATTCTGATTCATGGGTCTGGGCTGGGGCCTGAGAGTCTGTGTTTCTAACCATCTCCTAAGCAAAGCTGATACTGCCAGCCTATGGACTACACTTGGAGTGGCAAGGTCTTAAAACAGGGATTTTTTTAGTGATCCAAGGGACCTGATAGACTCTTCTTATTGATGTTTGCAAATTTTATTTGTGTATACACTAATTGTCTCTGGAAGAGACAAAGACACTATCAACAGTGTTGTGGGAGTGGACACTGGCTGATGGAGAACAGCGCTGGGAGAAATGCCATTTCCTGTATACTATTTGCACTTTGTAATTCATGAGCCATGTGAAGGTATACCCATCCTAGAAATTAAATCAATACATTTACAACAGAGAGAGGGAAAACAAGAATTCATTTATTGTATCCGGTTTGTTCCGAGGGATTAAAGCAGGCACCAGTATTAATCTGTCTCCACGTTTTGATTCATTCCTTAACTTGGTAAGCAAAATCATCTCCATTGTGTGGAGACTTAATTAGTATCTAGGAAGCTCTAGGCTTTATCACAAGGATCCCTCATCTTGTCCTGCAGGTGTTGATGGTAAGCCCTATCATGGAGATCTGGGACATTTCAGTGAAGAACAGTGATGGAAGGGTGCATATTTCAACACAGGCGTGTGTCTAAAATGCAATTCATCAGCAAGATAAAGAAGACTGTTAACATTACAGCTCCCTCTGTCATGGCTTTTCTAGTGCAAAGAACAATCAAAGCAAAGCTGCTAGAATTAGGAAGAGGACTGGCATGTGGCACTGCTGGCTGAGTGGGAAATGTTAATTTTGGAGGAGGGGGAATTTGTCCTTTAATTGAACAACTGATTTTCAAATACATTTTCAGAGACTGATTTCTTTTTTAATATATTTTTTATTGATTTCAGAGAGGAAGGGAGAGAGAGATAGATATGTCAATGGTGAGAGAGAATCATTGATCGGCTGCCTCCTGCATGCCCCCTACTGGGGATAGAGCCCACAACCGGGGCATGCGCCCTTGACAGGAATCAAACCTGGGGCCTTTCAATCTGCTGGCTGATGCTCTATTCACTGAGCCAAACCAGCTAGGGCCAGACACTGATTTCTTGAACTTACTATTTATTCATAAGTAGAAAACCTGATTGAAAAGAGTGTTTATATTTGACAGCTATTTATTGGTAAACTTTGTAATGAAGTGCAGTATACAAAAAGTGCACAAATCATAAGTGTATATCGATTAAGAAAATTTCACAAAGTGAAACAAGTGGAAAACATCAAGAAAGAGAATATTACCAGACCCCCAGAAATCACCCATTATGTTCCTTGCCAGTCACTAACACAATACCTTTTTTTTAATTCCAACGTTTTATTATGACAGTTTTCAAACGTACTGAAAAGTTGAGAGCACTGCACAGTACCTGTCTTGACTTCTAACAGCATAGTAGTTTTGTGTGATTTTGAGCATTACAGAATGGAATCAGACACTATCGTACCTTTAAGATTTTAATTAGCAACCTTGTGCTCCCCTTTTCTAATCAGAAAATTGTACATCTTTGTCTCTCCACTTAGAAAGGGTGGCCATGAGCATCTGGCTGATTAAGTCATTGATCAAAGTACATTCCGGAAACCACTGTGATCTCTTTCAAGTGAGTTGCATGAGAGAGCATCACCCCCAAATTACAATGCCTCTCTATAAAAGGACACAGCCCAGGACAACGTCTTTATCTCCATTCTCTTTCCAAGTCATCAATTTTAAATTACCAAGTGACCCAGAGGCACTGCAGATTCCAGGTCTGCAATTCTCTTCAGAGTCAGGAAAAAGAGTAGAGAAGATAAATCTCCCGCCTGTCAGCGAACCCTGAAACCACAATATCCCTGTTAACCTCGTTAGGAAGAAATTCCATTCTCTTATACTCTTGGGAGGAGAGGAGATGCAGCCCCTGAAATTAGATTCTCTTCTCTGCTGGTGCAAGATGGGGCAAGACCACGGGCAACTTCATTTTGGATTTAGCGGGAGACTAAATAGGGTGCCTAAGGGATGTCTTTTGGGTGAGGGAACTATGCGCAGGGAAGATGTATAAAGTGGCACAAAGAAGACTTGAGAATAAAATGCTGTAAAAGCAATTGATGAAGTTGTTGACAGAACAGAGACTTGGAAACCTAGTTATGCGGTATGGATCTCAGGGATCGGTGCTATTTATGACCAAGCAGAGGATATTGGAGACCAAAAGGAAAGCAGTGTCATTACTCTCTCATTTTCTCCCTCAGAAAATCTCTCTAGCTGAAGTCTACCTCACTTCATGTCAAACCCAGCAAAACTGAGGAGGTAATGATAGCCATGGGGAAGGATTTAAAGAACAAGAGCCTATTTTTATCACAACAGGAGAGAGAGATGAAAGCTTTGTTCTGGGTCCAGAATCAAATCTTTATGGCTATAGAATGTAAAGATTTAATACAAAATATTTACCCAATGTAAAGTCCTTCTGTAACATCCATATGTACATTACAGAGCCTGACATCTTGATAAAGTAACATCTCCCATCTTATTTTAGATCCTCAGAACCTACTGGTAGTGCCATGGGGCCGCACAAGGAAGCTGTAGCAACAGGGAAGTTTTCAGGGGGTGTCTACTTCACAGATGGCACAAATTGGGATATATTCCCTGACCTTAGGGACCGCACCATCGGGATGGGAGGTGAGCATCACCTGAGAGTTTGTTAGAAATGCATAATCTCGCCAAGACCGGTTTGGCTCAGTGGATAGAGCGTCGGACTGCGGACTGAAGGGTCCCAGGTTTGACTCCAGCAAGGGCATGTACCTTGGCTGCGGGCACATCCCCAGTAGGGGTGTGCAAGAGGCAGCTGATCGATGTCTCTCTCTCATCGATGTTTCTGACTTTCTATCCCTCTCCCTTCCGCTCTGTAAAAAATCAATAAAATATATTTTTTAAAAAAAGAAATGCATAATCTCGAGCCCCTTCCACTCCTGAATCAGAATGCACATTGGAATAAGATTCCCAGGTGGTTTACACCCATATTTTAAGTTTAAGGAGCTTGGAGCTTAAATGACACTCTAGCTCAGTTATTCTCAGGCCTGTCTGCACATTAGGACATTCTGGAGAACACAAAAAGTCCTAGTTCCCAGTAGAGTGGTAACTCACATGAAGACCTGTGATCGGAGCATTCCAGCCACAGGAAGAGGCAAGGCAAAGGCCATGAGGTAGGAACAGTCTTGCTGTATGCCAGGAACAGCAAGTAAGGCAGAGAGCAATGGAAAGAATGTTGGGAATTGAGGTAGCAAGAAAGGCCATTCTAAAGCAATGAACTATTTAGACTATTGGGACTAGTAAGGATTTTATTCAATGGGAAGCCATTGGTTGTGTCTTGAACAGGAACTAGTTTGTAAACATTCAGTATAAAATACTTAAGCCCTCAGTGAAATTGTATTGTTTCCTAATTGTTGGTTTTTTGTTGTTGTTGTTGTTTTTTTACTCTCTTATTCCCTTACCCCATTTAAAAGCAAAACAAAACCCCTACAATATTAACTCAGTGTAGTCTATTTGACCCTCTTCCAGGATTCTTCTTGGGCTGTTCCCTCTTCCTCCTCCATCAATAGCTCTACAAAGTCCTTTTTTGACCAAACCCTCACTAATGTTCCCCTGGGAGAAGTCACTTAACATTCAGTTAGATGAGCTCTGAGTAGAATCTGTGTACGTGGCTCTTGACCTCATCCTGAAAAGGACCTGCCTCACTTCTCCTTCAGAAACATAACTCTGGGTGATGGGATGATGGTGTAAAGTCAAAAGAAATTAGGGGTGGAGTGTGGCTGGTGTTGCTCAGTGGTGAGCATTGACTTATGAACCAGGAACTCACGGTTCGATTCCGGTCAGAGCTCATGCCCAGATTGTGGGCTCAATCCCCAGAGTGGAGAGTGCAGGAGACAAGCTGTCAATAATACTCTCTTATCATTGATGTTTCTATGCCCATCTCCTTTCCTCTCTGAAATCTAATAAAATATTTTTAAAAAGTAAATAAGGGATGTAAAAGGACATGGTGCAAAGTCTGGGAGATAATTCTCAAAGACTGCCAAATCCACCAAAGACAGAAATACCATTCAACACAGTTTTTCCCACTTCATAGGTTTGGAAAGTGACACCTGGAAAAGTGAGGTTATTTTATTTGCAATCAGCTAATTTCTGACCAAATCCAATCTTCTGCGGAGTGCTAAACCTGTTCTTCATGAATATAACTTGCCTCCAGAAAGTTTGACACCATCCCACCCCCTGAGCCTATAGTGTGGATGTCTGGCCCTGTCCCTGTCCTTGGAGTTTCTGTGACTATCCCAAAGATTCTCACTAGAGTCAGGACAGTCCAGGAAACGTGTAAATGTTAGAAGACCTTTAGAGGCAGTGGAGTGAAAAGAATTCTCAACTGGTGGGATATTTCCAGGGGCTTCCCCAACTTTGTACATCTGAATAATTCCAGCAGACCAGCAAGCAACTCAAAGGAATCACATTTTATAAGATGCTTCGGAGAGGTGGCTGCCAGCCAAAGGTCTCCTAGAATTTTTCCTTATCCCATATTTCCTAGGGTAACCCTGGACCCCATAAACTAGCCCCAGTAATCATCATGTAGCCCAGCAGCCTTCATTGGACTTAGATGTAGTGGTCTTCACCATCAGGCAAATTCTGGGCAAGAGCAGTATGAGTGGACCCCCACTCAGGGTCCACTATCACAGCACCTCCTGATTTTGCTGAATAACAAGCCACTCCAACATTTAGTAACTTAAAATAATCATATATTAATTCTCTTGATTCTGTGTGTCAAATGAAAGGTTCTTCTGGTCTAGGCTGGTCTACGCATGTGTCTGGTACCTGGCAGGGTAGTTGGTTTAAGAGGGGGACATAGATAGAAAGGTTTATCTCTGCTTTATAGAATCTAGTAGGCTAGCCTGGGTCTCTTCAGGTGGTGGACTCAGGGTTTCAAAGAGCACCAACAGAGGGCAGACTACAAAGGGCAAGGGCTATTCAAGATTCTGCTTGTGTCATATGTGCTACTATCCCATGGCTAAGTCCAGATTCAAAGGGTGGGAAAATAGACTCCACCTCTTGATGGGAGGAGCAGCACAGTTAATATGCAAATGACTAATAGAGAACTACATTCAACTGAGTAAATTTGAAGCTCTAATTTACTTTATTAAGCAATTCATGAATGAGCAGCATCCCATAGAAGGGCACTCCTAAGGGTGGTATAAATGGAAAGTTTTTATAGAAGAGTAGATCAAGGGAACTATTGGTGGGGGGGGAAGAAAGGATTATTTTTAGACCAGAACATCTTCTTGTGGGGGGAAGAAAAAAGTAAGGGTTTTTATCATGCAGATTGCCTGTTCTTTCTATGGGGGATGGAGAGGGCCCACGTGATAGATTACCCGTGGGCCACAAAATTCCAGAGTGGTTGATTGAGATTATGTTCTTGGAAGAGGTTGAAACAGCAGTTAGATCGGCTATTAAATCTAGGTTTGGTACCTTGAGCCTTAGCACAAGTGATGCCATTTTGGGCCTATGGTTTTCTCTTTAACAGGGCATACATACAAAAATGAGAGCAATTTGTAGTTTTGTTGTTGGTTTTTTTTTTTTTACAGTCAACCACAGTGTCTGTGGCAGGAGAAATGCTCTCTAGGAGCACTTTGTTCAGAGCCTTAAAGACATAAACCTCCTTCCTCACCCCATGCAGTGTTTCTCTTCCGTTTCCCATGGTCACTTGCTTTGCCTCTTAAGTAATTGGGTCCCATAGAGAAATCGCAATATTCAAACATAATAAAATTCCAATAAAAATAGCTAGTGTTCCATATTATCCACTGATTTATATATTATACCAGAGGCCCAGTGCATGAAATTTATGCATGGGGTAGGGTCCCTAGTGGCTGCTGGCTGCCAGGTGGGGCCTTCCTTCCTCTGATTGACTGCCACCACCGGCCAGGGTCTCCCTTCACACTCACCTTGGCCTGGTGTTGCCCGCTCACCTGCTCTACCATCCCCTAGAGGTCTCACTCTCATCAGGCCCATTGGGGCTGGCAGCACCTCCACTGCCGCCCACTGCCAGTGCCACGTCACTGACATCCGCCATGTTCCACACCACCCCTTGATGATCAGTGCACATCTAACTCCCGGTCAGTCAGACTGCCTGTGGGGACAATTTGCATATTAGCCTTTTATTGTATAGGATAACACTAGTAGTTTTTATTCTCAGGATCATTCAACAAGTGAAATTTTTAAAAATGTATTTGTTTCTCTGTGAAAGAGATTTTACAGGACAGTTTTACTTAGAGATCCTGCTTGTGGGCAGTGGCTTTCTACACAGTAGCAATGCTACAAATTATATTTAACAAATCAACATGCTATAAGACAGTAGCAAACTAAATTAGAAATATAATGCTTCACTGGTTGTTTATTGCTTAGATTATGTATTTTTCACACACCATCATGTGGATGTTTAAAGGTCAGGATTGCATTTACACTTGAGTTGTCTAAAATTAGAAAGCCATAACCAGGAAATTCAACACTATACTTTCCTGTGCATGCTCTATTTTCTGTCCGGCCAACTCCTCAAGTATTCAGAAAACATACAATCTAGCATGTATTCTGGGATATGGGAGTGAGATGGTGTCAAGGATACTGCAATGTTTTGCTAATGCTGCAAGTTTCTAAGAATAAGTAGGCTCTCATTAGTATTGGTGACATTCAATATATTTAAATTTGGAAAGACTTAACCTTGGCTCTTCGTGTTGTATAGGTCTAGAATGTTGTGAAGTATCTTAGTCAAATGCTGCCCATCTTTTTCTTTCTTTCTTTTCTTTTTTTTTTAGTAAGGTTTATTTCTTTTTTAAAAAATCTTTATTGTTCAGTTTATTAATTACATTGTTCCCCCTTTTTATCTCCCTATAGCTCCTCTCCAGCCTGTACCCATCCCACCCTCCACCCTCACCTCCCCCGCTCCACTGTCCTCTCCCATTGTTGCAAGATTTTTGTCCCGTCTCTTGCTGTACTTCCCACACCCCTTTTCTCACTAAGAATTGTCAGTCCATTCCCTCTCTGTGTCCATGATTCTGTTATATTCACCAGTTTATCCTGTTCATCAGACTATCAATTCACATGATTTTTATATTCATTTGTTCATAGATTGTATTGGTTGTTCATAATTTATATTTTTACCTTTTTCTTCTTCCTCTTCTTAAAGAATATCTTTCAGCATTTCATATAATATTGGTTTAGTGGTGATGAACTCCTTTAGCTTTTTCTTATCTGCGAAGCACTTTATCTGACCTGCAATTCTGAATGATAGCTTTGCTGGATAGAGTAATCTTGGTTGTAGATTCTTGCTATTCATTATTTTGAATATTTCTTGCCACTCCCATCTGGCCTGCATTGTTTCTGTTGAGAAATCCGCTGACAGTCGTATGGGTGCTCCCCTGTAGGTAACCAACTGTTTTTCTCTTGCTGCTTTTAATATTCTCTCTTTATATTTTCCTCTTGGCATTTTAATTATGATGTGTCTTGGTGTGGTCCTCCTTAGATTCCTATATTTTCGGGTTCTGTGTACTTCTTGGGCTTTTAAGTCAGTTTCTTTCACCAGGTGGGGGAAGTTTTCGGTCCCTGTTTCTTCAAGTAGGTTTTAATTACCTTGCTCTCTCTCTTTTTCTGGCACCCCAATAATTCGGATGTTGGCATGCTTGAGGTTGTCCCAGAGGTCCCTTACACTATCTTCAATTATCTGGATTCTTTTTCTTTCTTGCTTTTCCAGCCGAGTGGATTTTGCTTCTTTGTATTTCAAATCTTTGACTTGGTTCTTGTGGCCCTCTGGACTGCTTTTAGGACTTTGTATAATATTTTTCATTTCAGTCAGTGTATGCTTGATTTCTAGTTGGTCCTTTTTCATATCCGTGAGGGTCTCATTCATATCCTCAGAGGTCTCATTCATTTCCTTGTAGATCTCATTCATTTCCTGGTTGGTCTTGTTTATTTCCTCGTTGGTCTGGTTTATTTTCTCATAGTTCTCATTAAGTTCATCAGCCTTTTCTAGGAGCTTCTTGTTTTGAACTCTATATCTAGTCGTCTTTTTTCCTCCGTTTCTTTCACACCTGATTTCTTTCCATGTCTCTACATGGTAACTGCTTTATGTGGTAGATGTCCTCTAAGGGTCAGTGGCTCAGCCTCCCCAGTTACCTGAGGTGGGTACTCTTATTGCAATCCTTTATGGGTTGTACAGTATTTTTTAATTTAAGCCCAGCTTGTTGTTGTTAGCCCTAGGAGGGTTTGACCTCCAGGCAAATTGGCTGTGAAAGGAGACTGTGTTCAGGTTGGATGGGCGGAGTCTCTGAGCTGAGCAGGCAGCCTCAGCACCAGCTACGTCCTATGTGGCGCAGGCACAAATGGGTCTCTGTTGGATGGGAATGGTTGCAGACACCTCCAAGAGAAAGCCGCTAGTCTCTACCCCTTGCAAGACAACTCTGCCTCCCCCAAATGAGTCTGCACAACCAAAGTCTCGCCCAGGATTGTAAAACAAAGCAGTCTGGTGGTCTCCAGGACCAGGGGGCAAGTTTCCAGGGAGCAAGTCGCGCGTCTGTGCTGTCGCACAGTTTAAGCGCTCAAAGTGCTTTTCCCAGCAACCCGGTTTCTCCTCAGACTAGGAGACCTCTGCGGCGACCAGCTTCCAGGGTGTGTACCCCAGACCTCAGACCTCACCTGGTGCTGGGGAATCCATGCAGTGGGATGTCTCTGCCCTCCCCTTTGGAGAAATCCAGCCAGGGTTGCTGCTCCAGTCCTACAGCCCTCGTGTGGCAGCTCCTAACCTGTTTCCACGCGTATCCTCAAGGCTGCGCTCCCACTGCTCTTCTGAGTCTCAGTGTCCCAACTTTACTTTTATTTGTGGGGTTTTCACTCAGCCAGCTGTCCGGTGATTCTGGATGATGTTTGTTTTGTTGTTATGTTGTAGTTTTTGAATTGCTGTGCAGGGCAGAACAATAGGTGTTTACCTATGCCGCTATCTTGGTTCTCTTTTCTTTCTTTCTTTTCTTGCTTCCTTCCTTTCTTTTCCTTTTTTTTTTTTTTTTTAGGGCTGCATATATCTTTTATTTTTTTAATTTAATAAATCTCCATTGTTCAGATTATTACAATGTTGTTCTTCTTTCCCTCCCATAGCTCCCCTCCCCCTGGTACCCATCCCATCCTCTGCCCTTACCTCCCCTACACTGTCCACATCCATAGGTGTACGCTTTTTGTCCGGTCTCTTCCTGCACTGCCCCCCACACCTCTTTCCCCCGAGCATTGTCAGTCTACTCCCTTTCTATGCCTCTGATTCTATTATATTCACCAGTTTATTCTGTTCATCAGATTTTTAATTCACTTGATTTTTAGATTCACTTGCTGATAGATGTGTATTTGTTTTTCATAATTTTTACCTTTACCTTTTACTTCTTCTTCCTCTTCTTAAAGAACACCTTTCAGCATTTCATATAATACTGGTTTGGTGTTGATGAACTCCTTTAGCTTTTCTTATCTGTGAAGCACTTTATCTGACCTTTAAATCTGAATGATAGCTTTGCTGGATAGAGTAATCTTGGTTGGTAGGTTCTTGTTATTCATCACTTTGAATATTTCTTGCCACTCTCGTCTGGCCTGCAGTTTCTGTTGAGAAATCCGCTGACAATCGTATGGGTGCTCCCTTGTAGGTAACTAAGTGTTTTTCTCTTGCTGTTTTTAATATTCTCTCTTTATCTTTTGCTCTTGGCATTTTAATTATGATGTGTCTTGTTGTGGTTCTCTTTGTATTCCTTATGTTTGGGGTTTGGTGCACTTCCTGGATTTTTAAGTCTATTTCTTTCACCAGGTGAGGGAAGTTTTCAATCACTATTTCTTCAAATAGGTTTTCAGTATCTTGCTCTTTCTGTTTTTCTGGCACCCCCATAATTCAGATGTTGGTATGCTTGAGGTTGTTCCAGAGGCTCTTTACACTATCTTCAATTTTTTGGATTCCTTTTGCTTCTTTCTTTTCAGGTAGAGTGATTTTTGCTTCTTTGTTTTTCAAATCCTTGACTTGATTCTTGCGGTCCTCTAGTCTGCTTTTGGGTTTCTGTATAATATTTTTTATTTCAGTCAGTGTATGTTTAATTTCTAGTTGGTCCTTTTTTCATATCCTTGATAGTCTCTCTCATATCCTTGAGGGACTTGCTCATATCCTTGAAGGTCTCGCTCATATTCTCAAGGGTCTCATTAAATTTATTGGCCTTTTCTAGGAGTCTCTTGAAAAACCTTATAACCATGGTTTTGAACTCTATGTCCAGTCATTTTTTCCCTCCATTTCTTTCACATGTAATTTGTTACCTTGTCTTTGCATTTTGGCTGCTTTCCTGAAGATGGTTGAGTAGGTTTGTGTGGTAGGTGTTCTCTAGGAGACAGTGGTTCAGCCTTCCCAGTTACCTTAGGTGGATACTCTTGGTGCACCCCTTTATGGGCTGCACAGTCTTGTAGTTAAGCCTAGATTGTGTTGGTATCACTGGGAGGGGTTGACCTCCAGGCCAATTGGCTGTGAGGATCAGCTGTGTTTACATTGTGAGCGCCTCTGTGCTCAGCCTGGATGGGGCGGAGTCTTCGGGCTGAGCTGGCAGCCTTGGTTTTCCATCATCCCCACCCTAAACGTCTCCCGGGTCTCTGTGCCCTGTGGCAATGGCTGCACGCACCTCTGAGAGAAACCTGCCCAGAGCTCTGCCCACTGCCAGACAGTCTAGTTTCTCCCCAAATGAGTCTGCACACCCAAAGACTCACCCAGAATGGGAAACAAAGTAGTCCAGCATTTGTTTTTTTCCTCTTAAACAATAGAGCCAGCCACACGCCCTCTCCGATTGCTCGCGCACCTTTGGAGCACCCGAGTTTCAGCGTGCTTCTTCCTTACAGTCCAGTTTCACCCCATATTAGTCTGGGTTCACCGAGCCTAGCCAAGAACTGGGGCTCAGTGCAGTGGAACGCCTTTGTCTCCCTCCCAGTTCAAGAAAACCAGCTGGGTTTGCAGCCGCCAGCCCTTTCTGTCCATGCGCAGCTCTGAACCTCTAACTCTGCATGTATCCACAACTCTGTCTTCCACAGCTCCCCTGAGTCTCAGTGTCCTTTTATTTTTCCTTCTATTTGTGGAATGTCCATTCAGCCAGCCCTCTGGTGGTTCTGAATGATGTCCATTTGGTCCTTTAGTTGTAGTTTTGAATTTGTTGTATGGGGCAGCAGTATGGGTGTTTACCTATGCCGCCACTTGGTTCCTCCCAGCCCATCTTTTTCAATCATAAAAAAAAATCCATCAGGGGTCTGTTTCAAATACTAACCTCCTCTCATAAGTACATCTCCAGATAATATATGCATTCACCCTTCCAGCAAAAGCATCCATGAGCTGTATTAGCTGCCGTTATAGGTCATCTATATGAACCATATGTGTGTGCATGGAGGTAAGTGCATCTTTGTATCTACATAGGAGTTTTGGATTTGTTTGTTTTTATCAGATGTAAAGTTACAGATCCTCTTTCTAGGTTTAAATACATACGTCATTAACAATACTAAACAGGGGTTGCTGAACTTTTCCCATAAAGGGCCAGATAATAAATTTTTTAGGTTTTGCAGGCCATACGGCCTCTCACAACTACTCAATTCTGCCATGGTAATGTGAAAGAAGTCATGGACAATCTATAAGCACGTGGATGTGCCGGCTTCAAATAAAACTTTATTTATGGACACCAAATGCAGTGTTTGCATGTATCTCATTGGATTGAATGTTTCTGTCTGATACAGAGAAGACAAGATGATTCCAGATCCAGATAAAAGTGCTTTACAGCTCATCTCATTGTGGGTGGATTAAGCAAGTCCAGTGAATCTTTTGATGTTATTTTGACATCCAATGCCTTGTGATTATTTTTTTTTTTGGTAGAAATATTTTGCTGGATTTTTTAAGTAGCAGCTTTAACTTTTAAAGTGGCTGTTTGAATAATAAAACTATTTTGATTTTCTTCCCCAGTTTTTAAGGTGATATAACATCAATCTATTCTGAGTGGTTAAAGGCACCCCTGAGGTTCTTTTGAGGTACTGTCGCTAAGGTATTATTTACACTCTCCTTCATTCCTGTATTATATAAATACTTACCACCTAAAAAATAGTTGCATGAATCTATATTTTTTTAATTTTTTTTATTGTTCAGTTTATTAATTACATTGTTTCCCCTTTTTTATCCCCCTATATCTTCCCTCCACCCTGTACCTATCCCACCCTCCGCCCTCACCTCCCCCTCCCCAATGTCCTCTCCCATTGTTGCAAGATTTTTGTCCAATCTCTTGCTGTACTTCCAACAACACTTTTCTCCCCAAGAATTGTCAGTCCATTCCCTCTCTATGTCCATGTTTCTGTTATAGTCACCAGTTTATCTTGTTCATCAGCCTATCAGTTCACTTGATTTTTATGTTCATTTGTTGATAGATGTGTATTTGTTGTTCATAATTTATATTTTTACCTTTTTCTTCTTCCTCTTCTTAAAGAATATCTTTCAGCATTTCATATAATACTGGTTTGGTGGTGATGAACTCCTTTAGCTTTTTCTTATCTGCGAAGCACTTTATCTGATCCTCAATTCTGAATGATAGCTTTGCTGGATAGAGTAATCTTGGTTGTAGATTCTTGCTCTTCATTATTTTGAATATTTCTTGCCACTCCCGTCTGGCCTGCATTGTTTCTGTTGAGAAATCCTCTGACAATCGTATGGGTGTTCCCCTGTAGGTAACCAACTGTTTTTTCTCTTGCTGCTTTTAATATTCTCTCTTTATCTTTTGCTCTTGGCATTTTAATTATGATATGTCTTGGTGTGGTCCTCTTTAGATTCCTATATTTTGGGGTTCTGTGTACTTCTTGGGCTTTTAAGTCAGTTTCTTTCACCAGGTGGGGAAAGTTTTCAGTCACTATTTCTTCAAGTAGGTTTTCATTAACTTGCTCTCTCTCTTTTTCTGGCACCCCAATAATTCGGATGTTGGCTTGCTTGAGGTTGTCCCAGAGGCCCCTTATGCTATATTCAATTATCTGAATTCTTTTTGTTTCTTGCTTTTCCAGATGAGTGGATTTTGCTTCTTTGTATTTCAAATCTTTGACTTGGTTCTTGTGGCCCTCTGGACTGCTTTTAGGACTTTGTGTAATATTTTTTATTTCAGTCTGTGTATGCTTGATTTCTAGTTGGTCCTTTTTTTATCTGTGAGGGTCTGGTTCATTTCCTCAGAGGTCTTGCTCATTTCCCTGAGGGTCTCATTCATTTCCTTGTAAGTATCATTCATCTCCTTGTAATTCTCATTCATTTGCTGATTGGTCTTGTTTATTTCCTGGTAATTCTCATTAAGTTGATCGGCCTTTTGTAGGAGCCTCTTGAAAAGCCTTATAACCATGGTTTTGAACTCTATGTCTTGTCGTCTTTTCTCCTCCATTTCTTTCACACCTGATTTCTTTCCATGTCTCCGCATGGTGGCTGCTTTATGTGGTGGCTATCCTCAAAGGGACAGTGGCTCAGTCTCCCCAGTTACCTGAGGTGGGTACTCTTACTGCAATCCTTTATGGGTTGTATTCAGTGTTTTTGAATTTAAACCCAGCTTTTTGTTGTTAGCCCTAGGAGGGTTTGACCTCCAGGCCAATTGTTTGTGAAGCTCAGCTGTGCTCAGGTTGGATGGGCGGAGTCTCGGAGCCAAGCAGACAGCGTTAGCTCCGCCCTATGCAGCCCCAGGGACTCTGTGCCGGGGGCAATGGCTGCCAGCACCTCTGAGAGAGAGCCGCTGTGGAGCTCCACCGGCTGCCGGGGAATTCAGACTGTCTCCAAATGACTTTGCATGCACAATGTCTCACCCAGGGTCGTAAAACAAAGCAGACTGACGGTTTTCCGAATGAGAGACAATTCGCAGAGAGCTCCCTGCGCCGTCATGCAGCCGAGCTGTTCGCACAAGCTGCCTTCTCCACAAGCCGGCAGACCCGGCAACACCCGAGCTTCGGCATGCTCTCCCACTGTCCAGATTTCACCTCGTATGATAGTGGGTTCCCTGGACTTCGCCCAGAGCTGGAGAATCAGTCAGTGGGACGTCTTTGTCTCCCCGTTCGAGAAAACTGGCCGGTTTCCAGCTGCCCGCCCTCTCCACCATGCGCACTCCAAACCTCTCTCCGCGGGAATCTTTCAATGCTGTTCGCTGCTGCTCTTCCGAGTCACAGTGTCTTATCTTCACTTTTATTTGTGGAATTTTCACTCGGCGAGTGTTCTGGTGATTCTGGAAGGTGTTTGTTCTTTGGTTAAGTTGTAGTATTAAAATTGCTGATTATGACGGCAAGATAGGTGTTTTACCTTTGCCGCCATCTTAGTTCCCATGAATCTATATTTTATTATGTAAGCGTTTTCCTTCTTCAGATTAACCATGAATTCATGTAGGGGACTTACTGGGCACTAGATTTGGTACCAAGTGTTGTAAAAGGTACAAATGCGAGTGGGACATGCCCAATTTCAAGGCGTTTACACTTGTCCTGGGGGAGAAGAGCCCAAAAAGCAATAACTACTAAATGGAATAGAGGATGCACACTGCAATTTAGATGGAGGGTTTTAGATAATGGAGAAATTAATTACTGCAGGCCTCAGAGCATCAATTTTAGTCTTCTTTGATGCCCATAGTAAAGTACTGGCCACTATTTTCCACTCAGTCTGATAAAATTAGGCAGCCTCTTTCTGCTTTGGGGTCAAACTATGAAGTTTTAAACTATGAAATGAAAAGTATGCCCTGGCTGGTGTGGCTCAGTTGGTTGAGCATCATCCCATGCACCAAGAGGTCGCCAATTAGATCCCCAGTCAGGACACATGCCCGGGTTGTGGGCTCCATACCCAGTATGGGGTGTGCAGGAGGCAGCCAATCCATGGTTCTTTCTCATCAACGAGATCTCTCTCTCTCTCTCTCTCTCTCTCTCTCTCTCTCTCTCTCTCTCCAACAAAAACCTTTTTTCAAATGTTTATTCCCGCCCTGGCCAATGGCTCAGTTGCTTATAGCATTGTCCCATGAATCAGGAGGTGGTGGGTTCAATTCCTGGTTGGGAAGTATGTGGGAGGTGACTGATGAATGTTTCTCTCTCATACACACATCTCTCTCTCCTCTCTATCTCTCTCTCTCTCTCTCCTTTTATCTAACTTCATTTTTAAAAAATATTTTTTATTGATTTCTCACAGAGAGGAAGGGAGAGGAATAAAAAGTCAGAAACATCGATGAGAGGGAAACATCGATCAGCTGCCTCTTGCACATTCCCTACTACGGATGTACCCACAACCAAGGCACATGCTCTTGACTGGAATTGAACCTGGGACCCTTCAGTCCTCGGGCCGACGCTCCATCCACTGAGCCAAACCTGTTTCAGCTCTAACTTCATTTTAAAAGAATTTTTTCACATAAAACCCTTTTATTTTATTGAAGTAAGATGAGTATTTCATATTCCATGACTGTTTGAGACATCTAAGAGAGCTAGGTCCCATATCTCTTCTAGAAGCATGTACAGGTTTCTTCCCTTGGTTTGGCAGTATTTTTGAAAATCTTCCTGAATGATGTTTGCTTTGACTTCTTGGGCAAGCTGAGCTTCCTCCACAGATCGAGTTACTTCCTTCACCAAGTCACTCTTTAGCAAGGGGGCACTCTGATGAAGAAGTTCTGTATCTGGTATCATGTATGGTTTGTTGCTCATTATTTCAAGCCTAATTGTATCAGAATGCCATTGTGAGACCTGTACGGATATTCTCACTGTTACATGGTCAAACAAATGGAATGTAACAGATTCCCCTCCTGTTGTGGTAGAGGTGATTTTGTTCTGAAATCGTTGAAGGGATCCTGGCTTCCATTCAGAACGGCTATCTGGCCCGCATGAGATTACCAAGCCATCTTTATTTTTCAGGTAAGCAGCACCTTTAATCCCAAACCTTGGCATAAATACAAGCACACCATTTGTTCTAATTGAATAAATAACCCCATCGGCTATGCAATGCTCCTCAGTTTCTTGGTCTTTGTCTTTAAAATACATGCATTGGAAGAGCTCAGTAGACTGCTTCTGAGAACGCTGTGCTGCTCGGTTTCTATTGTTGATATGTCTGAATAATTCCTCAATATCTTTGTTGCTGAACAAATTTTCCTTAACTTCCATTTTCTTATCTTCTGAAATGGCTGCCATTAATAATCAGTGTACTATGATATCTGCATATCTTCTTATTGGAGAAGTAAAGTGAGTGTATTTATCTAATGCAAGACCATAATGATGGAACTCCTCCTCCGCACAGGATCCAGTGGAGAAATAGAGTGCATTAGACATGGCCTGTGTAGCCATAGAATGGAGCAGTCTGTTTACAATGGGATCATTAGGGTCATTCGCATTGTCCAGAGAATCAGCCAGTGTCTTATTGGACCGTGTAGCTATGAAGAAGCCTTTTGCTTTAGCACATTCACTTAACTTCGAGAAAAACTCCTGGTGTGGAGGAGGGTTTTGGCGCAACAAGGCCTGATGAGGGAAGCTCTCCCAGATCTTCTTGGCTACCCAGTGGTTGGCTAGGGTCATGCATTCAGCCACCGTCTCATGGACTTCCAGGGGCTGCTTGGGGATGAGGTCACGAATGTTCTTCTTTTCATCCAGCTGTATAAAAACTTCTACCCCTTCCAGTTCCAGGGCACCACTGAGGTCTCATTTAGCTCGGATATGGCGTGCAATGTCAGTCAACTTTACAATTGCCCACACTAACTCCCCTAGCTTGGCTTGTCTGCTCCTCTCATCCAAGTCTCTGAATTCTGGAATATCATCGATGATATTAAAGTTTCCATCCAGTGGTTCCTGGGCTGCTTCATAAAACAGTTTGTATGATGATTGAATAATGGTTCTGCCATACCACACTCCCTTAATTTCATAGGCGGTTTTATCCAATTCCCACAGGATGCTTACAGCATACCTGTCGACGCCTCCCAGAAGGGAGCACAAATCCGAGCTGAGGATGGAGGGCAGCATGTCATAGCATCGGTCTGCTAAATAATAGGTGGTGGCCCTTGTCTTAGCTTCAATGTCAATATAAGAATTTGGAGCCACAAAGTGTGTGACGTCTGCAATGTGGACCCTGAGCTCCAGGTTGCCACTGTTTAAGGTTCTGACTGAGAGTGTGTCAGCCACATATTCACAACCTTTGGGGTCAATGCTGAATACAAGATGGGTTTTCCTCAAGTCTCTACACTCTTTTCCTCTTCAGGACTCACCTTCCAGGGATTTTCTGGTGTGTTTACTGGCATCTTACACATCTGAGCTACTGAGAAAGGGGCAACAGAAATATTGTTTTCCACCAGGATGGTTGCAATTTCTCCTTCTAGATCTCCTATTCTTCCTAAAACATGCACAAAATGTCCATTTGGGTACACAGATGTCGACTGCCAGGAATCAATGCGCATAACCACCCTGAAGTCCTGGCGGACTTCTGCCTGCTGAGTGCTAATTCGGATTTTGGGAATTCTGTAATCCCAAGGTGTAACTAGGATTTTCTGAGCATTTTCCCCTGAGACTGGACCTCTTCTTTGGATGGAAATGTCACCACATAATCCCGCCAGTTCTTCTGGAGGATGCCCACCACTTTGCCTGTGGGCATGGGCTCACTTGGGAACTCCCCGGTGGCCTTGTCATCACTGTCATTCTCACACAGGGCTACGGTTCTTCCTTTCCATTCACTTTTAGGAAGCAGTTCCATAACCACAATGTCTCCATGAATCGAGTGGTTTCGAGCCTTCATCCCGTGGATTAGGATGTCACTAACTAAACCTTAATCTTTACTGCTGGCTCCTTGAAGTCGCACAAAAGCTTCTATTTGTGCTCTGTGTTTGTTGACATTCAGAATTCCCTGGATATAGCGTCCAGAGTTAATGCCAGCTTCTAACACTTCCAGGGGAAGATGTTCAGGGTAATCCTTCCTGTGGCTCTCCTGGCTTTCGTTCTCTTTCCCGCCAAGACTGAAGGATAGAGTCACAAAGCTCGTGGGCAGCTTTTAAATCAGGCCAAAAATTGTCCAGGTAATTCTTGAAAGAAATCACAAACACTCCTTCTGTTTCACTTCCATACTGCGGAACTGCCTCTTCATCTTCTGTCACCATAATGATGGGCATCCTGTCCTGACAGTGGTGATAGTACCAAACGGCTGCATTGTATATGCTCTTGGTCTGCCACTTTTCCATGGATTCTCCTCTTTCCTGAGGGAGATAGCAAGATTGATGGAATTCATTAGCAAAGAGAATGCAATCATGACGTGCATCCTTCAGGAGCTTTCACAATTTATTATACTGTCTCCGGCCTCTCTGATGCTGCACAGCCTGACACGCTGTTCGCATGAAAATAATTCCCTTTAATTCAGGAAACTCAAGGATCTCGAGGTAATCTTGAACAACTTTCCAATCTGGGATCATGTAATGAGTCACATCACCAGACAAGAGTTTCCCATCACCGCGGCAGGCGGCGGGCTGCGGGCACAGCGGGCTGTGGCAGGGCACGCTGGGCCGCAGGTAGTGCTCCCGGCACGATGCGCAGCAGCAGCACCTTCTCCACGAGCCAAGCGGCGGCGTGGACGGAGGCAAGGCCACGTCTTTGGGCCCGCACCCTCAGCGGAGGCCTGGCCTGCGGGAGGCTCCGGCCCACCAGACAGCAGCCTCAGCGGCCCTGGCCCTGGGGTGAAGGGTTGGGGGGAACTCCTGGCCGGCTACCCGCCCTCCCCCATTTTTAAAGAAATTTTAATGTGTATTCCCTACACCTACCAAATTGATTCAATATCCTTTTTTAAAAATCCTCACTCTAGGGGTGAGGATATTTTTTCCATTGCTTTTTTAGAGAGCAGAAGGGAGGGGGAGGAAGAGGAGAGACAAACATCGATGTGATAGAGATGCATCAATTGATTGCCTCACACTTGCACCCTGACCGAGACTGTGATTGAACCTGCAATCAAGGTACATTCCCTTGACTGGGAATTGAACCCGTGGCCCTTCAGTCCGAAGGCCAATGCTCTATTTAGCAAACCAACTAGGCAGGGCATTACTCAGTATTCTTGCAAGGGAATAAAAGGCTAAAGAAAAGAAGTTATTGGAGACATGGCTAGTTTTCCGTTTTGACTTCATTGCTTATTACAGTAAAAAATTTACTCATTAATTACAAAAAAATAAGTGAATTGAATTGAAGAATCCATGTGACTGATTTGAGGAATGTAAATTGAATTGATTGTTTGGTTGAATTGACTGCTCAGTTCAAACTGGCCGAGCTAAAACCCAATTAGGTTCAGCCTGGATACAGATGACTGCAGGTTAAAGTTATGGTGCAGTTATTAAGGATCCTAGATGACAGCAGGTAATGAGGTTAAGAACTGAATAAGCAGTTAAGATTTGGAAGCTCTGAGATGTGGTCAGGGCAAGCAGTGGGGTCAAACCAAAAATCTAAACTGGAGATCCCACAGAAAGACATTCGAAGGGACTAAAAGGAAAGGTGCAACTCAGCAGAGAATAAAATCAAAGGTGAGGAAAAACCTTGACACACAGAAGCAAAGGCTTGTCTTCAACCCACGACTTTGTATTCTTCTCCAGCAAAACCCTAGACCAAACCCATGGGCTCTTCCAAGGGTTAATGTTTCTGAACACCTGACTCCATCCAGTAAAGAGAAAATCGTAGTTCCCTGAAGTAGAAGCTGAAGAAAATATTCTTTTATGTGGTTTCTTTAAGCCTATCACCAGAAAACCATTTTTTAAAAAGACTGACACGGTAATTAAATTAGCATTTAATTTAGCAAAGTATGAGCTTTAACTATTTGGATTAAACACCAGCTAAAGATGGATCCTGAGACTCCTGCAAATGGCCTGGAGAATATAGTATATATAAATCAAGAGTTTCAAGCTTTTAGTTCTAACTCTACAATTACTTAAATGACCCATACAGGACTTGAAATAGGTATATTTTTTCTTCTCTCTTTCTGAGCTGGCAGTGTTTCTCTTCCTTATAAAGGGCTTTATGTGTGAGTCCTCTGATAAAAAGTATTGCTCTGATACGTGCATATGCTGTTGGAACATAGCTCATCACCAGCAGCTCAGCCATGAAGAGTTGTATCTACAGAAGATGACAGTGAAATTGAAAAGAGCAGGAGTTGGCCCGTGGAGGGATCTAATGGACCGGCAGCTGTCAGCTTGTTGTTTAAACACTTGCTTTTCCTCAATGGTGATTTTTCCCCTCAGAAACTGGCTCAAACCTACATCTGACCCTTTTGTAATAATCTATATGGACTGTTGGTTTACTGCAGAGCACTTGAAAAGACAAAAGCTTTCTTCCAGTGTTAAAACAAAGCAGCTTCTGACTTGCTCTGAAAATGCACATTGTGGAGATTCTTATCTGGATGAGCCTTTGATTTCCAGCCAAGTTTAGACGATGGTCTAATAATAAACCGGCAAAGCAGCTTGAGTAGTTAAATTTACTTAGAGTTTTTCCGAGAATGTGGAGATAAAATCCAAAAGAGAAATTCTCAAAACGATCCCCAAACCAATAAATTCCACTCCTCCACCTCTCCTGTGATGAAAATGAAAGCACAAAAGAACAAGCCTCTTTGTATTAGGAAGAATGGGTTATTTTATCTCTCTCTCTCTTTTTAAGTAACACTTATGGGCTGTTTCTGATTACTAAACAAATACATACTGGTTGTAGAAAGTTGGAAATACTCATAATCCCACCACTCTAAATAAACCATTTTTTTCTGTAGATATTGCTACTGTTTTTTACTTAATGAAAGTTTTATCGTGCTGTGTGTACAATTCCAAGAATAAATTATTCCTGAAAAGGTAGTGAAGGTCAGTTGAATCTTCAAGAAACAACTGTGAAAGTTAGTTGACGACAACACTTCTCTTTTACACTTTCTCCCATGGCTTTTGCCAAATGTAATACATTTTGCAGGATCAAAGGAGACAGTGACACTTTAACAAAGAGAAAAACAGTCAAGTTTGACACACACAGAACTGGGATGGAATCAAATACTGGTCTGAAACGGGGAAAAGATTGATATAGAGGCAGAGAAGCATTGAACAGACTGTCAAACTACGGTGGGGAAGGCTGGGGAGGGTGGGGAGTGGGGGCTGTAAGAGATCAACCTAAGGACTTGTATGCATGCATATAAGCATAACCAATGGATACAAGACACTAGGGCGGGGAGCGGGGGCAGGTGAGGACATGTGCTGGGGGGTAGGGGAGGCTGATGGAAAAATAATGGGGGGGGAGGAAAACATATGTACTACTATTTGTAATACTTTAAAGAATAAAAAAAATGCTGGTCTGAGTCTTTTGACAGGTCCTCTGTGTTAATAAAAAAAAATGAGCTTCTCATTTCATCCTATTCTATGCCCAATCCAATTAAACTTCCACTTATCTGGGCCCCAAATGATCATGAATGCAAATAAAAGATGTGCTCCAGAAGGAGCTGGCTGTATCCAAATAAAATGTCTATGACATGCGAGTATGTATATGAGTGCATGCGTACCTGCTTATACATACTTATCCTATCTAATAAAAGAGTAATATGCAAATTGCCATACCTCTGATCAAGCCATGCCCACAGCCACGTCCACCAGCCAATCAGGAACAAATTATGCAAATAAACCCCAACCAAGATGGCTGCCACCACTGAGAGCAGGAGGGAGGCTTGGGTTTCCCTGGCAATGGAGGAAGCGGAGCTTTCTGCCTACCTTTGTTGGCCTAGGCCTCCACTCAATGCAACAGAGTTTCAGTTATAGAAGATATGTAATTCCAACAGAAATAGCAGCAGCCACAGAGCTGGAGAGAGAAGAGGCTAGGGTTGCCAGGGTGATGGAGGAAGCCAAACTTCTGCAGCCCTAGCCTAGGCCTCCACTCTAGGCTACAAAGTTTCAATTATAGAATATAAATTAATCTCAGATCACAGGGCCTCCACTTGGATCACTGGGGGATGTGGCCAGCCTGCAAACCACCATAGACCCTTCGCCCAGGCTGCCCCATGCCCCAAGGGAACCCCCACCCTGATCCAAGACACCATTCAGGGCAAACCAACTGGCCCCCATCCATGCACCAGGCCTCTATTCTATCTAATAAAAGAGGAATACACAGATTGACCTTCACTCCAACACACAAAAGGGCTGCCCACATGTGGTCAAAGATCTTGCCCCCATGTGGAGACAAGATGGCCACCACAAGATGTTCAGCGGGGGAGGACAGTGGGAGGTTCCAGGCCTGCAAGGGAGGGCAGTTGTGGACCATCAGGCCAGCAGAGGAGGGCAGTTGGGAGGGACCAGGCCTGCAAGGAAGGGTAGTTGGGGCCAATCAAGCCTGCAGGGGAGGGCAGTTCAGGGTGACCAGGCTGGCAGAGAGGGGAAGCTGGGGGCAAACAGGCTGGCAGGGGAGCAGTTAGACATCAATTAAGCTGGAAGGGTAATGGTTCGGGGTGATCAGGCTGGCAGGTAGAAGCAGTTAGGGGAAATCAGGGAGGCAGGCAGGCAAGCAGTTTGGAGCCAGTAGTCATGGATTGTGAGAAGGGTGTCTGACTGCCCATTTAGGCTCGATTCTGGTAGGATCAGGCCTAAATGGGCAGTAGGATATCCCTGGAGGGGTCCCAGATTGGAGAGGGTGCAGGCTGGGCAGAGGAATACCCCCCCCCACGCACGAATTTTGTGCATCGGGCCTCTAGTCTATCTATATAGAAGGCTAATATGCAAAGTGTCCCCTCGGTAATTTGACGGGGAGACAAGTAGTTTGATCGCTTGCTATAATGTGCACTGACCACATGAAACAAAGGAAGGCCTCAGCTGGCAGCTGGCAGCTGGCAGCCGGCAGTCAGGGAAGGAAAACCCCAGCCAACAGCTGGGTGGCCCCCATTGGCCCTGAATGCCACCCAGGCCTGGGGAACCTATCTGTGCACAAATGTTGTGCACTGGGCCTCTAGTTTGTAATAAGCACCCCAGAGTAAAGGCATTTTAGCTTCCTTAGACCAAGTAATCATGATCTAAGTATAATAAAAGCTATGATTTACTAAGTATGTGGGAAGCCAGACATTGCCTCACCAATAGAGATGTAAATAGAACAAACAGGAAACCTGGTCAAAGCTTAATGGAACTGTTTACTCATTGTTTAGGTGAGACATTGGTAATTGTAAAAGCTTCCACACCTTTTGTCTTATGTTAATTCTTGCTGGTTGATGGGTGGATCCCATAGCCTTAATAAAAGGGATGGCCAGGCCAGAGCTGGTGGCAGTCCCTCCACTAAAGATGGGCTCCCGCCTGGCCCCCATGATTCCCCAAAATTAATGCTTTTCTAAGTCTCTATTCATTGTGTGCAGCCTCCTCCAGACGCTGAACCCTGACATGGGAACCCTGGACACGCAGGACGTGAAAAGGATTCCACATAAGTACTAACTATGCTCTGTGCTAGAGATTCTGTTTGCATTACTGAATTGAGTCAAAATTTTTCCTGGTCACACCATTAAAACTGCAATCTACCCCACCACTCCCTGACCAGCACTCCTGATTTCCTTTAACTATACTCTACTGTGCACTGCTTTCCATAACATATTACCTTTTAACATACTTTATAATTTACTTATTCATTGTGTTATTATTATTGTCTTTCTCCCAGTGTTGCCAGTGTTTTCATTGAGGGAACTCAAGATTCTAGAACAGCTTCTGGCACAGAGTGGGGTTTAATAAATATTTTTAATGAACAAATGCATGAAAGCATTATTTTATCTTTACAACAACCCCTTGAGATTGACATTATCTCCATTTTAGAGAAGAGGAGGTTGTAAAGAGGTTGCAGAATTTGCCCATGGTCACACAGCTGGTAAGTAATACAATTTATTTTTGAAGCTGGATCTCTCTAGACACCAAATCCTGTACTTTAAAGAGCAATCCCCAGACCAGTGTTGTTCCATGAACTGTTTTTTTATGGTTGAGATAAGTGAAATTGAGAGTTGGCATTTATAAACATTTATAACAATTTGACATTGCTTCAACATCCAAGAAAGAGCACGTCAATGGACTTGGCTCACTGAACAGGATGTGGACCAACTTGGATGTTGTCACACTTGCCTGGTGAGTTACATGTGCTAAAAGCTTCACACAAAGACATACAAAGTAAGACCACATTATAATAAAACGTCAACAGAAGCAGATATTCCGTTTTTCACACATCAGGCTTCTAATAAAGTAGCCCTTCAGTTTGCTAAGGCATTACAGAAAGACACAACAAAGATATTTGCTTGGAAAGGTTGGATGAACTTCTGGCCCCAGTATCTCTTTGCAACAACAGAAACAGGCTAGTTTATGGAAGACCAACTCATAAAAAACATAAAGCAAGCAAAGTGTTCTCCATTGCAACTTGTTACTATTAGCAGATATTAATATAGCAATTTTAGCACATGTATAATTTCAATATGATGGCAATATTATAGAAGGCTTGTTTTTCAACCTTGTTGCTGAAAATACTATTAGCATTGTGTTGTATAAAACTATGGAGACAAATGTTCTGTATAAAACATTGTCAACAAATGTGGTTGAAAGTTTAAGCTTCATGTAAACGTAATCTGATGGCTCAGCTGCAATTACAAGACAACCTAAGTAGGTACTAAGAGTAAGGTGTCCCTGGAATGTAAACAACTGCACTTTCCTACATCGAGATACTTTTGCTAAGAAAATAATGTCAACTGAACTAAATAGTGTGGTGACTGATGTGTTAAAATCAGAATTACATAAGAGCTTATGCATTACATTTCAGATTATTCCCTATATTTTGTGATAACATAGAAGCTTAACATAAACAATGATTATTGCATGCTCGGTATGATGATCATCAAGAGGAAAGTCCTGCCAAGACTGTTTGAACTGTAGAATAAACTCAGTGTTTTTGTAGAATAAGAAGCCAGCTTAACCCAACTTTTTAAAGATATGAATTAGCCCGTTTGAATAGTTTGCTATATTTTCAGTATATATGTTTTTAGCTAAGTCCCATACTTATCCCATGCAAGGACATAGTACATGTTTTTCAGTGGCTTATAAGATCTAAAAACCAAAGCAAAAATTAAAGCCTTGGAAGAACAAAGTTTTTACAGATTGTTAAAACATACTCCATAATTTTGCAATTCTCAGTGACAGGTACGATATTAATATTGCACATCTGCAAATAATTTTCTCTGAATACCTTATAAATTTGATACAACACTTTTAACTTTATCAGCTTTGAGAAAATTCACACACATGAAATTTATGAATCTTAATATTTCTCTTTCATAAAAATATAATTTAAGAGAATAATCCTTGGATTTCTGGTCAAGATGGTAGCATAGGTAAATGGGGTACTCACATCATCCCACAACCATGTCAAAATTACAATTAAATCTAGCTGAATGGAAGTCCTAAAATTAAGGTTATAAAGAAGAAACCATATTGAGACTGGTAGGAAAGGCAGAGATGGAAAATGGGCTAATTCCACACTTACATGTTGAGGATAAAAATCAGGAGAGATGTTTCAGCTCCAGAGGTCCCCTTGCAGAGCCAGAGGTCTCAGACCACACCAGACTCCCAATCCCAGAGCTGAGAAGAGAAGTCCCCATAACTCTGGCTGTAAATGTCAATGGGGATTGAGGCTGAATAAGATGGAGGGCTGCTGGAGTCCCAGGCAGTTCCTCTTAAAGTATCCATGCATGGACTTACTCCAACTGACTACCTCTGAGTTCAGCACTGAGATAGCAGCTCAAAAAGCACCAGGGACATAAAGGGAGAAACTGAGGTATCTGGCATCAGGACAAGAGCAGGAGGGCAGCTTTCTCCCAGACAAAAGTGCTGGCAGATGTCATTATTCCTTTGATGAGCCCTTTCCCCACAAACCCAGTAGCTAGGAACCATATCTGAGTCTCCATCAACCTGGCCTACACTGTCTGTACTGCCCCAGTGATTCCCTGAGAGCCCATACCAGCAGGCCCACTCAAGCTGTTTCCAGTGGGGTTTTTTCCATACCAATGGTCTGTTTTGGCTCATGGCTTCAAACATTCCTAAAATTTCTCAAACAAGCAGCATGTCCTATACCTCTCGCTAAGTAGCTCCAGGCCCAGCACCAGCCAAAGCTGGTCATGGTTTGCTGCTTGGCCCCTCCTGGGCACCGCCAAGCCCAGTCCAGGTAGCATCCATCTGAAAACAGCTTGATAGCTCAAACTGTGTGGCCCTAGACAGAACACAGATGGTGCCTGGCCTTGGCCTACACTTTCCAGGAGGCCCTAGAGTCAGCGTACTCAGTGGATAGCTTCAGACCATGTCAAAATACCACCCAGTCATTCAATACACTCAAAAGGCAGACTAAGTGGGCACCAAAGCTCCACTGAAGTAAGTCCTGCTCTTGTGGGGTGGGCTCCGACACAGCTGATCCTCCACAGAGGTCAGTGGTCAAATCCAGTCCTGGCAGCTGATTGGCCTGGGGGCAAATCCCTCCCATTAATATTGCCAACAGCAGCTAATTTTACCATAGGTTAATTGATATAACCAAGAATTAAGTTTCTATGGCATCTCGTCAATGTTATAATGAAATGATGTTGAACAAAACTATGCTATTCAAGGACTTGCTGTAGTTAGGAATATTACAGGGAACAAGGCACCACTTGCTCTCAGAGTTTAGTGCAGAAAACAGAAAATAAAAAGACAATCTACATGTTCGTGTTTTCTACTGCCACATAACAAACAACCCAAAACTTAGTGCCATGTAGTGGATGTCCCAGGGGGGCAAGTTCAAACTGCCTTTTGGGCATCCCCTCACCTAGGAGTGCACAGAGCAATGCTGCTGTCTATCCTCAGAAGAATGTATTTTGGGGAAAGGTCTGTTAGAAAGGTAAGGACATTTTGAGTAAAGGAGTCTTGAGTCCCAGATTTCCTGAACAACATTGGCTGTATAATTTGTGTGGCCCAATGCAAGATGAAAAGGCAAAGCCCCTTGCCCTGAAAGTAGGGGGGGAAAGCACTGTTAAGGTTACTAAAATATAGTTTATTCCTTTCTTCCATGGTCTTTCTCAACTTGTCATGGTGCTGTTTATTGACTATTTAATGCAATTCTGCATAAAGAAAAATTTTTTAAATTTAAATTGTTAGCATGAATTTTACCATTCATCTTTATAGTGTGCAATGCCAGTTTTAAATGAAAACTAAGAATATATATATATATATATATATATATATATATATATATTTCAGAAAGGAAGAGGGAGAGACAGAAACATTAGGAACATCAATGATGAGAGAGAAGCATTGATTGGCTGCCTCCTGCACGCCCCCCTGCTGGGGATCAAGCCTGCAACTGGGGCATGTGCCGTTGACTGGAATTGAACCCGGGACCCTTCAATTCCCAGGCCAATGCTCTATCCACTGAGCCAAACCAGGTAGGGTGAAACATAAAAGCTTTTAACGCATATGAAGAATCACCAAAATTATACAATTCACCATAAAATGGGAAACCTGCACAAAATCAACTTGGTTTTATTTCATTTCTTGATATGTGCACATTCCAGCAATACTCTCTACTTTTAGTGTACTGATGAGTAAGAACGAACTGAAAGAAACAGGAATCTTGTGTTAGCCTATTTTTCCTTTACCTTCTGTATCTTCATTTTTCAACAATAGTGGTTAATGCAGACAAGTAAATGAGTAAGAAAGGATATGATAGGGTTCCTTGCTCATTTGTGCTTTCTTAGAATTAGCTTCTTTTTGCACTCAAAGCAAGTTCTAGTTCAAGTGGGAAGCAGTTTGCGCCCTCACTTCCTCAGTCATAGATATAACAAAGCTCGTATTTGCTTTGAGTCTCATTAAACTCCCACACATGTGAGTCTACTAGCAATCTGTGCTCATGGGGCACTGCAAACCCTATGTGCTAAAGGGTGGCAATAAGCAGCAGAGATGCAGCATATAGAAAATACAGTGTATCTCCTTTGCTCACGTGCATCTCCATTGTCACATTAGACTTCATTCACAAAACACAAGTTTAAAGCTAAAATTATTAAGAATTTCAAGACAGAAACAGTGCCTTAAACAAAGGGTGGGTCTTCCTGAGCACAGTGCCCTGTATGACCACACAATACAGGGTGGACAAATAGTCTCTTGATGGACACAAGCTTTCAGTGGGATATCTTTGTGCCATGGACTCCTTCCTCACCCACTGGCAAGGGCTGTGACCAAAAGACGTCCCGAGAAGGACCCTCCATAGGGCAGGTCCCAGGGCAGCAACCCTATTCCTTTGGCCTGGGCCTATAGGCCAGACAGATGGTGACTTCTACCCCTAAAGGAAAGATGGTGGGAGTGACATATTTGAGGACAGAGAAGATTTATTGTGTCCTCAACCAAGCACATTGTACATACTCAATACATATTGATGAATAAATGAATACACATAAAGCAAACATGTGGTTATACAATGGAACAGATGAGGGCATGTGTTTTGATGAAATACCTGACTTAGATGGGGAATGCAGGCCTAAATTCAAAGTCAACTCTCTCTCCTGTTAATTCCAATGCAATTTTGCATATGCTCTAATTGTGTACTATTTATCCTGGGCTATCACACCACACAAAGAACCACCAAAGCAACATGTTCCATCTTCCTCTTTATATATGATTTTTTAAATTACCCCAGCTAACAAAATACTGAGCTCTGTGCTTTATTGCCTCAATTATGTTTTTCATCATTATATTCCTTCTTCAACCTTGAGACTTACTTTTCTTAAATTGCATTCCCCACATCTGGGATACGAGCCATTCTGTTGATACAGCAAATGCATATGATAACGGAAATGTGCATCTGTTTCAATTCTCTAAAACCCAGGCAAGATTTGACCAAACAAATCACTAGACCATTCAAAAATCCCACTTTTTTATTGAATGTATTCACACGAAACTGGTAAAAAGTCAACACTGAGGAAGAAAATGTTGCTCACCTATTTTTTAAAAAAAATATTTGGATCCTAATTGTATGCATTTTTTCAGCTTGGTTAGGAAAATAAATCTGTTGAAAATGTCCCACCACCAAAGAAAAATATTCATACATTTACTGAAAGCAAATAACCCACCAACAAACCTTGAACTTTGAGAAGAATGAGACTTAGCATTGCCACCCTCTCTGTTCACTTTCATAGGTCTAATGGGTTGAATATAAATATTGCCTCTAGTTTCCCTTTTTTTATGAGTGTATCTTAATGGGCTACCTGTACTCTGTACTTGGTCCCCAAAATCTCAACACATGCCTATGAGTACCTAACCTTTATTGAGAAAAAATAATGTTTTCCTACTGCACTTTGAAACCTTCAGAAATTCTCACTCCACTTTAATAAGAGAATCTCAACCATGGGCTTTTTTATTCAAAAACAAGGATGTTGGTTGGAAGTCCTAACTCCTGTCTAGTATGTAATTTCCATTACCTTAAACAATTCTAAAATCAATGGAGATAATCCCAGATTTTAAAAGGCTATGCTAATTGCTCTGATTCCTTTTATTCACTAAATCCTTCTTTATTTCACCATTCCTTAAAAGAGAATGGTACTTTTTCTTTAGGAATCAATAAACTCTCCCAGAGCCATTGAAGCTTCCAGAAAATACAGACAGATAAAATTTTTATTTTATCTTAACTTCTTTCCATATTCATTGATCCCAAATGTTCAAAGACACAAAAACAAGACTGTATCTTTTAAAAAATCACAGCCACCAAAGCTCAAAGTTATTATTTAGCCACCTCTAGTATAAATGGTTGGCCTGTTTTTGATGCATAGAAAGGGCTACATCATGATAGGTTGATTGTCTGATTGATGTTTAAAAGGCAAGTGCCTGAGGGAAAATTTGAAGTTTTTTCTTATCATCGTATCCTTTACAACTGCATGAAATATGTAATTTTCTATAAATCACTCTCAAAATGGGTTGTATCATTTTCATGCTTCTGAGAAAGGCAATTTGGACCAGTTCTCCAGCAATTTGAAATAGAAATTTGACTGATGACAAGACAGTTCAACAGTAAATAGCCTTCACAACATTTAGTAAGAAGTAGCTATGGGCCAGTCACCTTACCAGGTACCAGACATAGGACACCTAAAATTGAGTCCTTGACTTATAAAAGTTCACAGTGAAGTGGGAAAATAGTAGAAATAATCTACATGAAATGTGCAGAGTAATAATACACATAGTATGTGCAGAGTAGTATAGTGACACAGAGGCCCAGTAACAACAGGTGGAGATTCAGTAGAGTGGTTAAGATCATATTTAAATTTCAGATATGTGATTCACTGTTTCGCCTTGCAAGTTATTTGCCTCTCCGTGTCTCAGTTTCCTCCTCTGTAATAGTGATAATGACAGTACTTATCTCATAAGGTTATTGTGAAGAGTGGGTAACTCAGAACAGTGTCTGGAACATAGCACTCAAAAAACATTAGTCATTGTTAATACTATCAGATTATCTATAAAAGGGAGTCTGAGATTTAACCTACAAAAGTAGATGGAGAAGTGCAGGCTTCATGTAACAAACATGTGTGGGAAATCCCACTCTGTGGCTGGAGAACAGACTAAAAGTATGGAAAATCTATATAATAAACGCCTAATATGCAAATTGTACCCTCGACTGAAGTTCAACCGGGGTGGGGGGGGGGCCCTGGCCGGCCAACTGTGGAAAGGGAGGCCCCAGCCAGTGGTGGCAGCAGGCAGCTGGGGGAAGGGAGGTCCCAGCTGGCAGCTGGCAGCCAGCAGCTGCTAAGGACAGTACCTATGCATGAATTTCATGCACTGGGCCTCTAGTGTGATAATAACACTGCTCTGGAATGTGACACATGTGAATCTTAGTTCTGTTATACACTCACTAGCTAGTTATCCTGGTGTGAAAACAGTAGGTGCTCAATACACAATAATGAGGATTATTCTAGGTGTATGGGTGAAAATGGCTTGAGATTGGCACTAAAAGTCTCAGAGAGTATAGATTACAGATTACAGAGAGCTTGTATATTCAAGGTATCACTCAATAATTGCTGCAAAAATGTTGTGTAACAAATACTCCCCACCCCAAATATTAGTCGCTTACAACAGCATTTATTTTCTAACTCATAGGTAACTCAACTGAGATTTGGCTTATTTTGGCTGATTTTTGCTGGGCCTGCTTGGGTTCACCTTGGTTTGGCTACAGGCTGCAGAACAAGTTCTGCTCCACATATCTCTCATTCTCAGAACTGTGGCTATCTGTACGAAGCATACATTTAAGGGCATGCATTTATCTTGACAGTAGCTGAAGCCAAAGAGAAGCATCCAAACTGTATAAGTATATTTAAAATCTGCTCACATCACATCAGCCAAAATTCCACTGATTAATGTAAGTTGTGAGAGATGGGGAAATATTCCATGTTCACATTACAGCAAGAATTGCAAAGTCACATGGCAAAGCCTGTGGATGTATACTTCCATTATAAGGATCATAGATAATTACAAATAATACTCTAATGTACACATTTGGGAGTTTTTATCATTCTATAGATTTGAAAGATCCGTTAAAGACATTATATTAAGAAAAGGAAACGGTTAGATTGATTTAAATTTTGGAAAGTGCATCCTGGAAGCTATGTGAAAGATGAATGTGGTGGGGAGGGACGAGTGCTTCTAGTCCATGGACCAGACAAGACATGGTTAGGATATGGAATTGCATGAAGAGAATAAATGTGAAAAAAGTTGATGAGTTAAGTTTGGCAAGACTTGGTGACTAATTGGATGTGGCTTGAGTGGGAGAGGGCAGGGCTGGTACGAGAAAAAAGTGGAGGTCACTCAGAAATTCCAAGGTTAGACAACTTGGGTGATAGTAACAGTATATCCTGAAATAAGGAGGGCTGTAGGAAGAGAACTTTTAGAAGGAACAGGGCATGGGAAATTAATGAATCTAATTTTAAACAGTGTAGTGGCTTTGTAATGTGTCAACTTGCCTAGGCTAATCTCTATTTCCTAGAATTCCTTTCTCTAAATATTTCTGACTAAGGTTGATAACATTTTTTGTCAAATGCAGAAAGTGGTTGTGTTATGCTTGGAAGGTCAATTCAGGGGCACCCTGGGTGATGTTGCAGTTGTCATTTATGTGTTGTCTCACCTGCTTGGTGGAGGACAACAGCTGGGCCCGCAGCTGCTCCATCTTCCACCTTATCCACCTTCTGTTTCTTTGACTTCTGGGTCACATACATGATTAGCTCCATAACAGAGATGTCAGCTCCTGCTGTAGGACACCTGCATCATCAAAGCTGTAGTCTTAAGCCATGAGCGACTGACAAGGGCTCTAGTCCTTTTTCAAAAGTTTCTATTTGTTCTTTATCCACCCCATTTTACAGCTTTCTTCCCTTACCAATTGCCTGTGCTGCGACTTTAAGCTAGAGAATCTAATGTAAAGATTATAGCCTTACAGAAACTATTTACCAACTTCTACAAGTGCAAAAGGTCAAATCACAACAACAATGAGAACACCTAGCACAAAATCTTTGTTTATAAATACCATTTCCCACTGAAAGGAATCAAGAATCTTTGGATAAATGGCTGATTCCAGGATCAGGATATAGAAATTATAAGATGAGCCAAAAATATGATTGTGTGTGTTTCAGAAAGTAGGAAAGTATGCAGAAATTTATGATGCACATAAAAAATACACAGGAGTTTCCTGACTGGTGTGTCTCAGTGGTTGAGCATTGACCCATGAACCAGGAGATCATGGTTGGATTCTGGTCAGGCTACATGCCAAGGTTTTAGGCTGGATCCCCAGTGGAGGGCTTTCAGGAGGCAGCCCATCAATGATTCTCATCATTGATGTTTCTCTCTCTCCTTCTCCCTTCCTCCCTCTGAAATCCATAATATATATACATATATATTTAAATGACACAGGAGTCACCTTGAAGAGAATTCCATTGGCCATATCTGAGAAAATTTAACATCAAAAATATATCATATAGTGCCTTAGCTGGTTTGGCTCAGTGGATAGAGTGCCAGCCTGCAGACTGAAGGGTCCTGAGTTTGATTCCAGTCAAGGGCACATACTTCAGTTGCAGGCTCCCGGCCCTTGTCACAGGCATGTGGGAGGCAACCAATTGATGTGTCTCTCTCACATCAGTGTTTCTGTCTCTCTCTCTCTCCATTCCACTCTCTCTAAAAATCAATGGGAAAAATATCCTCAGACGAGGATAAAATATATATATCATATAGCAATAAAATTTAAGCCACTGAATAAAAATAAAAATCTATGGATGGACTTATATGCATGAATATAAGCCTAATCAATGGACACAGACAACAGGGGAGTGGGGGCATGAAGAGGAGGTGGGGGTAATGGAGGAATAAGGACACATACATAATACCTTAATCAGAAAAGAAATTTTAAAAAATCTATGGATCCATATTGATTGATAGATTGATAGATAAAAGAAAGAGTTCATTCTTACATGCTAACTAATGCCAATTAATAAATCTAGATGGAATAATGACTTAGAAAACCACCATTTTGAATCAAGAAGGACCAATATCACTTAGGCAGTATTCTTGTTAAAAAGGCATAAGCTGAATTTAATCATAAGGAATCATCAGAGTGAACCCAAATTGAGGAATATTCTACAAAATATCTGTCTGGCCTCTATTTTTTAAAAGTCAAAGTAATGACAGTTAAAGAAAGGCTGAAGAAATATTCCAGAATAAAGGAGACTAAAGAAACATGAAAATGAAATATAAGACAGAATCTTGGATTGGATCATAACCCCCCTCCCAAATATATATATATATATATATATATATATATATATATATATATATATATATATATATATATATATAATAAAAATCATTATTGGGGCAATTGGCAGCATTTGAATAAGGTATGTTGATTATCCTATATAATAAAAGCCTAATATACTAAGTGTCCAGTCATCTGTTCAACCAATCAAAGCATAATATGCTAATGATATGTTAACACCACTCAACTGCTCACAATGGCATACACTGACCACCAGGGGACAGTCGACTAGTCGCTATGACATGCACTGACCGCCAGGGGGCAGTCAGTTGGCCAACTGGTCACTATGATATGCACTGATCACCAGGGGGCAGATGGTCCTACCAGTAGGTTAGCTTGCTGCTGGGGTCCGGCAAATCAGGACTGAGCAAAAACAGCCCGGACATGCCTTGGAGCCCTCCTGCAGTTCCTCCCCAGCTGGCCAATCTCCTGTGTCCCTCCCTGGCCCTGATTGTGCACTGGTGGGGGGTCCCTTGGCCTGGCCTGCACCCTCTCACAATCCAAGCTCAATTTTGTGCACTGGGGCTCTAGTATAATAGAATTGTATTAACATGATTTTTAATCAATATAATATAGTTATGTGAGTTAATGTCTTTGTCCTTAGGAAATATACACTGCTGAAGTATTTAGGGGGAAAGGGACAAGATGTCTGCCACCTACTTTCTATTGATTGAAGATATACTGTATTACAAGACAAGAGGTGGTGTGGAGAGAGAGAAGGGCAGGAAACAAGAGGGGAGAGGAAACAAGAATGCTGAAGCCAACGTCATAAACTGCTCACAATTGGTAAACTGAATAAAAATATGTGGGAGGTTTTCGTTCTACTCTTTCAACTTTTCCATAAGTTGGAAAATTATTTTAAAATGAAAGTTGAAAGACAAAAAAATAGATACTAAGTATGCTATAACCTGCTTGAGATCTGACCTTTGGATTAAATAAGATAGAGGTCATGAGCAACCATGACAGGAGAGGTTGGGGAAGAGTGCTGTGAAGAAAATGTTATTGGGATCTGTTGACAATAGAACATAAAGAAAGCAGAATCCCCATGACTATAGGAAATATAATCAATAATATTGTAACCATGTATGGTGCCAATTGGCTACTGGAAATAAAGAGGAACCACTTTGTAAAGTATATGATTGTCTAACCACTATGCTGTACACCTAAAACTAATACAAAGTAATATTGAATGTATACTGTAGTTGAAAAGAAAAGTAAAAAAGAAAGAAAGAGCCCTGGCCTGTGTTGCTCAGTTGATTGAACATTGTACCATGCATCAAAAGGTCACTGGTTCAATTTCTGGTAACGGCACATGCCCAGGTTGCAGGCTGGATCTCCGATTGGGGTGCATGCAGGAGGCAGCCAATCAATGTATCTCTACATCAATGTTTCTATCTCTCTTCCTCTCTCTCTCTTTCTCTCTCTCTCTCTCTCTCTCCCTCTCTCTCTCTCTCTCTCTCTCTCTCTCCCTCCCTCTCTCTCTCTTCCTAAATTAATAAAAACTTTTTTTAAGTTGCCCTGGCCCCAAAGTGATAATTAATCTGTCCCTTCCCTTCATTTGTTTGTCCTTTGATTCTACCACCTTCTGTTCCGTATTACTTGTGTATTATACTGCCTGCTATTTTGTGAATCTAAAGAGGGCAGACACCCGGTCTTGTCCATCTTTGTGCTCTCTGCATGGCTGACCTTGCTCCCTGCACTAAGTAGGTGCCCCTAAATGTTTGTGACTTGAACTGTGACAGCTGGGTAAATGTTGAAGCTGAGTTGAAAGCTAGAGATCCTCTCTTCCAGTTCCCATTTCTAATCAAATAATGTTCCCTGGTTTTACCCAACTTTGGAAAAGTTACTTTCAAGGTCAGGAATGAGGCAATATTCTGCCCATTTTATTTTATGAGCAGACACAAAGATTAGGTTTGCTTTTTTCTTTTTAGTTCTCCTAACACTGAGCTGATTGATGGAAGATAGAGGAAAGTAATAAACCTTTATTCACAGAACTACAAAAACCCTCTCTGGCTGCTGCCTCCTTCCCTCTCTGGAGATAGATGGGGCCATTGCTATTATGAAATATACAACAGAGGGGTGTTTTCCCAGTAATCCCTCTGGTACTCATCTACATCTGACTACTTTGTGATAAAGATATCACCCTTGAGACAGAACCTGTCATCAAAACAAGCAGGCCACATATACATTTAACTGTTTGATTTCTTAAAGAGAATAACAGTTTAATAATGAAAAACTGACTACTCCTTTCAAGGCAATGATTTTACAGCCTTAGAGAGCAAGCATACTAGGTCAGACCAAGTAGATATTTCAGAAATAAATTAGTCATAACACTGCATGCCAAAGCACTCTCCTGTTCTTTTTTTCTACCAGTGACAACTGGCTAGGGGCCCAGCTCACCAAGAGGGAAGCCAGAGGAGGCCAAACATCGAAGTAAGCAAGGCATTCTGTGCAACTTTGATGCTGAAGTAATAGTCTGAGAGTCCAAAAACAGCACTCATGTTGGCTGGGATAGGCCCTGACTGGGCACAGGCCTTGTTGCAGTTAGTTTTCACTGCAAACCAATCCTTTCTAGAAAGTAGTGGCTTAAAACAACAAATGGGGTATTCCTTCTCACTCTTCCCTGGGCTGGTGGGGCACTTCTTGCCTGGGCCACTTTAGTGATCTCTATGGAACTCCTACTGTGTCTGGGAGCAGCTGGGGGGCTCAGCAGGGCATGAATAGACTGGGATGGCCTCATTCACATATCTCAAAACTGGCTCAGCATCAGCCAGGGCAATGGGGATGACTTTGCCACGCATGTGTTTCCCATCACCAAGCAGGCTAGCTCAGGTTCCTTCCAAGTGCCTCTGCTGGGGACAGGCTGCTGGGTCACAAGGACAGCCCAGGAGGTAGAGAAACAAAAGCCACTTCTGAATGGGAGGATCTGCGAGGCCACATTGAACAGGGGTGGGAAGAATCTGTGGCAGTTTTTGCAATATACTACCAGCCCTAGACTTCGCCACTTTTTCCTTTTCTCTTCTTTGTCACTCTCCTAGGAGGTAACAGCAGAAAAACAAGTGACTCGAAAAAGAAGGTGGTACTGACTGCCTTCCTTGGAGCCCTTCCATGTTGATCCCTTGTTGGGTTCTCTGTGAGCTGCTGTGGAAGACAAGCAATGCAAAGACCTGGAAAGAAGAGCTAAAGCACATGCTTGGAGAAAGAAAGCTCCTTCCAGCTCTACTTGTCTGAAGATAGAATGGGGGAGGACAGGTGGTCCATTTTCTGAGGCATGGACTGCTGAGTGGGCAAGAAAGGAGATATGGAAGGTCCAGGCTGCCTCCACACCTGCCTTCCCTCCATCTATCAGCTCAGGGCTGTCAGGGTCCTCAGAAGCCACAATTCCTCAAAAAGTGGTCTATGTCGTATAAAAAGTAGATAACTGCATATAAAAACTTAATTTAAAAAGAGTAGTCTTAACATTCAATGCTTTATTTGGAGGTAGTTTCAAGCATACAGAAGAGTTGCAAGAATATTAATAATACGTAGAACAGCTGACCCTTTATCCAGAGTCAGTTATTAGTCACTTATTGTTAACATCTTGCCTCATTTGCTTTATTATGTGTACTCTCATTCTCTCTCTCTCTCTCTCTCTCTCTCTCTCTCTCTCTCTCTCTCTCTCTCTCTCTTTCTCTCTCTCTCTCTCCATATATGTGTATGTATGTATATGCACACACATAGCAGGTCCTCAAATAACATCAATTTATCCATTCAACATCATTTTGTTATAACATTGGTGAAATGCCATAGGAATCTTGTTTCTATCAATTAGCTTCTGCTAAAGTTGGTTTTGTTATACCTTGTTTCTCTCAACATCAGAGAATCTATGACATTGAGGACATAGTGTGCCTGTGCCTGTGTGTGTGTGTGTGTGTGTGTGTGTGTGTGTGTGTGTGTGTGTGATCTCTATTACTCTCAAATAATTCAGTATATACAAATATACTAGAGGCCCAATGCAGGATGTTTAGCAAAGGGCTCAGCCCTCACAGACGCGGCGGCTTCCTTGGCCCTCACAGCCCTGGCTTTGTCTGGAAGGTTGTCTGGAAGGACGTTCAGAAGGTTGTTTGGCTGTCCAGTCTAATTAGCATATTATACTTTTTTATTATAGATATTCATACATATATGTGTACTATATATATGCATATATATATAAATATATGTACACTGAGCCATTTGAAAGTGATTGCATATATTGTGAGTGACTCTGTACCCTAAATACTTCAGTATGTATGTTCTAAGTCTCTTTCTGAAAAAGAATTTCCTTTAAAGTTAAGAGAACAAGCATTGAAGAGGGGCCCCTCCAACTAGTATAGGACTCCCAGAGCAGTACACACAGAGCTCAGCTGGGAAAAGCCATCTCTCATATTCTGTCCAGTCTTCTCTAAGGCCACAAGAGTCTTCCGCCATTCTCCTTCTAGAAGTGCAGCCCAGAGAGAAGAGAGCACCAGAAAGAGACAGGAGACAGGGCATTTAGCATCAAGAAAAGTGAAGGAGGAGTAAGACATTTATTATTGCTTCTAGGAAATCAAACAATTGGAGGCGGACGGAAGAACACTTAAAGTTGTTTTTTATTTCTTTTTTTCATATATTTTATTGATTTTTCACAGAGAGGAAAGGAGAGGGACAGAAAGTCAGAAACATCGATGAGAGAGAAACATCGATCAGCTGTCTCCTGCACACTCCCCACTGGGGATGTGCCCACAACCAAGGTACATGCCCTTGACCAGAATCGAACCTGGGACCCTTCAGTCCAGAGGCCGATGCTCTATCCACTGAGCCAAACCGGCTTGGCAAAGTTGTTTTTTATTTCAAACAAGGATGGGTAGGAAGAAAAGTATTATGCTAAAATGAAACACCTGGGGCTTTTAGAGGACAAGGACAAATACCCCAAAGACAGATATTCTCTACTTGATTAATTTGCTTAAGACAGACATTCAGAAGTCTTAAAAACCAGAGGCATCTCTGTGGTACACATTGAAACTATATGTCTTTTCCCCCTGAAAACATTCTAGCATCATTTCCTCTTTTTGAATGATCTGGACTCATAATGTAAGAAGCAGCATGCTCCAGCTCATAGCTTCTTGACTTTGGCTGGCTGGTTAGCTCTAGTGGCCAAGAACCCCCCAGTTCCTGGCTCTACCTGGCTTCATTGTCAGTGTGGTGGGCATGAGTGGGAGGCTGAGGATAGTAGTTTGTGCTAAGTGTCTTAGTTACTAACCATGTGAAGGGTATCTGGGAAATATTAAACAGACTATCTGCTTCTTTATCTAAACAACCATTTACCTGGATAAGAAAGTTTATTTGACCCAGAACAAATCATGGAGGTAACATTTAGGCCCAAACCCCTTGTTTCTAAGATGTGGATGTTCTAAAGATAATGCTTTCTAGGTAATAGACAGACCTTAGTCTTGGCTGTGGACACTGCAGGGCCCGTTAACCAGCTCCAGCCCCCTCAGCCATGGTCAGAGAGGCCCTGGAGAACAGTTGTACACCGTGAATAAGAAAGCTTTTGTGCAGGGGGAAGGCTGGAGTGGGTGGGAGGTGGATGCTGGGGGAGATCAACCGAAGGACTTGTATGCATACATATGACCATAACCAATGAATGAAAGACACTGGGGCGGGGAGGGGGGCAGGTGGGGACATGTGCTGGGGGGTAAGGGAGGCTGGGGGGAGGATATTGGGGGGGAAAGGAAAACATATGTACTACTATTAAATATGTTATATTGTAAATAAAATAAAAGATTAAAAAAAAGAAAGATTTTGTGGAAGTACAAGTTTACAACAGAGAAGTTCCAGCATACTGCTGGAAATATATATATATATATATATATATATATATATATATATATGCTCAGAACATGAAAATTCATGCACAGGAAGCGGGGGTCCCTCAATCCGGCCTGCCCCCTCTCAAAGTCCAGGAGCCCTCAGGGGCAGGAGGTGACCCAGTGATCAGGGGAAGGCGATGCCCCCGTCACAACTCTACTGTTGCCATTGCCAGCAGCACAAGCTTTAGCCAGCCCTGGTTACCTGAGCCTCGGGTCGGCCCCAGGCGGCTGAGCAGCTGCTATCCAAGACTTACCTGTGCCTCAGGCCGGCCCTGGGCAGCTGGGGGTCTGAGGAGACTGGGGGACTCCAGAGGCAGGCGTGTGGAGCAGCTGGACCCATCTGGGGGCACACCTGGCCATGCCGCTTGCCTGCCACCCCGGCAGGGCTGAAGGGACTAGGCGCTGCAATCTTGTGGCTGTGGGTGCCGCCATCTTTTGAGGGCGTAGCAGTCAATTAGCATATTCCCTCTTTATTAGATAGGATATTTCATTTAGTGAATTAAAGAGGGTAAGAGGAACAGTTTGATTTTACCTACACCACTCTTTCCACAGCTCAGCACCAAGAGAGGCTTTTCTGGCCCATGATTTCTCCTGCAGGGACTATGTAAGTGAGCACCTAGATACCCCAACTGTGCAGGACGCTTCCAGAGAGACCTATTTCTCTCACTCACCCCATCCCGAGTGCTGAGTCATGAGATGCAGAGACTGTGGAGCAAACATGGCTGGGAGAGCAGCAGGCAGGACACTCAAAGGCCATTAAAAGGATGCAGATCCTACTAACTGTCAAGGACTCCACCAAGAAGCCCTCCCAAATGGGGTCATGGGTACACCCAGCACTTTGTGCCTGCCCTCCCTCCCGACCCCAACATACACACACACACCCTGTGGCTGGCTCCACTTTATATGCTCCTGATCGGCAAGAGCAAGCTTTAGCAAAACGCTAGTGAAGATGGCAAAAAACCTACCCAAATCTTCTGGCAAGGAGAAGACCATAAAGCTGAGCTTTATCTCTGCCCTTGGAAAGCAAAAGAGAGGCTGTCAGCACAGCCTGATGGGATGCAGGATCAATAGAAGGCATACAAGCTTAAGAATTTTGCCACAAGAGGGAGCAAGAAGCATGGAGCAAGAAGCATGGAGCAGGTGTATCAACAAAAGGTCTGGAATCCCTAGTAAGACTGATGGAAGGGATTTCCTCACTAATGCATTTCGTAAAGACTGGAGGAAATGACTGCTACTTCGAATGGGATGACAGCAATGCAAAAGTTCAAGGAACATGGTAAATCAAGGGATCATGACATCACAAAATGATCATAATAAGTTTCCAGTAACTGACCTCAAGGACGTGGACCCAATAAAACTAAAATAATTAATAAGATGACATTAGTAAGTCCTTATTTATCAATAATTGCTCTAAAGGTAAATAGATTAAATTATCCCATCAAAAATCACAAAGTGGTTGGATGGATTTTTTTAAGATACAACCATATACTGCCTTTAAGAAACTCACTTCAGCTTTAAGGACATACACGAGCTCAAAGTAAAGGGATTAAAAAAAAGATATTCCATGCAAGTGGAAACCAAAAGAGAGCAAGGGTAGCAATACTTATACAGAATAGATTTTAAGCCAAAATTGGTAACAGGAGACAAAGAAAGTCATTATATAATGATAAAGAAGTCAATTTATCAAGAAGGTATAACAATCATAAATATATATATGAACCCAACATCTGAGCACCGAAATAAATTCAGATCTGAAGAGAGAAATAGACAAAAATGCAATTATAGTTGAGGACTTCAATACCCTACTTTCAACAATGGATAGATTATCCAGACAAAAACTCATTTTAAAAAAACATTGGATTTGAACTATATGTTAGATGAAATGTAGCTAATAGACATATACAAAAGATTTCATCCAACAGCAGCAGAATATACATTCTTCTCAAGTGCATACAGAACATTCTCTAGGACATATCATATGTTAAGCCACAAAACAATTCTTAGCAAATTTAAGAAGCTGGAAATCATTCCAAGTATATTTTCTGACTACAATGGTATGAAACTAGAAATCAATAAGAAGAAGACTAGAAGATTCACAAATGTATGGAAATTAATACACTGCTGAACAAACAATGGGTCAAAGAAGAAATCAAAAAAGAAATTTAAAAAATACCTTGAAACAAATGGAAATATACACAAAACATACCAAAACTTATGGGATGTAGTAAAGCAGTTCTAAGAGGGAAGTTTATAGTGATAAATGCCTACTTTAAGAAAAAAGTTCTCAAACAACCTAACTTTACACCTGAAGGAACTAGAAAAATAACAAACTAAGCCCAAAGTTAGCAGAAGAAAGAAATTAAAAGTCTGAATATAAATAAATGAAATAGAGACCAGAAAAATCTTTAAAGAAATCAATAAAACTAAAAACTGGTTTTTCAAAAATATAAAATTGGTAAAACTTTAGCTAGTCTAAGGGAAAAAAAGAGAAGACTTGAAATCAGAAATGAAAGAGTTATCACAACTGAAAAAAAGAATCACAAAGCCTATGAACAATTATGTGCCAACAAATTAGATAACTGAGAAGAAATGAATAAATTCCTAGAAACATATAACCTACCAAGACTGAATAATGAAGAGATGGAAAATCTGAACAGACCAATAATGAGTAAGGAGATCATTGATTAAATTAAAAACCTCCCAATGTGGAAAAAGCTCAGGATCAGATCGATTCACTGGCAAACTGTACCAGGCCTTTAAGAAATTAATACTAATTCTTCTAAAACTCTTCCAAAAACGTGAAGAAGAATGAACACTTCCAAACTCTTTTTATCAGGCCAGAATTAGCCTAATATCAGTCAGATTAAGACACTAGAAGAAAAGTAGACATCAATATCCCTGATAAATAAAGATGCAAAAATTCTCAATAAAATATTAGCAAATGAAATTCAATAGTATATAAAAATATTATACAACCTGACCAAGTTAGATTTATCCCTGGGTTGCAAGGATGATTTGGAATATATAAAACAATAATACACTGCCTTGGCCAGGTGGCTTAGTTGATTGGAGTATCATCTGATATACCAAAAGGTTGCAGGTTTGATACCTGGTCAGGCATGTATGACAGGTGAACAATTGATGTTTCTCTCTCACATTGGTGTTTCCTTCTCTCCCTTCCTGTCCCTAAACATATCCTCAGGTAGAATTAAAATACTACTATTAATAATAACGATAATATGCTATACCACACTAATAGATTTAAAGATACAAATCATTATCTCAATAAATAAAACATTTGATAAAATATAACATTCTTTTATGAAAAATAATTTTATAAAATACAACATCCTTTTATGATAAAAAAAATACTCAATAAATTGGGCATAGAGTTTTGTACCTCAAAGTAATAAAGGACATACATAACAAACCTACAGCTAACATCATAGTCACTGGTGAAAGGTTGAAAGATTTTCTTCTAAAATCAGGAACAAGAAAAGTGTGTCCATTCTCCCTTCTTCTATTCAACAGGGTACTAGCATTCTTGGCCAAAGCAATTAGGCAAGAAGAAGAAATAACAGGTATCCAAATTGGAAAGGAAAAGTAAAATTGCCTCTGTTTGCAGATAACAATTATATATATATATATCCTAAAGACTCCACCAAAATACTGTTAGAACTAATATTAGAAATATAGATATAGATATAGTGTATGTGTGTGCATATATATGTGTGTTTATATATATACTAGGGGCCCAGTGCACAAAATTCATGCACTGGGGGTGGGTGATCCTTCAGCCCAACCTGCCCCTCACTCATACTGGGAGCCCTCAGGGGATGTCCTACTGACCACTCACCCCCAGCCTGCCCAAGGCCTAAAGCCCTTGGGCACTCAGCCATCGCCCTGCTCGACTCAGCCCTGGCCTTAGCCCAAGCTGCCTTCGACCACCCGGCCCTGGGGGCCGGGCACTCCCTGCTGTTGCTGCTTCATCTCCGCCTCCGCTCACAGTGCCCAGGGGCCTGGTGCTTCCCCCTGCAGCCACCACCGCCGCTGCTTCCACTCACAACGCCGCTGCTGCCGCTTTGTCTCCACCACCCCCCGGCCGGGCACTCATGCCACTTGGCCCCACCCCTTGTGCCGCTCATCCCCACCCCCGCTTCTGATTGGCTGGTAGCATAGCAAAGGTATGGTCAATTTGCATGTTTCTCATTTATTAGATAGGATAACCTGTCCTATAGCAGCTTAAATAAAGGGTTGGGGAGATGTCAGTCAAAGGGTACAAACTTACAGTTTGTAAGATGCATAAGTTCTGGGGATCTACTAATAATGTACAGCATGGTGATTGTAGTTAACAATACTCTATTGTATTCTGTACTATGTTGAAAGTAGCTAAGAGAGTAGTAGATCTTAAATGTTCTCACCACCACAAAAAAAAAAGTAATTATGTGAGGTAAACTAACCCTACTGTGGTAATCATATTGTAATATGTAAGTGTATCAAATCATCACATTTTATGCCTTACACTTACACACTATTATGTCAATTATACCTCAAATACATAAGGAGTCAAATATTAGGAAAAGTTCAAATGATTACAAAGATGCTGGCTCCAAAGTACCTGAGTTGCTGGGATCAATGCCAACAGCCACCTACATTCAGACTTTCTGTTATGAGAGAAAAATGAGCCCTATTTTTATTTAAGTTGCTGTAAGACAGGTTTTATGCTACTTGCAGCTAAGAATACTCATGATGGATTCCCTGTTCCCCGCAAAAGCCACAGCTCTTGTTTAGTTGCTAATGTGAAGAGTTCTGAGCAACCATATCATAGAGGTCCTGTGTGGTCAGGAAAAAAACATGTTTCACATGAAATTTGGGGAACTAGATGGCTCTTTGCTCTATGTGCTTCTAAGATCAGGGAGCAGGGAGGAAGGAAGGGAAGGGGTATTTTAGACCAGTTTAGGACTCACCTTCAAAGGGTGTGAGACTAGGAATTCCCCGTTCTATCTGAAATCTTTTAACGTGACACTGGATTGACAAAGATATGCCTCAACACAGAAGCCCTGAGGAGTAGACAGAAAGAGAATCTGAGGGAGGAAGGTAAATATAAAGGGATGTGAAATTTACTTTCAAGTTGAGTGACTTGACTGGTGTGGGTGCCAACGAGATGAGATAATGAGGAGCGATGTGATGACGCAGGTCAAAATAGGCGGGGGAGAGAGTGGTTAGCCAGACGAGCGGGTTGCCCATGGGCCTGAGACTTAGGAAGCCTTCGTAATCATTTGCATATATGAGGTGTATTTATATGCATTTCCACATTACGTTGAGTGACTGCACCTGCAACTGCTATGGATTCTCAAAAATATCTGGGACCCAAAAAGTAGTGGAAACTCTCCTGATCCGGTCGACCTGACAGATTTCAGAAAGCGGGTAAGCAGTCATTTTAGCCACAAGGTGATGCTGCACAGACTCTTTCTCACATGTGGGAAAAAAGCAATCAAGGCTCAATTATGGGCAGTGAGGGCCTAAGGGAGAGAAGTACAGTAAAAGGGGTCACTGGAGGGGGTAGAGGAGACATCTGTAATACTTTTAACAAAAAAGACAATCTCTCTCCTCTCCTCCCCTCCCCTCCCCTCCCCTCTCCTCCCCTCCCCTCCCCTCCTTTCTCCTCTCCTCTCCTCTCCTCTCCTCTCCTCTCCTCTCCTCTCCTCTCCTCTCCCTATCCTTTGCTCCCTCCCTTTCTCCAAGATCAATTTTTTTTAAATATTCCACTCAGTACAAATGACCTGCTTGGGAGGCAGCAATGACAAAGATCAGTCAATTTGCTGAAAGAAAAGTGGATTAATAATGCAGTCAATTGGAAAACCATTTCATTTGCTGCCAATTTCAGATAAGAAACATATACACAATCATCTAAGAGGAGTGCCGCTTAATATTTTTCTAAGCTTTTAAATATTACCACTTATTGCTGATTATGTCTTTGCCTATTTGTAAGAAAACAAATAAAATGAAATGTATTACTGGGTTATTAAGCCACAGTTTGTTATGAGGGATTTAAATAATTTTCACATTTTAGTTTGCCAATTATATTATTTCTCTCCAGTTTCTGAAAATAACTAATTAAAACAGTAATGGATCTGTGGGCTAAGTTTATATAAATATTTCAATTATTAAAGTGCTGAGAGAAAATAATTTCCCACAAAATACACTTTTACTTAGCTAATTAAATAATTTCCCATTTCACACTAGGAGAGAAAAAAGAGATAGAAGATAACTGAGGTTTCTAACATGAGCAACTTGAAGGATGAATTCACATAATTAGAAATACATTAATAGTTATAAGAGATTATTTGAAAAAAAAGGACCGCAATAACTTCCTCCCTCTCTCTGCCCTTAAGCATTTCCCTCCCACACTGACTCTTGGCTTGCCCATGTGACTTGCTTTGATTAATGGGACAATAGAAAATGTGACATAAGCAAAGATCTGAAAAGTACTTGTGCATTATGCTTGGGCGCTCCATAATCATGACCAGGTGAATGAGTCCACACTAGTCTGCTGGGTTATGAGGGACACATGGCCAAGTCATCCCCTGCCTTACCTGACACATGAAAGAGTTCATCTAAGATAAGCCAACCTCAGCCAAGCTTACCCAGACTAGGACAGCCAGTCAAATAATAAGAAATTGTAAATATTTATGTTGTTTTAAAATATATTTTAAGCCAACAAGTTTTGGGTGGTTTGTTTTGTAGCAAAAGCCAAATGTTATAAAAAGTATCATATTTAAGCATTGAATTTATAGAGAGAAAAAAGATTAAATTATATCTCCATTCCTCTGTTCCATTCAAAGTCAGTTATGAAAAGAATGTGTACATTCATTTTCTCCACTTCCTTTCTCCTCAATAACCTTAATCTGCAATTAAGTTTCTCTGCTCCACATTCCTGAATCTACTTCTAGAATGCCAAATTCCGTTTTATTGCTCTTACCCCTGTCAATCTCCTTTCTAGCTCTGTCTCTTCTGCCAAGTTTGTAAAGATTGAGCTTCTGGGTCATCTTCTCTATTTTACACTTTTCTGTGATTAACTAATCCTATCCCATAAATTTAAATACTGTCTGTATACTCACAACTCCCATATTTACATCTCCAACCATGCCCTCTCTTCTGAATTCCAGGTTTCTATTGCCAACTACCTACTAGACATCTCCACATGGATAGCAAACCTAACACATCAAAAATAGAATCCTGATATTCCACTCTGGAATCCCCACATTCCCTTTCCATAGCTTTCCTAGTATCTATTACTGTCATCTCTAATCATCCAGTTGACCACACAGAAGGATACAAGTCCTCTCTCTTCAGGTGCAACTCATTAGCAAATTGTGTTAGTTCTATGTCCAAAACCCATCAAATGAACATCCTTTTGTCTGTGCCTCCTCTTTTAACATATTAGTTCAAAACACCATCATTTCTTTTCTAAGTTTCCTAAATGAGTCCTATTTCCATCCTTTCTCCACTATAGTTTATTCTCCAGAAAGCAGATAGTTTTAAATGATCATTTAAAAGCATTCAACATATATCAGATCATATTACTCTCTTCCTTAAATCCTCCAATAACTTTATATTGTACCACAAATAGAGTACAAACTCCTTACTGTTTAACCTACCATCTGCCTTTCTCTCTGACTCCCCCATTAGAATGTGAAATTCATGAATTTTGTTTGTTTTGATGATTTGTTTGTTTTGATGATTTGTTTGTTTGCAATAGTCAATTCCATAGGAATTTAATAAAATGAATAAAAGGCTATTGACACTTGTGTTATTAATATCACAACTTTCTTATTTAAATACATATAATGTGCATGAAACATATATGCCTTAAAAATTAGTAAATGTAGGTATTACCATCCTTAAAACTCTGTAGTGAATGTCATCTGGATGGTCAGTGGATGCCTCCACAGAATTGGGATCTCTAATCTCAACAGGAACAATGAAATCCTGGAGTGATAAATCAAAATAATCATGAAATTCTCCTAGATTTCCTATTTCTACAGATATTACAAGCAATAGATTCAGGCTAATATCTTTATATATGGTGATGAGAAGCATGGGATTTAGAGCTGTGCTGGACTTTTTGTTGTTGCTAATCCTCACCCAAGAATATTTTTCCATTGATTTTTAGAGATAGTGGAAGGGAGAGGGAGAGACACATAGAAAGAACCATCTATTTGTTGTCTCCCATTCTCACACCAACAGGGGTTGGGGTTCAACGCTGAAACTGAGGTACATGCTTCTGATCAGAATCAAGCTTTCAATCCTTTAGTCAATGGGCTGATGCTTTAACCACTGAATGAAACCGGCCAGAGTTGTGCAGGACATTTTCATTTAATCCTCCAATCTCCTCCCTAACTATCAATATTCCATTCCATGCCCCCAAGGCTGAATTATTGCTTCTTCTGGTTTAAGATTAGGTTCAGTCAATGGGACCCTTAACAGGAGATTGGAAGGTAAGAGGAGAGTAAAGAGAGGGTATTTACTTCTCCCATGGTCGACTGTGGGCTGCCCATATCTTATTAAAAGCCATAGGTTCTACTTAGGAGTCCTTTCCATACAACTACCATAGTTCTGGTAACTCTTCCCTCCATTTGCTCTTCATGATGTTGCTACCCCTGGAGTATTACACCATACCTTCTTTAAACCCTACCTACATTTTTGTACATGGTTTCTTTATGAATTCATCTTAATTACTTGATTTTAATGTGCAATTTGGTTCACTCTGAGACCCTGAATGATACTTTCATTGATACCAGAATTGGCCTGAAGACATAGAAGACTAAAATGAAATTCTGGGATACAACAGATCACAAATTTGAGGAATACATAGAGAACTTCCTTGGGATTCTGGTAATCCCTGTGGATTCAGTTACATCACCATAATTCAAATTATCACACAGTGCAAGTAGAGAGCAAATAGCTGTTGAGTCTGGTCACCATGTGATAACAGTGATTATAAAGACTATAGGACAGCCGAAACCGGTTTGGCTCAGTGGATAGAGCATCGGCCTTCAGACTGAAGGGTCCCGGGTTCGATTCCAGTTAAGGGCATGTACCTTGGCTGCAGGCACATCCCCAGTGGGAGGTGTGCAGGAGGCAGCTGATCGATGTTTCTCTCTCATCGATGTTTCTGACTTTCTATCCCTCTCCCTTCCTCTCTGTAAAAAATCAATAAAATATTTTTTAAAATAAATAAATAAAAAATAAAGACTATAGGTCAGCTGATATTATTAATAATCCTAGAAAGAGTATATGGAAGGGAGAATAAATTGAGTGCTTGGTTTTCAACTCAGGGAACAGGTGCAAAATCAGAAAGCCTTGAAAGAAGCTAAAATAGTTTGTCACTTCCTGAAATTTCAGTGCGTATATGGCCGTGGACCAAGCTCACAAATACTAAATGGTACGCTGAGAAACAGAAATGGACATTTGGATAGATACAGACAAGACTGAGAATTTTGAACCCCAAATCTCTCTGAACCTCCCTTGCTGGAGAAGGCGGACACCCTCCCCCCCCCCCCATATTCTCTTCCAATCAGGTAATGATTCTAACCACAGCTGTGGTTCTGGATATAGTATCTTTATATGGTAAAATAAATAGAACCTCTGGCACCCGGGCTTAACAAAATTTTTAACCTATCCTCATCAGCATAGATTATCTGAAGCAATTTGACTTCATATTAAGGGACAGCAGTATACCTGAGTATTCTCAGGCTTATGTCAGCTCTCTTGTCTTTTGTCATAACAGAGTCTGTGAAGTCCTTGATCATCTTGATTTCCCACAAAGTAGCATGCTGACAGTATAATCATGACACTATAGCAACAGGACCCAGTAGACATGGGAAGTAAGGAAAATAGATGCATGCCATAGTGTGAGAGATAAGCAAGAGGACTCAGGGCTCTACTGCATCATTTAGCTTCTACGGATCCAGTGATCTTGAGTATCTTGGGAAATCACCTATAAAGGAGATTAAGTTGCTTCTCCTTATACAACCTGTCACAATGAAAGAGGCACAGTGATTTCAGAGTCAACACAGTCTACATTTGATCATACCTATTAAGTAGGGGGCCTGGAGCAAGGTAAGACTCTGTGATAGGTCCAGCTGTAGTACTAGTTGTCCTGTCACTTGGGCCTTATCTCTCATACATGGAGCCTCAGAAAGGTCTCAATGGAAGAAGCTTCTACCAACAATTCTCCATTTGAAAAGCAATACCTGGCTTGCTACTAGACCCTAGTAGAAACTGAGTACCTGACCAAGGTAAACTGCCCACCATGAACTGAATATCATCTTACCCATGTTATCATAAAACTAAATTGCACAGCAGGATTCCATTACAAAATAAAAAGGTGTAGACAGGACCAGACCCAAGCAAGTCCATAATAGGCACAAATAAACTGCTCAGGCTGGTGGCTCACACTCCTACCAGCTCCTACTGCTTTACCATAGTGCCTTTAATCCATACTTCTGGCCTCATAAGGAGCTCCCTCTGACCAGTTAATGGAAGTAGTAAAAGCTTAGGACTGACTTACAGGTGGATCTACATAGCATGATAGCACCAGCTAGAAGTCAATAGCTGCCTATATATGAGTGACCTACAAAGACAATGATAAAGGGTAATCCATCCACTGAGAGGGCCTAACTTCAGATTATAAATCTGGTTGTCCATTTTCTTTGAGAGATGGCCTAAAATAAGGATCTATGCTAAGGTGAATTACTAATAAGTTGACTAGCTATTCAGAGACTTACAAAAACTAAGATTAAAGAAATAATGACAAGGAGGACAGAGGACAGGTACATGGACAGACTTCTCAGAATGCAAAGAAAGTCTGAAGATATATATATATCCTCAGAAATGCCTACCAGAAGACATCCAATTTCAGAGATGGGCTTGGTAATTAGGTACACAAAGTAACCTGTCCTGTGAATGCTTGACAGTCTCTTTCTCCAGCCACCTTCTTCTTGAGGACTAGGATTACAGCTTTCAACTATTGTTAACACTATGGTTCTGTCCCATCTCTGTTGGTTTCCAAAAACACAAACCTAACAAAAAATATAGGTTGACTTGATGATATTGGTTGTCTTAGCCACAACTTTTTAAACATCCCTCAATTACCCAGTTTCAATGTGCCGTAAGTTTTCTACAGGGACCTTGAGTGATATAAAATGCAAGTAAACTTTTAAAAATCATCAGCTACTTATAGTCTTGATATTTCATAGCTCTCTAAACCTTGAATTACTGTTTGAAAAATGAAGACACCTTTCTCAGCGTGTTATGTGGAGTTGAATGCTGAATGCATAGTTTCTGACATATAGCTAATATTCAGAAAGTGATGGGGGGTATTATTTAGCTTTATTAAATAAAATAAAAGAAAATTTGAATGAAGTTTGGCCAAGTGGCTATGTAATGTACCTTTAAAAGTACTGCCACAAATTAATAGTAATAACTGCCAACACTTGCTAAATACTTGAGTATCAAGCACTCTTGTAATCTCCTTATAGACCTTATCTTCTTTGCTCTTCATAACAAATGAAGAAGGTACCACTGTGATCCCCATCCTATATAATAAAAGAGAAACATGCAAATTTGACCGTACCTTGGCTCCTGATTGGCTATGCTACCAGCCAATCAGGAGTGGGAGTGGGGCCAAGTGGCATGAGCGCTGGGCCCTGGGAGTGGAGATGAAATGGTTGTGGTGGGAGCACCCAGCCCCTGGGCACTGTTCGGGGAAGTGGTGGCAGCAGCAGTGGTGGTGGTGGTGGTGGCAGCAGCAGGGAGCGCCTGGACCCCGGGTGCTGTGAGCGGAAGTAGTGGCGAGTGCCCAGCCCCCGGGCCGGGTGATCACAGGCAGCCAGGGCTGAGCTGAGCAGGGTGATGGCTGGGTTCCCAAGGCCTAAAGCCTTGAGCAAGCTGGGGGTGAGCCATCAGTTGGACATCCCCTGAGGGCTCCCAGTATGTGAGAGGGGTCAGGTTGGGTTGAGGGGCCACCCACCCCCAGTGCACGAATTTCGTGCACTGGGCCCCTAGTTTTACATATGAGGTTAAGTAGCTTTCCCAATGGTACTGCCGGTAAGTAGCAGAGCTGGGATTCCAATCCAAGTCTGACTGCAGAGTGCAAGCATTAAACACCATGTTATGTTGCCTTCACACCAGTTCAAAATCTTAACACACATTGACTAATCCACTAATGAACGTATGTCAACTGTACTGTACCCCATTTATACAAGTGCCCTGATTTGCTCTACCAACACCTGCCTCCCAGGTCTCACTAGCCTGACTTCCTACCATTGCCAGCTCTTTTATCTGCCATCGGGTGAGGGCCAGGTTTCAACTCCATGACACCCATTGTAGTGGGAAACACAGAGTTCTAGTTTCCAGAGGCCAGACTTAACGAGAATCACAGACTCAGAAGAAGTGCAGCAGGTTCCTGAATAATGTCATTTTGTTCAACATCATTGTGTTATAACATTGATGAGATGCTAACTTGTTTATATCAACTAACTTACAGTGAAACTGGTTTCATAATATGTTGTTTTGCTGCAGTTCCAAGAACCTATCAATGGCATTAAGTGGGGACTTACTGTGCTGCAGTAGGAAGTATGCAATGTGACTTCCCCAGCAGCCCTTCATAAAGGCTAGGTGACAGAGCCCTAAGTTGTGGAAGGCTTAACATTCCATATGGTGATCTCTGACCAGTGAGAGATATGAGCCAGAAAGAAATTGGCAGACACATTCCTCTTCCTTCCTCCTTCCAACAGACTGTTCCCAGGAGCATTAGCTTGGTGCAGCCTGTCTAGAGATAAGTCGCATGACCAAGCATTTAGCTCTATTTTTCTCTTGAAGGTCTGGTCAGCCTGTTAATACATTACCTTGTATTTGCTTTCCTTGCCTTCTGCCTTGCTACTCCTTTCCCCTCATTCTTGCCACATTGGGACTGCACCTCTCAATTAGAGTGACAGAACGCCCAGGTTTGTCTAGGACTGGGGGTATTGCCAGAATGTGGGACAATCAGTACTAAAACCTGCTCAGCCCCAGGCAAACCCCACTCTCAAAAATATTGAGTTGGCTTCTGCTTTATAAAGACTCATAGTATGACTACTGGGACCAATGGGAGTGGACCACAGTAATGAATCACAAGGCGAGATGGAGAAAACTTTATTGTCACAGGAGCATTGTGCCATGACTCAGAATTTAAGTCGTAGCCAGGATCCCTGGAATTGGTCTTAATTACATTGCTGGGTTGGCTCCTTGAAGCTTGGGCATTCAGGAAGATAGCCTTTTTTACAGATTCTGGAACTACCCAACATAGTACAGAGAGAGGTCACAAGGTGAAAGAGAAAGAATGTAAGACTGGATTAACATGTGCAACCAGAGAATCACAGCACCTGACTTTTCTCCGGGAGGGCCCACAGGACACTTCCTTCATTGAAGGAATAAGGAATGCACTGGTGAGAAGGGCAACACTATCTTTGAGAAACTCGGTGTGGCTGTCCTCTGCACACTAAACCTGACATAGCAGATGCTGCCAGGACTTCAGTCTCCCTAGGACCAAAGAGGATGATTATAGCAGGCTCCCTTGCCCTCTGATTTCTGCGAGAGCAGTGAACTCAGGTGGTTTATTCACCCAGCCCCTCTGTTAGAGGCTGCCACAAGCTGCCTGCATTCCTCTGATACAGTTCAGTGCTCCTCTCAGCCAGTCCTCTCCATGCAACCTTCCTTCCTCCATGTCAGTCTCTGCCCTTTAGTCCTAGAAAAACCTTGTTACTAGCTCCAGAATATTACACTGTTCCTTCGGGCTACCCACTTCACTTTATAAATAATCCCTTTCCTGAAATGGATTTAATTTGGTTGTACCATCGATTTTCTTCCAGAGCCCCATATATGCTTAGAATATAATTGGGAAATTTTCCCAGAAACTGAGAAAACCGGGAAGCTAAGGAGAGGGAAGGGAGGAAACTATCCGGTGTACTTTTAGAACCATGTAAATGCATTACTTATTTAAAAGAATATTTCATGCTCTTGTATACTTTTAATAGCAATGTTGCATCAGGGAGGGGTGGGGACAGAGGGGAGCCAATGTGGCAATTGATATTATAAGTCTCAAAAATGTGACGCAGCATTTCCACTTCTAGGAATTTATTCTCAGAAAATAATTGAAGATACACAAATTCATGTACAAGGAAGTTATTGCAACCTTTTTTATATAAAAGAAAATTTGCTAACAATGAAAATGCACAAAAATAAGGGCATTTGGAGAAAAATGTAACAGACATCTCTGCAACCATCAAAGATGGTACCTTTTAGAAAATTAAATTATGTATGTATATATTTTAATCCTCACCTGAGGATGTTTTTTCCATTGATTTTTTAAAAAAATCTTTATTGTTGAGAGTATTAAGGATGTCCCTCTTCCCCCGCCTATTGCCCCTCTCCACCTGGTTTCTGCCTCACCCTAGGCTTTCACTACTCTATGGCCTGTGTCCATAGGTAATGCATATCCTATCTAATAAAAGAGAAATATGCTGATTGACCATTACTCCAACACACAAGATGGCTGCCCCCATGTGGTCAAAGCTCCTGCCACCATGTGGACATAAGATGGCCACCACAAGATGACCAGCAAGGGAGGGCATATTGGAGGGACCAGGCCTGCAAGGGAGGGCAGTTGGGGGATATCAAGCCTGCAGGGGAGGGTAGTTAGGGGTGACTAGGCTGGCAGAGCAGGAAAGTTGGAGGTGACCGGGCCTGCAGGGAAGGGCAGTTAGGGGTGACCAGGCCTGCAGGAGAGGGCTGTTGGGGGACCAGGCCTACAGGGGAGGGCAGTTGGAAGGGACCATGCCTGCAAGGGAAGGCACTGGGGTCAATCAAGCCTGCAGGGGAGGAAAGTTAGGAGTGACCAGGCCAGCAGAGGAAGGAAGTTGGGGGCAAACAGGCTTGAAGGGGAGCAGTTAGATATCAATCAGGCTGGCAGGGGAGTGGTTAGGGGGTGATCAGGCTGGCAGGCAGAAGTGGTTAGAGGCAATCAGGAAGGTAGGCAGGTGAGTAGTTGGGAGCCAGCAGTCCTGGATTGTGAGAGGAATGTCTGACTGCCCGTTTAGGCCTGAACCTACCGGAATCGGACTTAAACGGGCAGTGAGACATCCCTTGAGGGGTCCCAGATTGTGGAGAGTGCAGGCTATGCTGAGGGACACTCCCCCTGTGAACGAATTTCATGCACCAGGCCTCTAGTGTGCATATAAGATTTTTAGTTAATCTCTTTCCACAACCCCCTCAGCTGTTTCCTCTGAGATTCGTCAGTCTGTTCCATGTTTCCATGCCTCTGATTCTATTTAAGTCATCAGTTTATTTTGTTCATTAGACTTCTTGTTTGTTTATTTTGATCTTTAGATTCAATTATTGATAGATATGTACTTATTACCATTTTATTGTTCATATTTCTTCTTCATTTTCCTCCTCCTCTTCCTCTTCTCATTCTCATTCTCCTCCTCCTCCTCCTCCTCCTCCTCCTCCTCCTCCTTCTCCTCCTTCTTCTTCTTCTTCTCCTTCTTCTTCTTCTTCTTCTTCTTCTTCTTCTTCTTCTTCTTCTTCTTCTTCTTCTTCTTCTTCTTCTTCTTCTTCTTCTTCTTCTTCTTCTTCTTCTTCTTCTTCTCCTTCTTCTTCTTCTCCTTCTTCTTCTTCTTCTTCTTCTTCTTCTTCTTCTTCTTCTTCTTCTTCTTCTTCTTCTTCTCCTCCTCCTCCTCCTCCTCCTCCTCCTCCTCCTCCTCCTTCTTCTTCTTCTTCTCCTCCTCCTCCTCCTCCTCCTCCTCCTCCTCCTCCTCCTCCTCCTCCTCCTCCTTCTTCTTCTTCTTCTTCTTCTTCTTCTTCTTCTTCTTCTTCTTCTTCTTCTTCTTCTTCTTCTTCTTCTTCTTCTTCTTCAAGAATAACCTTCAACTTTTCATGTAGTATTGGTTTGGTGGTGATGAACTCCTTTAGCTTTTTCTTGTCTGTGAAGCTCTTTATCTGACCTTCAATTCTAAATGATAGCTTTGCTGGGTAGAGTAATTTTATTTGTAGGTTCTTGCTATTCATCGCTTTGAATATTTCTTACCACTACCTTCTGGCCTGCAAAGTTCCTATTGAGAAATAAGCTGACAGTCAAATGGGCACTGCCTTGTAGATAACTAACTGCTTTTCTAGGGCTGCTTTTAAGATTCTATCTTTCTCTTTAACCCTTGGCATTTTAATTATGATGTGTCCTGGTGTGGGCCTTTTGGAGTTCCTCTTGTTTGGGACTCTCTGTGCTTCCTGCTCTTGTAAGTCTATTTCTTTTATCAGGTAGGGCACGTTTTCTGTCATTATGTCTTCAAATAGGTTTTCAATATCTTGCACTCTTTTCCTTCTGGCACTCCCATAATGCAAATGTTGGTATGCTTGAAGTTGTCCCAGAGTCTCCTTACACTATGTTCATATTTTTTATTATTTTTTCTTTTTGTTCTTCTGATTGGGTGTTTTTTGCTTCCTTGTATTCTAAATAATTGATTTGATTCTCAGAACCCTCTACTGTATTATTGAATCCCTGTATTATTTATTTCAGAGTATGCTTAATTTATGACTATCCTTTTTATGTTTTTGACATTCTCACTAAGATCCCTGAAAGTTTCACTAAGTTCCTTGAAGCTCTCATTAAGTTTCTTGAGTACCCTTATAGATTGTTTTGAACGCTGTATCCAGTAGCTTTCTTGATTCCATTTCTTTCATTTGTAACATGTCCTTTGGTTTCTACATTTTGGCTGCTTCCCTGTATTTGTTTCTATGTGTTAAGTAGAGCTGCTATGTCTCCTGGAATTGGTAGAGTGGCCTTCTGTAATAGGTGTTCTGTAAGACCCAGTGGATCAACCTCCCCAGTCACCTGAGCTGGGGACTCTTGGTGTGCCCCTGTGTGGGCTGTAGTTGAGCTTTCATTTCTATTGGAATCACTGGGAGGAGTTAACCTCCAGGCCAGTTGCCTGTGAGGACCAGTTATGATTGCAGTGGAAGAACTGCTATGCAGAGGACATGCCTATGGAGCAGGACTTGTTTCAGTGGGGCATTGGTGCTCACTGTGTCTTCCCCTTGAGAGTGTTGCTTGTGAATGTGTAGACTTGTAGTCTGGTATTATCTGAAGCTATCTGCCAGGTTCATTGCCTCTGGGGTTTCCAAGAAAGTGCAAAGTCAGCCACTGCCACCTGGCCGGAGCTAAAGAGAGATCTGTAGATGGCTGCCATTTGTATTGGGCTTAGAAGTGCCCAAGATTGGCCCAGCTGTGAAGCAAGGCAGTCTAGTCCTAGTGACAGATCTTGAGCCTCTTATTGATAGATTTGGGACATTCTGACTCCAGCTGATGATTGTTTAAGAGATTTTAGCAAAGACTGAAGCCTGAACAAGGAAAGACCATTCATATGGAAAAGCGGCTATAAACAGCTTGGGTGGGGTGGAGTTCCAGGGAATCACCAGGGTGGAGTGAATAGTGTGGGCCATGCTGATGGAAACTCAGATATGGCTGCCAATCAGCTTTTCAATGGAGGAGGGCCCAGCACAGGAACAATGACCTCTGTGAGCACCCCTGTCTGGGAGAAAGGAGCCCCCAAGTTCCTGCCAAAATGCCAGACAATCCAGTTCATTTTCATTTATTCTTGGGTTCCCCCAAAGCTGCCACCTGGCACTGGAGCTCAGAAGAAACAGCACTATGTAAATTCTTATGCCAGCCCTTTAAGAGGAACACCTGGGATTCCAGCAGCCTCTGTGTTACTCAGTCACAATCCCCGCTGGTTTTTATGGCCCAAAGTCATGGTGACTTCTATTCCCAGCTCTGGAACCCTGGGCTGGGGAGCTGGTGTGGGGTTGGCACCCCCTGCTTCTCATGGAAGGCCTTGGAGATATCCCTCCCCATTAAAGAAACACCTCATGTGGGTGTTGAACCAACCTGTTTTGCACCTCCACCCATCTTACCAGTCTCAATGCACTTTTTTATTTACTTCTCTAGTCATAGGCCTTCCATTCAGACAGATTTCAGGTTGTTTTGAATGATGATTATTCTGTATTTTAGTTGTAATTTTTATGTAGTTGTAGGAGGCAGTGAGTATTGGTATTTACCTACTTCACCATCTTAGTTCTCTGTCTCCATTTTTTTTTTGAGAGAGAGAGAGAGAGAGTAAAGGGGAGGACCAAAAGGGAGAGGGAGACACACACAAAGAGAGAAACATTGAGACACAGTGATTGGTCACCTCCCATTCGCACCCCAACCGGGGATAGAGACTGCAATCGAGGTATGTACCCTTGACCGGGAATCAAAACTCACGACCCTTCATTTATGGGCCAACACTCTAACCACTGAGCAAAACCAGCCAGGGCTAAAATACTTTATAATTTTATTGAATTCTTTAGAGATCGAAGAAGGGAGGAGAAACAACAATTGGCTGTTAGGCCAGCAACCTAGGCTCATGCCCTTAGCAAAAATCGACCCGGCAATCTTTCAGTGCACATGACGATGCCTAATCCACTGAGCCACACTGGCTAGGGCTAGAAAAAATTTAAAGAACACAGGAGATTCTCGTGATATAATGTTAGATGACAGAAGTAAAATACAAAAACACATAATTTTGTAAAATATATGTGCATATATGATCTGTATTTTACAAAAAAAAAGACACCTAGATAGAGAATAGTAGTTCATCCTTATATGTGTTCAAGGTCACAGAGTTTATAAATTTGGATTTGGGGGGTGGGCTATGAGTAACAGAATATCCAACTTAAAGAGACTTAAACAATAGAGGCATTCGATGTTTCTCACCGAGAGATCTGAGGGTACGCAATCCTAGGGTTGGTTTGGCAGCTGAATTATGTTATCAAGGACTCATGTTCTTTCTATCATTTTATTCTGTCTCCCTCAGTGTGTGAGCTTTTTGTCCTTAGGCTTGTCACTTCAGGTCACAAAAGGCTGGTGCAGCTCCAAATGTCACATCATCACAGGAAATGATCAAAGCAGGAAGGCCTTAGAAGCCAACTGGGTTATATCAGGCTCTTTGTCTGGGCCAGCTCTTTGGGGGCCCATGATCTAACCCAGGGTTTTTCCAAATATATCTGCACTGCAAAATGAACTCTCTTATCATGAGGGTCTACTGTTCTTGCTTAAAGGACTTGAAACAAAACCAGAAAGAGAGTCAACCTTTTAATGGAGTCTCTTCATCTATAAAATGAGTAGGATGAACTAGATAATTTGTGAGGTCCCTTCTGGCTCCGTCTGGCTATGATTAGGGAAAAGGCTGGCAGAAAACACACTCATTGATTAATCATGGTTAGTTTTGGATGGTAAGATCATGAAGGATTTTCATTTTATGCTTTATAATTTTCTTTCTTGACCATATTTTCTAGAATGAGTATGTGTTATTTATGTAAGGAGAATGTACATTATTTTTTAAATATTCTAAACTAGAAAACTTTTAAAAACTAACTTTACAAATGCAATACATGTTGTTATTTCTTGTAGTTTGTCTACCAAGAGTTCAGCCTGTTTTCCTAAGCCCTACTCCCGTGCTTTGGCCATCCTGTTGTAAAGGTGTAAATGTTATCTGCAGTTACAGTTATGGGCCTTTTAGTAAAATAGTAAACATGGGTCGTGGTGAATAGTAAGCAAGCTTTGTATTTCTTCTTGTGGTGAGCTCAATTATCTTAATAATCCAAACGTAGGTAAATGCTTTTCTCTCCAAGGAAAGCCACAGAATATGTGGGTAAATTCACAATGCATTATCTACCTGCAAGCCTTAGTTGTGAATCACAGGTTGTGAAAGTAATCACATCTAAATTTATTTACAAAATACTCAGAACTACATAGTAATCTTTGTACTTTGTTTCTCATGGAAACTGAATTGTCTGTCAACAAATTCCAAAGGTCTTTGGGTCCAATGTACCTTACAAATTCTTAACATTGTGAAACTCTGACATGTTAAAAAAGAACAAGAAGGTGAGTTAATAAGTCTTTATGGGCAACAAATATTGTCAGCTGATTTTCCTGTAGTGACAAAGTCACTTCATTTTTTCAGAAAATGTCTGCCAAATACCCACATTACAAACACCATAGTTTATCATTCTTTCAAGTAAAAATGGTGCTCCCTGAACAAAGCAGTTAGTTAAATTCACCAATCAAACAATCCCATGAGTTCTTTTCCTTGACACAACCATCATCTTTTCATATACAGCACAATGATAATTTTATCACACAGACTATTAAAAAGATATGTGTTTGAGCCCTAGCCAGTTTGACTCAGTGGATTGAGCGTGGGCCTTGGGACTGAAGGGTCCCTGATTCGATTCTTGTCAAGGGCACATGCCCGAGATGTGGGCTCAATCCCCAGTAGGGGGCATGCAAGAGGTACCCAATAGAAGATTCTCTCTCATAATTGATGTTTCTATCTCTCTAATCCTCTCTCTTCCTCTTTGAAATCAATAAAAATATATATTTTAAAAGATATGTGATTGTGATAAAAATTTAATAACTTTACTGCATATTCAATGCCATTTTTTCCAATGACATTTTAAGTGAAACTTTCCCCTCCCCACTACCCATTAGAGATTAAGAAAATAGTTATTACTAGTACAGTTTGATGTCAGTACCTTAATTTGTGTCAAGGAGTTAACAGTTTTACCCACCTTTGCTTTTGTACTATGGATGAAAAGGGGCCACATGCTAACCTGACTGGCACAGGGAAGGCCTACATGGTGACCTTATAAAACCAGAAACTTAAAATAACCATAAAGGATGGTCTGAAATTAAAACTTTTAAATTAAAAAGCAGTTTATGGTGGCTAGGCATGTCCTAGGCTGGTATCTTCCCTGACAAAGATCAATCTTTACCTTAACTGAGCCTATTGTCTTTTTGCATTTATGATAACAAGATAACATATCGTTGGAATGTCAAAGTAATTTTCTTTTTTCTGGGCCCCTCAAAGTACAGGCACTGCTCAAAAGAGACCACAAATCCCCTCATTGTTATTGAGTTCATTGTTGACTGTTAAGTATCCTGCATCCGCCTAAGTAAAAGAAGTATGTGGCTATAATTTTACTTTTTATCCAATCCCAGAGGTTTCCCCACTTTGCTTTCTCCTACCTCCCTAATCTATAACCAATGGATTTCATGTAACCCACTTACATCTCCTCCTTTGATGGTAATGTATAAAACAAGGTGCAAAACTGCCATTGAGTATTATCTCAATTTGTTGAGATTCTGCTTCCTGGCAACTACCAACAGCCTGGCTCAAATAAACTCACAAAAATGCTTCACAAGTTTGAATGATTTTTATGTGAACAGTACCATTAATGAAATGGAATCATAGACCTCTGAAAGTGTCTTGGAGACTCCCCGGGGTCTGCAGACCACACTTTGAGAACCACCATTTTCAACTATGAGCTGGTAAATTTTAAATTAGAAAATAAAACTAACGAAGAAAAATGAAGATGAAATCAGGACAAAAATAAATTAATTAATAGAGTAAGAAGTAAGATTGTCCATCTCAAATAAAGATATTCTACATTATCAGTGAGCTATATAATGAAGTCTTGGATAATAATAAATAAAAAAACAATTCCTAAAATAATTTTATTTTTCTTAATATTCTATTACCTTATTAAATTTACACTACTATTTTGTTACATTTTTCTCTATCCCAAGAGTTTGTTGAGATTAAGAACTATATATTGTTCATAACTGAAACCTCTACTTGGAACATAGTGTTTCATAAATGTTTTTGTGAATCAATATATTTATCAATCAATGAAGAAACAATATGAGTTTTAAATAAAAATAAAAAGATAATATATAATTTTCTTCGGGGACAGATACATTTAAACAAGTCACCTAAAAACTTATCTGTACTGAGTTTAGAGAATCTTTCCTAATATAACTTGTAGTCACAAGATAATCACTCGGTATTTGTCTATCCTTATTTCTGACTCCACGAAATAATCAAAAGCAGAACATCATAAATGAAGCATGGTGAACTGGGCATATAACTCATTGACCAAAGGAAGTCACATGGCCAAACCTACTTCCTATGGGGTGGTGGTGTAGGACTACACAAGGGCAGACAGGAAATAAAGCCATTAATTTGACAATCTACCACAAGGAGATTAGGAGCTGTGCTCTCTTTTGACAGCAAGTAATTAACAGTTAAAACTAAACAGAAAAGTGAGCCAGTTATTTTTCTGAGAAAACATCATTTTCCTGAGAGTAGTATAACCTAGTATAGGATGTCTGCAATTTTTCTCAATGTTGCAAAATTCAAAAGAGAACCAATCTGAAAAATATATGTCACAAAACATATTGCAGAGAGAGAGGTCGGTCATGCAATTAGGTGATGATAGTGTTTAGCGGCTTAAAAAATATGTGAACTTGGCCCTTAAGCTTTGAATGAGCATATTTGTAGACAGATTAAACCAAATGACCTTTAATGTTATTTTCCAGTACTGAGATTTTATGATAAACCATTTAGTAATTAATTAATTACAGCTCATTCTATCTTGGCTGAGCAAAATGCCCTTTTTCCTATAAGCACATATACATACATCTCTGCATAAAGCAGAGCTCTGAGACAAATGACATTTCTGTTTCATAATATTTGTCTCCTGAAGAGGGCCAGCTCCTGAGTTATTGCCTTATTAGTGAAAATAACAATCAGCAGTAACTCCCAGAATTATGGGAATGGAAATATTGAAACTTTGGTTCACAAGGACTATTTCTAACTTTCATTTTTCTTTGAACACCAGAAACTTGGGTTTCTATCCCCTTATTCCTAGACTAGAGGCCCGGTGCATGAAAATTCATGCACTGGAGGGGGGGGTCCTTTAGCCTTTCCTGCCCCCTCTCACAATCCAGGAGCCCTCAGGGGTATGGAAAGGAGACATCTCTATCACACCTCCACTGTTGTCACTGCCAGCAGCACAAGCGTCAGCTGGCCCTGGTTACCTGAGCCTCAGATAGCCCTGGACAGCTGGGCAGCCAACAGTCGAGGCTTGCTGGTGCCTCAGGCTTCGGCTGGGCAGCTGTCATCTGAGGCTTGCCTGCAGCTTGGGCCAGCCTTGAGTGGCTGGGCAGCTGCCATCTAAGGCTTTCCTGCACCTCAGACTGGCCCTGGGCAGCTGGGGGGATGAGGGGACTGGGGGACTCTCGGGGTAGGCGCATGAAGCAGCTGGGCCCACCTGCTGCCCTGATAGGGCTGAGGGGACTGGGCATCACCCATCTGGTGGCTGTGGGCACCACCATCTTTGAGGGTGTGACAGGCAATTAGCATATTCCCTTCTTATTGGCTGTGGGCATTACCATTTTGTGAGGGTGTGACAGTCAATTAGCATATTCTCTTCTTTATGAGAACGGATTTGTGGAAAGGCTGTAGAAGAAACATTGAAGGTTGGAAGTAGAAAAATGTAGGCATGGACCAAGAAGAAAAAAAGAAGTAATCATCATTTTTCATGGGGATTATAAAGGAAAATAGAAATAATGTTCATTGTTCTCAAAAAAATTCCCTTACAAGTAAAATTTTTATTTCATGTAACATCATGAAAAGAGAGCTTTGCTGACCCAGAATTAGATGACCACGTTTTTTATTTGCTCCACTGGCACAGCAAAGCTTATGGATAACTTATAATTGCCTGAGTGTCCAAAGGTTATGGATCAATCACTGTCCATCATAGCAAGTTGCAAGCCTGGGAACAGTCAGAGAGGCTTGGGATCTTTTTCGCAAGGCAGAATGGCTTGTTTTTGGATTTGAAGAGAAAAAAAAACAGAATGAAAGGAAAATGCTATTGACTGTACTTAGTGAGAAACATTGTTTATTTCTGAGAGTACACACTTTAATAATGAGGTCAGCAGGGAGATGATGGAGAGCAGGAAAGACCTTATAAGGAGATCTCTGCTCAGCGAGCCAGCTCAGCTAGAGTGAAGTGGACCCAAAAATCCACAAGGGAAAAAATATTGTATTTTTTTAAATGCAGTGTGCAGAATTTTCATTGATTTTTTTAAGGGGAAAACCCCCACCCACTGACTTCATCTCATCTCAACTCATTTATTTTTGCCAGCTAAAACTTCTTTGTGACACATATCTGAATTCTTTTATAACTGAGTTTATTTTTTCAACCATTCAAACATTCTGCATCATCTTTTAATAAAAGGAAATTTCACTTTTGCCAAATGTTGGTATTAGCTTGAATCATATGGAATTGGCAGTATTATACTATTTTTAACCCTAAAACAGCAACTTCATATTGTTTAGCTTCAGACAGTGCCTATAAGTAATTGGTATATGAAAGTTTTGGTGTTTTATATTTGTGAGCACAGAATGAATTATTTCATAGATAGTGCTGGGACTATTAGACAAGAATTTGGGCAAAAGTACAATAGAAGACCTACATCAGTTCACACCAAAAAATTGAATTCCAGATATTGTTATTTAGTCAAATGTTAAAAATATTAAAAAAATAAAGAGAATTTGGATGAATATTTTCATAATTTGGAAAGGTGCCAAATGCATTTCTTATTTTTAAAAAGTATAGGAGAAAAGCCATGATAAATTTAAATAATATTTAAGTGCTAAAACATCAATACATCTCTTTTAAAAACTGTCAATAAAATTAAAGCATAATTTGAAAACTGGGGAAAATACTGGCAACACATAAGGCAGAAAAAAAAGCTGAGGCTCTTACTCTTAAAAGGAAATAAATAAACACTCAAATTAAAAATTAGCAATTTTAAAAAGGAGACACATCTCAATAAACCTCACATTCAAAGACAGAATAATTGAAAACATTAATGAGATAGCAAGTGTCACCTTTCAAATTAATACAGTAAAAAGAATGATGACACAGCATTGGTAAGAATACAGGAAAATAAATATTCCCATACATGTCTAGAGAGGATAGGTTAAATTCATGTTTTCTAGTGGGCAATTGATAATTTGTGTCAAAACACCTTAAAACTGCACATCTTCTGAACCCACAGTTCTACCTTTTCCAAGTTATCTTAAGGATAAAGCCACAAATGTGCCCAAAGCTACATGTGTAAGTATATCATCACAGTGAAAATTTGGAAACTAACTACATATTCTAAAATAATGGAATCATGGTTCAGAAATCATGATACATACAAAGGAATAAACCCACATTATAAAAATATTTCTAGAGACTATAAGAATAATATGCTAAATATATGAAAAGAAAAAGGTTGGAATATCAGTCAATATGTGCACTATACAACTGGGGGGGGGGTCAGGATTCATACCATGATTTGAACAGTATACAGTGGTTTCGGTGCCTTATTTCCTGGTTTTATTGAGATACATGACAGTGATGTTGTCACCTACACAGAACATAACGGTATTCCGATTTACTCTCCTCTCCAGAGTGGGGAATGGATCCTCTAGAATCATTTTTGACCCAGGTAGTGGTGCCATAGGGAGGGGTGAGATAATTCCCACTTTGTGAGCCAGATGAGATCTGGATACAATAAATATTGATAGTAATAATAGCTTCTTATTATCCCTGTCCTAAATGCTCCCCATTCCCTTTTTTATTGATTAAGGTATTACATGTGTACATATCTTTCCCTTGTCCCTCCCACTACACCCTACTCCTATACATGCCCTCACCCGACAGTGTCTTGCATCCATTGGTTATGCTTATACGCATGCATACAAGTCCTTCAGTTGATCTCCTATCTCCTTCACCCTTACCTAACCTTCCCACTGTAATTTGACAGTCAGTTTAATGCTTTACTGCCTCTGTATCCATTTTTTTGTTCATTGGGTTATAATGTTCTTTATTATCCATAAATGAGTGAGATCATGTGGTAATTTTCTTTCACTGACTGGCTGATTTCACTTAACATAATGCTCTCCAGTTCCATCCAGGCTGCTGCAACTGGTAATAATTCCTTCTTTTTTATAGAAGCATATTGCATTGTGTAGATGTACCATAGTTTTCTGATCCAGTAATCTGCTGACGGGCACCTAGGCTGTTTCCAAATTTTAGCTATGGTAAATTGTGCTGCTATGAACATAGGGGTGCATATATCCTTTCTGATTGGTGTTTCTAGTTTCTTGGGATATATTCCTAGAAGTGGGATCACTGGGTCAAATGGGAGTTCTATTTTTAGTTATTTGAGGAAACTCCATACTGTTCCCCACAGTGGTTGAACCAGTCTGCATTCCCACCAGCAGTGCACGAGGGTTCCTTTTTCTCCGCATCCTCACCAGTACTTGTTGCCATTCTGACAGGTGTGAAATGATCTCGCATTGTCCTTTTGATTTGCATCTCTCGGATAATTAGTGACTTTGAACATGTTTTCATATATTTCTTGGCCTTCATTCTGTGTTATTTCAAAAAGTTTCTATTTAGGTCCCATGCCCATTTTTTATTGGGTCATTTATCTCCCTTTTATTGAGATATATGAGTTCCCTGTAAATGTTGGAGATTAAAACTTTATCAGTGATAACATTTGTGAATATGCTATCCCATACAGTGGGATTTCTTGTTTTGTTGATAGTTTTTTGTGCTTTGCAAAAGCTTTTTATTTTGATGTAGTCCCGTTTGTTTATTTTCGCTTTAGTTTCCATTGCCCTAGGAGCAGTATCGGTGAAGAAATTGCTTCGGCATATGCCTGAGATTTCTCTGCCTGTGGATTCCTCTAGTATTTCTATGGTTTCCCATCTTAGGTTTAAGTCCTTTATCCATTTTGAGTTTATTTTTGTGTATGGTGTAAGTTGGTGGTCTAGTTTCACTTTTTTGCACTTATCTGTCCAATTTTTCCAACACCATTTATTGAAGAGACTGTCTTGACTCCATTGTATGTTCATGCCTCTTTTGTCAAATATTAATTGAGCATAGTGGTTTGGGTCAATATCTGGGTTCTCTATTCTATCCACTGGTCCATATGTCTGTTCTTATGACAGTACCAGGCTATTCTGAGAAGAGTGGCTTTGTAATACAGCTTGAAACCTGGTATTGAGATCCCTCCTACTTTGTTTTTCTCTTTCAAGATTGCTGTGGCCATTCAGGGTTTTTCTTTTTTATTTCAGATGAATTTTTGGAGAGTTCTTTCTAGGTCTGTAAAATATGCTATTGGTATTTTAATGGGGAGTGCATTGAATCAATAGATTGCTTTGGGTAGTATGGACATTTTAATAATGTTGATTCTACCAATCCATGAACACAGTATGCTCTTCCATCTATTTATGTCTTCCTCTATCGTTTTTTTCAATATCCTATAGTTTTCTAAGTAGAGGTCTTTTACCTCCTTAGTTAGGTTTATTCCTACACATCTTAATTTTTTTGGTGCGATGATAAATGGGATTGTTTTCTTAGTCTCTCCTCCTTTAAGTTCACTGTTGGTGTATAGAAATGCCATAGATTTCTTGGCATGAATTTTGTATCCTGCTACATTGCCGAATTCATTTATTAAGTCTAATAATTTTTTTGGAGTCTATAAGATTTTCCATGTAAAGCATCATGTCATCTGCGAATGAGGACAATTGTACTTCTTCTTTTCCAATTTGGATTTCTTTTATTTCTTCTTGTCTGATCGTAATGGCTAGTAATTCCAGTACTATGTCGAACAGGAGTGGTGAGAGTGGGCATCCCTGTCTTGTTCCTGTTCTTAAGAAAAAACGGTTTTAGATTTTGCCCATTGAGAATGATGTTGGCTGTGGGTTTGTCATATATGGCTTTATTATATTAAGGTATGATCCTTCTATTCCCACCTTGCTGAGAATTTTTATCAAAAATGAGTATTGGATTTTGTCAAATGCTTTTGGTGCATCACTTGATAGGACTATGTGGTTTTTATCTCTCAATTTGTTTTTGTTTTGTTTTTTCCTATTTTTTCTTTATTGTTCAATTTATTAATTACATTGTTCCCCCTTTTTTATCCCCCTATAGCCCCCCTCCACCCTGTACCCATCCCACCCTCTACCCTCACCTCCCCCTCCCCACTGTTCTCTCCCATTGTTGCACGATTTTTGTCCAGTCTCTTGCTGTACTTCCCGCACCCTTTTTCTCCCCAAGAATTGTCAGTCCATTCCCTCTCTATGTCCATGATTCTGTTATATTTACCAATTTATCCTGTTAATCAGATTATTAATTCACTTGATTTTTGTACTCATTTGTTGATAGATGTGTATTTGTTGTTCATAATTTATATTTTTATCTTTTTCTTCTTCCTCTTCTTAAAGAATACCTTTCAGCATTTCATATAATATTGGTTTGGTGGTGAAGAACTCCTTTAGCTTTTTCTTATCTGAGAAGCACTTTATCTGATCTTCAACTCTGAATGATAGCTCTGCTGGATAGAGTAATCTTGGTTGTAGATTCTTGCTATTCATCATTTTGAATATTCTTGCCACTCCCGTCTGGCCTGCATCATTTCTGTTGAGAAATCCGCTGACAATTGTATGGGTGCTCCCTTATAGGTAACTAACTGTTTTTCTCTTGCTGCTTTTAATATTCTCTCTTTGTCTTTTGCTTCTGGCATTTTAATTAGGATGTGCCTTGGTGTGGTCCTCTTAGGGTTCCTATATATTGGGGCTCGGTTGCTTCTTGGACTCCTAAGTCAATTTCTTTCACCAGGTGTGGGAAGTTTTCAGTCACTATTTCTTCAAATATGTTTTCCTTGTCTTGCTCTCTATCTTTTTCTGGCACCCCTATAATTCAGATGTTGGTATGCTTGAGGTTGGCCCAGAGGCCTCTTACGCTATCTTCAATTTGGATTCTTTTGGTTTCTTGCTTTCTCAGCTGAGAGGATTTTACATCTTTGTATTTCAAATCTTTAACTTGGTTCTTGGGGTGCTCTAGAGTACTTTTAGATCTTTGTATAATATTTTTTATTTCAGTCAGTGTATGCTTAATTTCTGGTTGGTCCTTTTTCATATCCTTGAGAGTCTCCTTTATATCCTTGAGGGTCTCATTCATTTCCTTATAGGACTCATTCATTTCCACGTTGGTCTTGTTCATTTCCTTGCAGGTCTCATTCATTTCCTTGTAGGTCTTGCTTATTTTCTTATAGGTCTCAACCTTTTCTAGGAGCTTCTTGAAAAGCCTTATAACTGTGGTTTTGAACTCTATGTCTAGTCGTCTTTTTTCCTCCATTTCTTTCACACCTGATTTCTTTCCATATCTCTGCATGGTGGCTGCTTTATGTGGTAGATGTCCTCTAAGGGGCAATGGCTCAGCCTCCCCAGTTAGCTGAGGTGGGTACTCTTACTGCAATCCTTTATGGGTTGTACAGTATTTTTGAATTTAAACCCAGCTTGTTGTTGTTAACCCTAAGAGGGTTTGACCTCCAGGCCAATTGGCTGTGAAGGGAAACTGTGTTCAGGTTGGATGGGAGGAGTCTCTGAACTGAGCAGGCAGCCTCAGCGTCAGCTACGTCCTATGCAGCGCAGGTCTCTGTTGGGTGGTAATTGTTGCAGGCACCTCCAAGGGAAAACTGCTAGTCTCTACCCCTTGCCAGACAACTCTGCCTTTCCCCAAATGAGTCTGCACACCCAAAGTCTCACCCAGGGTTGTAAAACAAAGCAGTCTGGTGGTTTCCAGGACCAGTGGGCAAGTTTCCAGGAAGCAAGCCATGCGTCTGTGCTGTCGCAAGGAAGCAAGTCGCCAGGGAGCAGTTTATGCGCACAAACTGCTTTTCCAAGCAACCCAGTTTCTCCTCAGACTAGGAGACCTCTGCAGCTCCTGGCTTCCAGGGTGCACAACCCGGACCTCGGACCTCGCCTGGCACTGGGGAATCCATGCAGTGGGGCATCTCCACCCTCCCCGTTGGTGAAATCCAGCCAGGATTGCTGCTGCCAGCCCTATAGCCTGCGCGTGTGGTGGCTCCTAACCTCTGTTTTCACACGTATCTTCAAGACTGCTCTCTGCCGCTCTTCTGAGTCTCAGCGTCCCACCTTTACTTTTATTTGTGGAGTTTTCACTCAGCCAGATGTCCGGTGATTCTGGGTGATGTTTGTTTTGTTTTGTTGTAGTTTTTGAATTGTTGAGCGGAGCAGAACAATAGGTGTTTACCTATGCCGCCATCTTGGTTGCTCTCCCATCTCTCAATTTGTTTATGTGGTGTATTATGTTTATTGATTTGTGGATATTGTACCATCGTTGCATCTCTGGGATAAATCCTACTTGGTCATGGTGTATGATATTCTGATGTACTGCTGGATCCAATTTGCTAGAATTTTGTTGAGGATTTTGGCATCTATGTTCATGAATGATATTGGCCTGTAATTCTCTTTCATTGTCTTGACTTTATCTGGTTTTGCTATTAGGGTAATGCTGGGTTCATATAATGAGCTGGAAAGTGTTCCTTCCTCTTGAATTTTTTGAAATAGTCTGGGGAAGATAGGTTTTAGTTCTTCCCTAAATGTTTGATAAAATTCACCTGTGAAGCCATCTGGGCCTGGGCTTTTGTGTGCTGGAAGATTTTTGATTACTGATTCAATTTCTTCCATAGTTGTTGGCCTATTGAGATGTTTTGATTCTTCCTGACTGAGTTTTGGAAGATTGTATTTTTCTATGAATATTTCCATTTCCTCCAAGTTGTCCAGTTTGTTGGAATAGAGTTGTTCATAGTATTTTTTAACAATCTTTTGTATTTCTGTAGGGTCTATTGCTATTTCTCCTCTTTCATTTCTGATTTTGTTTATTTGGGTCCTCTCTATTTGCTTCTTGGTGAGCCTGGATAGAGGTTCATCAATCTTGTTTATCCTTTCAAAGAACCAACTCTTGGTTTTGTTGATCTTTTGTATTGTTTCTTTGGTCTCTATGTCATTTATCTCCACTCTGATCTTTATTATTTCCTTCTTTCTGCTTACACTATCTCCACTCTGATCTTTATTATTTCCTTCTTTCTGCTTTTCTTGTTGCTCCCTTTCTAACTCTTTGAGTTGTAGGGTTAGATAATTTATTACCATTATTTTTTGTTTTTTTGCAGTAGGCTTGAGAGCTATGAACTTCCCTCTCAAGACTGCTTTTGCTGTGTCCCATAGATTTTGGAATGTTGCATTCTCATTGCCATTTGTTGCCATGATGATTTTTATTTCTTCTTTGATCTCTCTGGTAACCCAGTCATTGTTTAATAGCATGCTGTTTAGTCTCCATGTGCTTGATTTTTTTGGATTGTTTTTATTGTAGTTGATTTCCAGTTTTTTGCCACTGTGATCTGAGAAGATGCTTGATATGATTTCTATCTTCTTGAATTTGAAGAGACTTTGCTTATGCCCTAATATGTAGTCTATCCTTGAAAACATTCCATGTGCACTAGAAAAGAATATATATTCTGTAGTTTTGGGGTGAAATGTTCTAAAGATGTCAATTAAGTCAAACTGTTCTAGTGTGTGATTTAGGATTGCTGTTCTTTGCTGATTTTTTGTTTAGTTGATTTTTCCAGTGGTATCAGTGGGATACTAAAGTCCTCTACTGTGACTGTATTGTTATCAATCTCTCCCTTAATATCTTCCAGACGTTGTTTTATGTATTTAGGTGCTCCTGTATTGGGTGCATATATGTTTACCAGAGTTATATCTTTTTGTTGAATTGTTCCCTTTAGTATTATGTAGTGGCCTTCCTTATCTCTTGTAATGGCCTTTACTTTGAGGTCTATTTTATCAGATATAAGTATCGCAACCCCAGCTTTTTTCTCATTTCCATTTGCCTGAAAGATGTTTTTCCATCCCTTCACTCTCAGTCTGTGTGATACTTTGTTCTTAGGTGTGTCTCTTGCATGGGTCATGTTTTCTTATCCATTCAGCTACCCTATGTCTTTTAATTGGTGCATTTAATCCATTTACATTTAATGTTATTATTGACAAATACATGTTTGTTGTCATGTTTTCCTTTATGTTTGTGTTTCTTCTTGTCTTTCTCTTTTTTTAATATATATTTTTATTGATTTTTTACAGAGAGAAGGGAAAGGTATAGAAAGTCAGAAACATCGATCAGCTGCCTCTTTCACACCCCACACTGGGGATGTGCCCACAACCAAAGTACATGCCCTGGACCAGAATCAAACCTAGGACCTTCTAGTCTGCAGGTCGACACTCTATCCACTGAGTAAAACCGGTTTCAGCATTTCTTGCCTTTCTCTTTCGTCTTTTTACAGCAGTCCCTTTAGCATTTCTTGCATTTCTGGCTTGGTAGTAATAAACTTTCTTAGCCCTTTTTTGTCTATGAAGTTCCTGATTCCACCTTCAATTTTGAATAATAGCCTTGCTGGGTATAGTATTCTTGGGTTCAGTATAGTATTCTTGATTTGCATCACTTTGTATATTTCATTCCATTCCCTTCTGGCTTGGAGTGTTTCTGTTGTGAAATCCATTGATATTCTAATAGGAGAACCATTGTGGGTAACTTTCTGTCTCTCTCTGGCAACCTTTAAGATTCTTACTTTGTCGTTGGTGTTTTCCAATTTAATTATGATGTGTCTTGTTGTTGGTCTTTTAAGGTTCATCTTGTTTGGGACTTGTACTTCTTGGACTTGCATGGTGTTTTTCTTGCCAATATCAGGGAAGTTTTCTGTCATTATTTCTACAAACAGGTTTTCTATTCCTTGATTCTCTTCCTCTGCTTCTGGAACCCCTATTGTGTGAATGTTGTTTCGTTTGGTGTCCCAAAGCTCCCTTAGGCTCTCCTCTTGCTTTTTAAGTCTTCTTTCCAGTTACTGCTGTGTTTTTTCCTACCTTGATTTCTAATTCGCTGATGTGGTCCTCAGCCTCTTCTAGTCTACTGTTTAAGCCTTCCATTGTGTTCTTTATTGCAGCTATGTCGTTCTTAGTCTCCTCTTGGTTCCTTTTCATGTTAACGACATTCTCATTCAGCTCCTTATAATTCTTACTGAGTTGTGTGAACTTGTCATCCAGCCATTTAAACATCTTTATAACCATTACTCTGAATTCTTTCTCTGATAAGCTGATAGCTTCAATTTCATTTAACTCCCTTTCTGGTGATTCCTCTTTTTCTTTCCTTTGGAGATTGCTTTTTTGTCTTCCCATGTTTTCCTGTAATGTTTTAATTGTAGATCCAATTGCTTTGCTACCCAGGTTCTTTTGGGGATGGTGCTACTGGTGTAATCTCTCAGTTCTCCTGGGCTTAGTAATCTAGTGTAGCTCTCTACTTGAGCTATTTGGGGTCTCTTGATATAGGCATGTGAGTTTGAGAGGCACAACTGCAGTGTCTAGAAGTCATTAGCCGTTAAGGGGAGTGTCCCAATTTTTGCTGTTTTGCACCCTTAATTGAAATCATGCATGCTCAGCAGGGACTAACAGTGGCACCCAGGAACTGTCTGTTGGGATAATGGAGCTCAGGGGGGCTGCATTCTGTAAAGATGTGACTGTGGTGTGCAGAGTTCTGTAGTTGTGGGGTGGGCAGACTCGGCTTTTGCTGCTGTACCAATGGTGGATAGGCACTCACTCCCAGTGGTGGCTCACGGGGGCACCCACAGTATGTTTGCCTATGAGGCACATTGAAGCACTCTGAAGAGCCCTGGCAGTGTAGCCTCATAATTGAGGTGCCTGCAGGCAGGTATCCAGGATGAGTGAATTCAGAATCCCTACTGTCTGGGGGGAGTATGCCCCTATTTGTCCAAGATCACACCCATGGAGAGTTCACAGTGGCTCCCACGAGTACCCTATGGGTAAATAGTCTCAGGGTGCCTACCTGTTGGAAATTCACATCTGTGGTGGTGCGTTTGCTGGGTGCAGTGTTCTGATGCACTCTGAGGAGTCCTGGCACTGAAGTTGAGCAGCTGGGGTGAATTTGGGGTTATTCAGGAAGAGGGAATTTCTACTGAGAGGCAGCACACTTTTGTTTGTGCAGAATCACACTCAGCAGAGTCTCACAGCTGCTCCCCCAAGCACGCTGTGGATAGATGGGCTCAAGGGGCTTGCCTGTGGGAAATGCGCATCTGTGCAGAAGCCTTTGCTGGGGCAGAGTTCTGACACACTCTAAGGGGCCCTGGCGCTAAAGTTACATAGCTGGGGTGTCCATGGGCAGTTATTCAGGAAGAGGGAGTTCAGAATTTCTACTGTGGGGCAGTGCGCCCTTGTCTGTACAAAATCACAACCACAGGAGCCCCCAGTGGCTCCCAGGCACTGCCTATAGAGTGGTGTGCCTTGGATGCCTATGCATTGGAAACACACGAGGAGAACTAATGTGTTTTCAGGAGTTCTGCCTCTGGAGGGGGAGTTTGCACTTACTGCTGCCGAGCAGTGCACCTTTGGAAGTGGAGGTCCCAGGGTCCTGGGTCTGCAGCTGAGGTAGCAGGATTTTGGCTGCAGTGGCTGCTAGGTTGCGGGCAGGGTTAAAGTCCTGTCTGGGTGGTGGAGCTGATGAGTTCCTAAAAGAGGCTGTTCTCCCCTCAAGATGGCATGGGCTCTGTGCCAGAGTCCTGAAGTCTGGGGAGTGCCCATAGCAGTGGTAGTCTATCCTTGTCCAAGAGAGCCTGGTCTAGTAGCCACTGCTGCTCCTATGGGGATGTAACTGTCCCTCACTCACTCATACACACATCACATACATCCACACACTCTCATACCCTCACTCACTCACTTACTCTCCCTCACCTCTGTCCTGCCAGCCGCCATCTTCAAGTTCCCCATTCCCTTTATCATGGATTTTTTCTTCTTCTTCTTTTTCTTTTTTTTTTTTTACTTCATCAATTTTATTTATTTTTTTAAATCTTTATTGTTCAGTTTATTAATTACATTAATTACATTGTTTCCCCTTTTTATCCTCCTATAGCTCCCCTCCACCCTGTACCTATCCCACCCTCCACCCACACCTCCCCCTCCCCACTGTCCTCTCCCATTGTTGCAAGATTTTTGTTCAGTCTCTTGCTGCACTACCCACAACCCTTTTCTCCCCAAGAATTGTCAGTCCATTCCCTCTCTATATCCATGATTCTGTTATATTCACCAGTTTATCCTGTTCAACAGCCTATCAATTCACTTGATTTTTATGTTCATTTGTTGATAGATGTGTATTTGTTGTTCATAATTTATATTTTTACCTTTTTCTTCTTCCTCTTCTTAAAGAATATCTTTCAGCATTTCATATAATATTGGTTTGGTGGTGATGAACTCCTTTAGCTTTTTCTTATCTGCGAAGCACTTTATCTGACCTGCAATTCTGAATGATAGCTTTGCTGGATAGAGTAATCTTGGTTGTAGATTCTTGCTATTCGTTATTTTGAATATTTCTTGCCACTCCCGTCTGGCCTGCATCGTTTCTGTTGAGAAATCTGCTGACAATCGTATGGGTGCTCCCCTGTAGGTAACCAACTGTTTTTCTCTTGCTGCTTTTAATATTCTCTCTTTATCTTTTGCTCTTGGCATTTTAATTATGATATGTATTGATGTGGTCCTCTTTAGATTCCTATATTTTGGGGTTCTGTGTACTTCTTGGGCTTTTAAGTCAGTTTCTTTCACCAGGTGTGGGAAGTTTTCAGTCACTATTTCTTCAAGTAGGTTTTCATTGTCTTGCTCTCTTTCTTTTTCTGGCACCCCAATAATTCGGATGTTGACATGCTTGAGGTTGTCCCAGAGGCCCCTTACACTATCTTCAATTATCTGGATTCTTTTTCTTTCTTGCTTTTCCAGCCAAGTAGATTTTGCTTCTTTGTATTTCAAATCTTTGACTTGGTTCTTGTGGCCCTCTGGACTGCTTTTAGGACTTTGTGTAATATTTTCTTTTTCAGTCAGTGTATGCTTGATTTCTAGTTGGTCCTTTTTCATATCCGTGAGGGTCTGGTTCATAACCTCAGAGGTCTTGTTCATTTCCTTGAGGGTCTCATTCATTTCCTTGTAAGTCTCATTCATTTCCTTGTAAGTCTCATTCATTTCCTGGTTGGTCTTGTTTATTTCCTCATTGATCTGGTTTATTTCCTCGTAGTTCTCATTAAGTTCATTGGCCTTTTCTAGGAGCCTCTTGAAAAGCCTTATGACCGTGGTTTTGAACTCTATGTCTAGTTGTGTTTTTTCCTCCATTTCTTTCACACCTGATTTCTTTCCATATCTCTGCATGGTGGCTGCTTTATGTGGTAGATGTCCTCTAAGGGTCAGTGGCACAGCCTCCCCAGTTAGCTGAGGTGGGTACTCTTACTGCAATCCTTTATGGGTTGTACAGTATTTTTGAATTTAAGCCCAGCTTGTTGTTGTTAGCCCTAGGAGGGTTTGACCTCCAGGCCAATTGGCTGTGAAGGGAGACTGTGTTCAGGTTAGATGGATGGAGTCTCTGAGCTGAGCAGGCAGCCTCAGTGTCAGCTATGTCCTATGCGGCACGGGTCTCTGTTGGATGGGGATGGCTGCAGGCACCTCCAAGAGAAAGCCGCTAGTCTCTTCCCCTTGCCAGACAGCTCTGCCTCTCCCCAAATGAGTCTGCACATCCAAAGTCTTGCCTAGGGTTGTAAAGCAAAGCAGTCTGGTGGTTTCCGGGACCAGGAGACAAGTTTCCAGGGAGCAAGTCGCGCGTCTGTGCTGTCGCACAGTTTAAGCGCTCAAAGTGCTTTTCCCAGCAACCCGGTTTCTCCTCAGACTAGGAGACCTCTGTGGCGCCCGGCTTCCAGGGTGTGTCCCCCGGACCTCGGACCTTGCCTGGCACTGGGGAATCCATGCAGTGGGACGTCTCCGCCCTCCCTGTTGGTGAAATCCAGCCAGGGTTGCTACTCCAGCCACAGCCCGCGCGCACCACCAGGACGACTCCTAACCTGTTTCCGTCTTCAAGGCTGTGCTCCCGCTGCTCTTCTGAGTCTCAGTGTCCCACCTTTACTTTTATTTGTGGAGTTTTCACTCAGCCAGCTTTCTGGTGATTCTGGGTGATGTTTGTTTTGTTGTTATGTTGTAGTTTTTGAATTGTTGCGTGGGCAGAACAATAGGTGTTTACCGCCATCTTGGTTCCACTCCATTTTTTCTTCTTTTTATAAACCACCTTCTAATACTTTCTATAATTTACGTATTTATTATTTTTATTATCTGTCTCCCCCGACTGGTAGGAAGAGAGAGATTTATGTCTGTTTATTCACCACTATGTGTGCCCAATACCTAGAACAGTACCTGGTACACAGAAGGACTTCAAGAAATATTAATCACATGAGCGAATGAATGAAACTCATATTTACTGTTTATATGCCATGAATAAGGCAGCTTAATTCAACTAGTTAAGTACAGATTTTAAAGGAAAAGAGATCACAAATGAGCAAAATGAGGGATACTGGTGAAAGAAAACAGTAGCAGCCCACTCTCTTTGCCTTGCTGCGATGATGAGGGTATTGGGAGAGACTTGATTAGTGCTAAGTGTGCCAAATCTCTCTCTCTTTTTTAATAAATTCATTAGTATACTTTTAACTATATGTGACAGACAATCCAAATCAAAGTCACTTAAATAGTAAGTAATGTACTGGCTAGCCCTAACTGGTTTGGCTCAGTGGATAGAGTATTGGCCTGCAGACTGAAAGGTCCTAGGTTCGATTCCAGTCAAGGGCATGTACCTTGGTTGCGGGCACATCCCCAGTAGGAGGTGTGCAGAAGGCAGCTGATTGATGTTTCTAACTCTCTATTTCTTTCCCTTCCTCTCTGTAAAAAATCAATAAAATATATTTATATATTTTTTAAAAAGAAATGTACTGGCTTATGTAATGGGATAGCCAGAAGAGACGCCTTTAGGAGTAGTTTGATCCAGAGGTTTGCGATGTCCCACAGGACTCAGTTCCCTTTTTTTGTTGTTGTTATTATTATTGATTTCTAATTTATTATTATTGTGACCTAAAACATACTCTGCATGATTTCAATAATTTACAGTTCATTGAGACCTAATTTGTGGTCCGCCATATAATCTATCTAGGTGAATACTCTGTACACACTTGAAAAAAATCTGCAGTTTTGGGAACGTATGTAAATGCCTGTAGTCACTGCCTCCCACAATAACATCAAAATTACAACTAATATACACAGAGTGGCCGGATTATTATGATCATATATATTAGAGGTCTGGTGCATGAATTCATGTATGGGTGGGGGCCGGCCACCCTGGCCAGGGGGAGGAGACATGGGTGTTTGGCCGGCCTGCCTGCTGGTCGAACTCCTGTTTGAGGGGACAATTTGCATATTAGCCTTTTATTATGTAGGATATACACTGAGTGGCCAGATTAGTATACACTCAGAAATAATAACAATCTGGCCACTCAGTGTATAGAACAACCATCATTCAGAAACACCTGAAATCTGTATAAATGGAAGTCCTACAACTGGAGAAGTAAAGAAGAAAGCACATTGAGACTAGTAGGAGGGGAAGAGGCATGAAACAGGCTGGTCCAACACCCACATGTGGTGTTTTTATAATCAGGAGGGATATCTCTGTTGAGGAGGCCCCTGGTGAGAAGCAAAGGGTCCCAGATGCACACAGGATTCCCATCCCAGGGTTCCAGAGCTTGGAAGAGAAGCCACGGTAACATTATAACATTGGGCTGTAAAAACCAGCAGGAATTGTGGCTGAATGACATGGAGGCTGCTGGAGACCTTGATATCCCTCTTAAAGGGCTGGCACACAGACTTACTCAGACTTGATTTCTATAAGTTCCAGCGCTGGGGCAATGGCTTGGGGGAAACCATGGACATACAAGGAGGAACTGGACTGCCTGGAATCTGGGCAGGAACTTGGGGGCAGCTTTCTCCCAGACAGCGGTGCTCTTAGGGGCCATTGTTCCTATGCTAGGGCCTCCCCCATGTCAGAGCTGACTGGCATCCATATCTGAGTTTCCATCAGCTCCACCCTGGTTATTCCTGAGATATCACCCCATCCACAATGCAACCCCATCCAAGCTGTTTGCAGATGCTTTTTCATTTGAATGGCCTGTCCTGGCTCAGCCCTCAGCCTTTGCTAAAATCTTTCAAACAAGCATCAGCTGGCATCAGCATGCAAAACACCTATGAATAAGAGGCCTGAGACCTGGCGCTAGCACCAGAATGCCTTGCTTCAAAGCAGGCCTAATCTGGGCACTTCCAGATCCAATACAAGTAGCAGCCATCTGTAAATCGCCCTGTTGCTCCTTCCAAGTGGCCCTAGGCAGTGGCTGACTTTTCACCTCCAGGAGACCCCAGAGCCAGTGAATTCTGTGGACAATTTCAGACCATACCAGATTACAACTCTGCACATCCACAAGCAACACATTCGAGGGGCACACTCAGTGAGCACCAAAGCCCCACTGAAACAAGTCCTGCTCCATATGGGTGTCTTCTGCACAGCATTTCTTCACTGTAATTGCAGCTGGTCTTCACAGCCAATTGGCCTGGAGGTCAATTATTCCCAGTAATAATAACAGAAATCAAGACTGAACTACAGCAAGACTTTGCAGACAGGCTATATAGGGGCACACCTAGAGTGACCAGCTCAGGTGGCTGGGGAGTCTGAGTTACTGGGCCCTACATGACAACTATTACACAAGATCACTCTACCAATTCCAAGGGACACAGCAGCTCTACCTAATACACAGAAACAAACACAGGGAAGCAGCCAATATGCGGAGACAAAAGAACAGGTCACAAATGAAAAAAAAAAAAAAGAAGCAAGTAAACTCCTGGACACAGAGTTACAGAGTTCAAAACAATGATTAGAAGGTTGCTCAATGATCTTAATGAGAGCTCCAAGGGACTCAATGAGAGCTTCAAGAGACTTAGTAAGAGTGTCAAGGATCTCAGTGAGAATTTCAAAGCCAAGAAAAAGGACCAATTGGAAATTATGCATACACTAATTAAAATACAGAATTAATTTACAGGGAGTCAACAGTAAGTAGAGGATTCTGAGAATCAAATAAATGATTTGGAATATGAGAAAACAAAAAACACCCAATCAGAAGAGCAAAAGGAAAAATGAATACAAATATAAAGATAGTGTAATGAGCCTCTGGGACAATTTCAAGCATACCAACATTCACATTATGGTGATACCAGAAGGAAGAGAGAGAGGGCAAGATATTGAAAACCTCTTTGAAGAAATAATGACAGAAAACTCCCCCTACCTAATGAAAGAAATAAATTTACAAGTCCAGGAAGCACAGAGTCCCAAACAAGAGAAACCCAAAGAGGCCCAGACCAGGACACATCATATTTAAAATTTCAAAGAGTGAAAGAGAAAGAGAATCTTAAAAGCAGAAAGAGAAAAGCACTTAGTTGCCTACAAGGGAGCGAGTGCCCATTTGACTGTCAGCTGATTTCTCAATAGAAACTTTGCAGGCCAGAATGGAGTGGCAAGAAACATTCAAAGTGATGAATAGCAAGGACCTACAAGCAAGATTACTCTACCCAGGAAAGCTATCATTTAGAAGTGAACATCAGATAAAGAGATTAACAGACAAGAAAAGTTAAAGGTGTTTGTGACTACCAAACCAGTATTACATGAAATGTTGAAGGGTACTCTTTAAGAAGAGGAAGCAGAAGGAGAAGGAGAAGAGAGAAAAGATAAAAATATGAATAATAAAATGACAATAAATACATACCCATAACAATTGAATCTAAAAATCAAAATAAATGAACAAGAAATCTAATGAACAAAATAAACTGATGAATAAAATAGAATTAGAAGCATGGAAACATGGAAAAGACTGATGAATCTCAGAGGGACAGGAAAAAGGGTGTGTGAAGGGATTAATCAAAGGTCTTATATGCATATATGCATTACCTATAGACACAGACAATAGAGTGGTGAAGGCCTGGAATTGGGTGAGAAATGGGTGGACGGGGGAATGGGTGAAAAAGGGGGACATCAGTAATATTCTGAACAATAAAGATTTAAAATAAAATAAAAACTACAATGAGGTATCACTTTACACCTCACAGAACAGCTAACATCAATAAATCAACAAAATACAAATGCTGGTGAGGATGTGGAGAAAAAGGAACCCTATTGCACTGTTGTTAGGAATTCAGACAGGTGCAGTCACTGTGGAAAACAGTATGGAGATTCCTCAAAAAATTAAAATGGAACTGCCTTGTAACCCAGCTATAATATTTCTTATTATATATTTGAAGAAATCCAAAACACTAATTTGAAAGAATACAGGGGTGGACAAAAGTATGTTTACAGTTGCATTGTGATACTCTTTTAAATAAATAATGCTATAATAATAACCATAACCTGCATGTCTTTTTCCATATGAAAAACTATAAACCTACTTTTGCTCACTCCTGTGTATGAACCCCTATGTTCACTCTAGCATTATTTACAATAGCCAAAATATAGAAGCAACCCAAGTGCCCATTAAAAGACTAGTGGATAAAAAAAATTGGTGGTGGAGAGGAACCAAGATGACAGCATAGGTAAACACCTATCTTGCTGCCATACACAGCAATTTCAAAACTACAGCTTAATGAAAAAACAAACATCATCCAGAATCACTGGAAAGCTGGTTGAGTGAAAATTCCATAAATAAAAGTGAAGATAGGAGACTGTGACTCAGAGGAGCAGTGGAGGACAGCGTTGAAGATATGCGTGGTGTCCGAGGTTTGGAGCCATGCACGTGAGCGTAAAGGGTGGGCGGCTGCAAACCCGGCCGGTTTTCTCGAATGGGGGAGACAAAGATGTCCCACTGCACTGATTCCCCAGCTCTGGGCAAAGTCCGGGGAACCCACAATCATACATGGTAAAACTGGACAGGGGGAGGCACGCTGAAACTTGGGCGCTGCAAGGGTCTGCGAGCTTGTGGAGAGGGCAAGCTTGTGCAGAGTGCATGTAAACTTGGGAAAAGCAGAGCTGCATGACTGAGCAGAGAGGACTCATGACTTACTCTCTCATTCAGGAAACCACCAGACTGCATTGTTTTACGACCCTGGGTGAGACGTTGGGTGTGCAGACTCATTTGGAGAGAGGCTGAATCGTTTGACAGCTGGTGGAGCTCAGCGGCAGCTCTCTCTCAGAGGTGCTGGCAGCCATTGCCACCTGGCACAGAGTCCTAGGTGCTGCATAGGGCAGAGCTGACAATGCCTGCTCGGTCCAGAGACTCCATCCATTCAACCTGAGCACGGCTGAACCTCATAGCCAATTGCCCTGGAGGTCAAACCCTCCTAGTGCTGGCAACAATAAGCTAGACTTAACTTCAACAAGACTGTGCAACCCATATCCACCTCAGGTAACTGGGAAGGCTGAGCCACTATCCCTTAGAGGACATCTACCACACAAAGCTAATCGGCCAACTCAGGAAAGGAGCCATCATGCAGAGACATGGAAAGAAAATCAGATGTGAAAGAAATGGAGGGAAAAAAAGACTGGACATAGAGTTCAAAACCACTGTTATAAGGCTTTTCAAGAGGCTCCTAGAAAAGGTTGAGACCTACAAGGAAATGAACAAGACCTATGAGGAAATGAACAAGACCTACAAGGATATGAAAAAGGACCAACTAGAAATTAAGCATACACTGACTGAAATAAAAAAATATTATACAAAGATCTAAAAGTATTCTAGAGGACCACAAGAACCAAGTTAAAGATTTGAAATACAAAGAGGTAAAATCCACTCAGCTGGAAAAGCAAGAAGCCAAAAGAATCCAAAAAATTGAAGATAGTATAAGGGGCCTCTGGGACAACCTCAAGCATACCAATATCCGAATTATAGGGGTGCCAGAAAAAGAGAGAAAGCAAGACAATGAAAACCTATTTGAAGAAATAGTGACTGAAAACTTCTCACACCTGGTGAAAGAAATTGACTTAGGAGTCCAAGAAGCGTACCGAACCCCAAAATATAGGAACCCTAAGAGGACCACACCAAGGCACATCAATATTAAAATGCCAAGAGCAAAAGACAAAGAGAGAATATTAAAAGCAGCAAGAGGAAAACAGTTAGCTACCTATAAGGGAGCACCCATACGATTGTCAGTGGATTTCTCAACAGAAACTATGCAGGCCAGACGGGAGTGTCAAGAAATATTGAAAGTGATGAAAAGCAAGAATCTACAACCAAGATTACTCTACCCAGCAAAGCTATCATTAAGAATTGAAGATCAGATAAAGTGCTTCGCAGCTAAGAAAAAGCTAAAGGAATTCATCACCATCAAACCAATATTATATGAAATGCTGAAAGATATTCTTTAGGAAGAAGAAGAAGAAGAAAAAGAAAAGGTAAAAATAAAAATTATGAACAGCAAATACACATATATCAATAAATGAATATAAAAATCAAGTGAATTAAAAATCTGATGAACAGGATAAACTGGTGAATATAATAGAATCATGGGCATAGACAGGGAAAGGACTGACAATTCTTGGGGAGAAAAGGGGTGTGGGAGGTGTAGCAAGAGACTGGACAAAAATCATGCACCTATGGTAGAGGACAGTGTGGAGAGGTGAGGGCGGAGGGTGGGATGGGTACTGGGTGGTGGGGAACTATAGGGGAAAAAGGGGGGAACACTATAATTAATAAACTGAACAATAAACATTAAAATATTTTAAAAAGAATTTGTAGTTTACAAACCTTGATACACAGCTAACATTTAAAAAATGGTGGTACAGAATGGAATATTACTCAGTCATAAAAAATAATGAAATCTTACCATTTTCAACAGCATGAATGGACCTAGAGGGTTTTATGTTATGTGAAATAAGTCAGTCAGAGAAAGACATACCATATGATTTCACTTATATATGGAATCTAAGTACAAAATAAACAAACAAAATAGAAACACACTCAGATCAGACTGATGGTTGCCAGAGGGGAGGGGTATTGAGGGACTAGGTGAAATAGGTGAAGGGATTAATAAATAAAAATGGCAGTTACTATATAGTCATGGGGATGTAAAGAATAATATAAGGAATATAAACAACAATCTTGTGATAACTCTGTATAGTGCCAGGTGGATACTGGAAATATCAGGGGGAACACTTTGTAAAGTATGTGATTGTCTAGCCACTATGTTGCATACCCAAAACTAATACCAAATAATATTGAATGTAAATTGTAAAAAAAAAGTTAAAAAAAAATAAACAGCTAGGGTAAATGTGTTAAAAATAAACATGCAAAAACAAATTTTTTTAAATAAATATAAAAACATATAAAAAACAACAACAGCCAGGATAAATATGTTTAAAACTATAATAGAAAATGTGGACAAAAAGTGTGAAGAGACTGAGAACTTTAGCAGAGTAATAAATTATAAAAATTACTAAATAGCAATATAGAAATAAAGTACCATTTAGGGAAAATGAACAATTACTTTGAAGATCTGATAAAAAACTAGACATAACAGAAAAATATCAGGAAGCTACAAGATTATTTGAATAGAAGCAGTTGGAGGAAAATGGTGAAAAAAATGAATCGGAGTAGTGGAGGCCCATGGAACTATATTAACCAGTCTAACACTACCAATAAGTTGACATATTTGAATTCATCAGCACTGAACTGCATTTTTTTTCTTTTTTAAATTTAAACTTTTATTATTGAAAGTATTACATATGTTTCCTTTTTCCCCCATTGACTTCTCCCCAGCCCCTCCTGCCCCACAGCACATTCCCATGTTGTCTGTGTCCATTGGTTATGCTTATATGCATGCATACAAGTCCTTTGGTTGATCTCTTACACCCCTGCCTTCCCTCTGAGGTTTGATCGTCTGTTTTATGCTTCCCTATCTCTGGTTCTTTTTTTGTTCATCAGTTTACGTTTTTCATTATCTTCCACAAATGAGTGATATAATGTAATATTTATCTTTCTCCAAATGCTTAACATAATGCTCTCCAGATCCATCCATGCTGTTGCTAATGGTAAGAGTTCTTTCTTTTTTACAGCAGTGTAGCACTCCATTGTGTATATATACCACAGTTTTTTAATCCACTCACATGTTGATGGGTATTTAGGCTGTTTCCAAATCTTAGCTATTGTAAATTGTGTGGCTATGAACATAGGGGTGCATATATTCTTTTTGATTGGTGTTTCTGAGTTTTTGGGATATATTCCTCTAAGTGGGATTATCGGGTCAAATTGGAGTTCCATTTTAATTTTTTGAGGAAACTCCATACTGTTCTCTACAGTAGCTGTACCAGTCTGCATTCCCAGAAGCAGTGTACAAGGGTTCTTTTTTCTCCACATCCTTGCCAGCACTTGTTTGGTGATTTGTTGATGATAGACATTCTGGTATGTGTAAGGTAATACCTCATTGTAGTTTTTATTTTATTTTAAATCTTTATTGTTGAGAATATTACAGATATCCCCCTTCTTTTTTCCCCATTTCTCCCCTCCACCCAGTTCCCACCCCACCCCAGGCCTTCACCACTCTATTGTCTGTGTGCATAAGTAATTCATATATGAATACAAGATCTTTAGTTAATCCCTTCCCACACTTCTCTTCCCCCTTCTCTCTGAGATTCCTCAGTCTATTCCATGTTTCCATGCCTCTGGTTCTATTTTACTTATCGATTTATTTTGTTCATTAGATTACTTGTTCATATCTTTTGATTTTTAGATTCAATTGTCGATAGATACGTATTTATTGCCATTTTAGTGTTCATATTTTTTATCTTTTTTCTTCTCTTTTCTTCTTTTTCCTCCTCCTCTTCTCACTCCCTCCTCCTCCTTGTATTCTACCTCATTCTTCTTCCTCTTCTTAAAGAATACCCTGCCTGGCCAGCATGGCTTAGTGATTGAGCATCAACCTATGAACCAGAAGGTCATGGTTTGATTCCTAGTCAGAGCACATGCCTGGGTTGCCTGCTCAGTCCCCAATGGGATTCAGTGGTTCTATCTCATCATTGATGTTGCTATCTCTCCCTCTCCCTTCCTCTCTGAAATCAATAAAGATGTATTTTTTAAAAAAGAATACCTTCAACCTTTCATGTAATACTGGTTTGGTGGAAATGAACTTCTTTAGCTTTTTCTTGTCTGTGAATTTATTTATCTGACCTTCGATTCTCAAGGATAGCTTTCCTTGGTAGAGTAATCTTGTAGGTCATTGCTGTTCATCACTTTGACTATTTCTTGCCACTCCTGGTCTGCAAAGTTCCTGTTGAGAAATCAGCTCACAGTCAAATGGGCACTCCCTTGTAGGTAACTAACTGCTTTTAAGATTATGTCTTTGTCTTTAACCCTTGGCATTTTAATTATGATGTGTCTTGGTGTGGGCCTCTTCAGGTTCCTCTTGTTTGGACTCTGTGCTTCCTGGACTTGTAAGTCTATTTCTTTCATCAGGTAAAGGAAGTTTTCTGTCATTATTTCTTCAAATAGGTTTCCAATATCTTGCTCTCTTTTCTCCTTCTGGCACTCCTAATGCAAATGTTGGCATGCTTGAAGTTGTCCCAGAGGCTCCTTACACTATTTTTATATTTTTGGATTCTTTTTGTCCTTCTGATTGGATGTTTTGCTTCCTAATATTTCAAATTATTGATTTGATTATTGGAATCCTCTATTCTGTTGAATCCTCATAAATTATTCTTTATTTCAGTTAGTATATGCTTAATTTTTAACTGGTCCTTTTTGTGTGTCTTTTAAATTCTCACTAATATGAAACTCTCACCAAGTCCCTTAAAACTCTTATTGTGTCCCTTGAAGCTCTCATTGAGATCATTGAACAACCTCAACACTATTGGTTTGAACTCTGGATCAAGTAGTTTTCTTCCTTCCATTTAATTATTTTTCTGGAGATTTATTCTATTCTTTCATTTATGACCTGCTTCTTGTCTCTGCAATTTGGCTGCTTCCCTGTGTTTGTTTCTACATATTAGCTGCTATGTCTCCTGGATAGAGTGGCCTTGTGTAATAGGTATCTTGTAGGACCTCCCCAGTCACCTGAGCTGGGCACTCTAGGTGTGGCCCTGTGTGGGCTACAGTTGAGCCTTGATTTCTATTGGAATCTGGGAGAAGTTCACCTCTAGGCCAGTTGTGACTACAGTGAAAGAAATGCTGTGCAGGGGACACACCTATTGGGCAGGACTTGTATCAGTGGGGCTGGGCCTCTTCCTTCTCATAGGTGGCCTCTGAAATGGAGATCTCAAAACAAACAAACAAACAAACAAAAAACACAATAAAATGCAGCATGTGTGTGTCAGACCAGCCCGTTCCATACCTCTGCCCCTTCTAGTAGCCTCAATATGCTTTCTTCTTTACTTCTCTAATTGTAGGACTTCCATTCATCCAGATTTCAGGTGATTCTGAATGATGGTTAGTCTATATTTTATTTATAATTTTGATATGGTTGTGGGAGGTGGCAAGTACCAGTAGTAACTACACCACCATCTTGGTTATCTGCTTCACTGTAGTTTTATTTTGCATCTCTGATGATCAGTGATGAGAGCATCTCTTCATATGTCTATTGGCCATCTGTATATTCTCTTTTGAGAAGTGTCTATTCATGTTCTCTGCCCATTTTTAAATTGGATTTGTTGGGGGGGGTATTAATTTGTATGAGCTCTTTAGAAATTTTGGATATTACTACCTTATCAGATATATCATTGGCAAATATCTTCATCCATTCAGTGGGTTTTCTTTTCATTTTGTTGATTGTTTCCATTGCTTGCCCAATTTACTCTTTAAATGCAAACTTGGGCAGCTGCCTCTATCACAGCTTCAACTTTGCCTGTGAGACACTGCCCACTAAATCCACAGTGAGGAGCCCAAAGTGGGATATCCAGGAACACCCTTTCATTCATGTTCTCTAGGTTTAAAGCTGCTGAGCACTTCTCCATTCATGCAGAATTTTGCATCAGAGAGTGGAGAAGTTTGCGACAAACAGTAAAATTAAATTATGTCTCAACAAGGAGAATAATTGCAATACTGAACAGATATTCATAATGGTGGCCATTTCTAATGAATTCTTCTAAAATCACATCTTTGACCTCACTACTTAGAATCCTTCTTTTGCTTTCTATATCCAAATTCATCATTCTCAGAAAGATTGTACTTTTGCCCTAGAAAGATTAGTTCTTGGAATCATGCTTCGTTTTATTTTCCTGCTGAGCAAAATCAGCTTTGAGCTTGTTTAGGTAGAAATGAAGTTTAAGAACAGATGTCCTGCCCTTCTTTCCATCTCCCCATGTTATCTGTCATAGCAACTGGCTTTGGCCTCTTTGCTGATTGTTAGTTTGAATGTATCTATAATGAACAAAGCCTCCATTTTTACACTTTCACAAAAGAAAAAAAATGTTTCCTCTTGTGAGTACAAAATAGTTAGGTTTTCCAACACGAACAGAAACTTCAGAATTATTGCCAGTTCCTGACACGTAGATAATTCTTCCAGAATGGCAGTATTTCCAGTCCAAATTATATTTGAAAAACTACCAGCTCCCTAGAATAGGCTCTATGCAAAGTCCAGCTCATAACCACCCCCACAATAACAGGAAGAATACAGCCTCATATTTCTCCCTTGAAAGGCAATGCATTCTAGTTGATAAGAGATCAGAGCAGACACCGGAAAACCTGATGGTATTTCTGACTCGACTTAGATACTGCGCTTTTTTTTCCTTTTCCTTTTCTCACCTCTTTTTTCCCCTCCTCCCGCCCCTCTCTTTTTTTTCTTCCCTTCCCTCCTCCCCTCCTCTCCCCTCTCCTCCCCTCTCCTCTCCTCTCCCCCTCTCTCCCTCCCTCCCTTTCCCTCTGCTTTTAAAACAAAATCTTTTTTAGAAATAAATTTATACTATAAGTGACACTTCCAAGTATTAACAAAGATGTGGAGAAACTGGCACTCTCATACATTGCTGATGGAAATATAAAATGGCCAAACCACTTTGGGGAAACTTTTGTCAGTTTCTCATAAAGTTAAAACATGCATCTACCTTGTGACCCAGAAATTCTGCCCAAGAGATATTAAAGTCTGTGTACACAATGTCCAGAGCTTATTTTTATTTATTAAGAAGATTATAATCACAACATATGTTTACTAATGATGTAGCTATGCTGTTAGATATGTCTCTGTTCCTGTCATAGATAAAATCCACTTATAAATAAAATCTAAAGTTACCAAATAAAACTGTGTTCACAAAAAGACTTGTGTCAGTTGTCAGAGTGGTTTTATTCATGATACCCCCAAACTAGGAACAAATGTCCATCAACATATTTGGACATTTACCATAGGCCTGCCTGGTACATCCTTTGAAAGGGGCAAGTTGTTCTAACCATTTTATTACTTGTTCTGGGACAGAAATGAATGGCTGAGGGGACAGCCAAACTAACCTCATGCCTCATCCAGGGGCAGTCTCTGTATGTAACTCCATAAAATAAGTGAACATGATTTTTCAAGTCATATTTTCAAGTGGTCAAAATTAACATCACCAGTGAGGGCAAACAGACATGGTGGGCCTCCAGATAATAAAGCATAGGTGAGATATCTTAGCTTCCCTGAAAAATATCCCCTGACTACTTTTAGGACATTTGAGAACCTCCTTGTAATTAGTTCCCTCCCTGTATCTCCTAAAGCATTGCTTCTCAGAGACTTTCCTATGATTACCAGTCACCTGGGGATCTTGCTCAAATGCAGATTCTGGTTCAGTAGATCTAGGATAGGACTCAACATTCTGCATCTCTAACAAGCTCACAAGTGATGTCATGTTGCTGGTCTGTAGGCCAAAATTTGGGTAGCAAGGTCCTTCGATTCTAAAAGTATGGTCCCTAGAGCAGCAGTATCACCTGGGAACTTATAAAAATGCAAATTTTAAGGCTCCACCCCCAAACCTACTTACAGAATCAGAAACTCTGGGTATGGAGTGAAACCCAGTCAGGGCTTATGATTCGGCAAAATGAAGGAGGCACCTATTCTCAGAGTTGTGCAAGTTCAAGGAGAGCACCTGAGTCTAACAGTGGTATCTCACAAAACCTCCAGAGTCAGAGAACAAATGTTTCCTTTCTTCTCAGTAAATCACCTCATTACACTAGTAGACTCGTTGTATTTAAATTATCTGGGCCCCAACTCAAAACCATTGAATCAGAACCTTTGGGGGTAGAAAACGTTCATCTGGCCCATAAGCAGATGTGAATGAGATTGCTCATCAAAGTGCTGCTTGCCAAGGGAAGCATCTGGAAGAGAGAAACCATAATATGTTGGGTAAGCAAAACGTGTGGAGGCATAATGCAGTTAAAAGCAGCAAGCTAGGTGTACCATAGAGTCGTGTGACAAGAGAAAAAAAAAAGAGCCGATAAAAATCGCAAGAAACATGATTGAGATTGCTCTGCCATTTATATATTTTTAAATACACTATTTGTTTTTTAAATAAAGCTCCATAAGTAGAGAAGGTACCAGAGGAGAAGTGAAATGGGAGTGGGAGCAAGGATAAGGGGGGAAATATTAATATATAAAAAGCCAGGGGCCATCACAACCGAAATAACCGGATGGATGACTAAACAGCAGGCTGTGAGGGGTGACAGGTTGGCAGGGGGGTTAGTGAGGGATGACCAAATGACTGAACATCAGGCTGAGTGGGGTAACCAGGCCAGCAAGGGGGCAGTTGGTGGTGACCAGGCCAGCAGGGGTGCAATAAGGAGTGACCAGGCCAGCAGGGGGGCAGTTGGGGGTGACCAGGCCAGAAGTGGGGGAGTTGGGAGCAATCAGGCTGGCAGGTAGAAGTGATTAGGGGTGATCATACTGGCAGGGGGGGCAGTTAGCAGCAATCAGGCAGGCGGGCAGGTGAGCAGTTAGGAGGCAGTGGTTCCGGATTGTGAGAGGGTTGTCCAACTGCTGGTTTAGGTCTGATCCCCATGATCAGACCTAAATTGGCAGTCAGACATCCCCTGAGGGGTCCTGGATTGGAGAGGGAGCAAGCTGGGCTGAGAAGACTGCCCCCATACACAAATTTCATGCACCCAACCTATAGTGGTAAATAAGCAAACAAGTAAGCATAAAAGAGAAGAGCTTTGGGCAGACATAAATGACAACGTGTTTTGAACTAGAGAATACCATGAACTCAACTCCAACATGAGGTCCACCAGTTGGCAGGGTGTGCAGAACTAACTGTGAATGCAGTCAGGAAATCACTGAGAACAAGAGCCCAGAAGATTGTTCTGCACACCACTGACATCTTTAATTCCAATGCATTTTCACTTTTCAGCACTTCCATGATATAGCCACTACTTAACTTTCCAGTCACCCTATCTTACACTTTGCAATCCAGTAATATCATAAATGTCATAATATGACCCTCACACACACACCCCACCTCAGATCTTTATTCATGCTGTGTCTTCTGCCTGCAACATTTCTTCTCTCTCTTCACCTGGCTAACTCTTATTTATTATTTTCAACTCAGTTCAGGTGCCATGTCATTGGAAAAGTGTTTCTGACCTCCCTGGCTGGGTTACATTGACCCGCTGGCTTTCATAGCATAGGGTTATTTGGTCGTAGTATATTACACTGAAATCATTGATTTGTGTGTTTTAAAGACCTCTCCTAACCAATGACTCACTCTTACCATCGTTTGTACCTCACTATCGTGCCTGTCAATACTGTACCTTCAACTCAAGAAGTTTTCTGATGTAGTAGGGCTTAACCATAAGGCAGATGTGCTAAGGCTTGACAGGCACTAGAAATGTTATTTATGTATTCATTCACTTACACAAGACCTTGTTTGGGAAAAACTTCAGTCAGCACTTGAAAACTGAACTTGAGAGGAATTTCACTGCAATATCCACCAGCAAAATCAGTCCTTTGCAGCCACAAGGACCCATCATGGCTTCCTGTCTGGACGGACCAAGATTCGGAGCAGGAGCCTGCAGTTCTAGTTCTGGCTGTGGCAGGCTAGAAAAGATCTCCATCCCTGCCTGCTACTGCCATCTCTAGGGGACTGACTGATTTCCACCCAGCTGCAAGGAGCAAGTCACAGCTCTAAATTAAAATCACCTTCATCAATGAATTAAAAAATAGTTCATTTATCCCTTTTTTCTCTCTGGTGTCTGAGAGTGGTGTTGCATACTCTATGTCTTCCAGTCAGGTAGAGACCAGAAGACCATTTTACACTGTCTTTCATCACATCAAATATTTTCTGAATAGCCCCAGCAGGTTTGACTCACTGGATAGAGCATCAGCCTGAAGACTGAAGGGTCCTGGGTTTGAATCCCATCAAGGGCACAGGCCTGGTTGCAGGCTCAATCCCCAGTAAGGGGTGTGCAGGAGGCATCTGATCAATGGTTCTCTCTTATCATTGATGTTTATATCTCTCACTCCCTCTCCCTTCCTATTTGAAATCAATATATATATGTATATATGATACTTTCTGTGTTTATAGTCTCACAGGAAAACTCTCAAAATATAGACTCTTTTTACAAAACTAGGGAGTTGCATGATAGATTGATGTAGAAAATTAGATTCACAAACCCACCATTGAGAAAACATTTGTAATCATAGCCATGCTCCCCTCCCACAGAAAGAAAAATAAATGTTTCATTTAAATCAGTGTTATGCAAGAGTTAAAATAAAGTTTATAAAAAGTGGAAATAGTGAGCTAAAATGAATTTGTCTCTTATTTCCAGAATTTTCTTTAGTCATATCATTACATTTCTAAAAGATTTATCATGATGAAACGAAGATGGCTGCTGACGGGAAGGCAGACTGCAAGATAGTGTGTGAGTGAGAAAACAAAGGGAGAGTGTATGGTTGCACAGGGAGTGTTTGTTGGTGAGTTGAGGGACAGGTATACTCCAAGAGACTAGGGGGGACTGTCAAATGGAGCTCCCCTGACCAGGCAGCCCCCACTGCTGCTGGGTTCCCTCCCGGAGTGACCAGCTTGGACGGGGAGACCGCACCATCTTGAAGGAAAAGTGGATGTTATCGGAAGCCTGAAAAGCCTGAGGAATCTACAGCTACAGAACCCACCAAACAGCTGCAAACCTGAGAACACCGGTCCCCAATTGGTGCAAGCACATGGATTCAGAGGAGCTCTACAGTCCACCACAGAAAGGTCAGATTTTGCCTGGGATAGTAAGGTCTGTGGTCCCCGCAGAAAATAGAAATGCAGGAGCTGGAGACCTGAGGAAGTCTGCGCCTAGAAAAATCCATGGCTGTTGGGGCTGGTATGCTCTGTGAATGTGGAAGGGTGTCCTCAAAGCTGTTAACAGAAGGGAACTCTTAAAAAGCAACCCATTTTGATCTGACGCAAAAGGACAGCCTAAAAATTTAAAAAGTGTGCTGGCTGCTTAGACCCAAAGGGGAAAAAGACTGCACAGATTTGCGTGCAGCCCCAGAGTTCACACACTTAACTCTGGCTCTTTTTTTCCCTCATTAAATCCTTGCTTCTGATTACTAAGCCCAATACATTGGATCACCCAACTGGGGACACTCTAAGAGACTGCAAGGGAAAGTTGTTTTTCTGGAACCGGGGGATCAGAGCAGGGAATAACCATCAGAGAACCAGCTCTGGGGCAGCCCATTCCCCCAAACCGGTATTAAATGGCACAGGAAAAAAAAATTCTAAACACTAACTAGAGAGGACCCATACACCCGGAGGTCAATACAGAAACACTGCCACCCAGGGGTTGAATCACAAATTGACTCTTGTGTAAACATTAATAAACTACCTGCTTAAAAATTAGGACTGGCTTAAAACACTGAGGAGCAGTGGAATGCAGGGAACTTCAATACTGCCCTGACTAGGAAACAGGCATGCCAAACAGAACAATAGAGGAAGTGAATCACCTTCACTACTGCACATTTTTATTTTTTTAATCTTTTACTTAGGAAACTATTTTTTTCTTTTTTCCTCACTTGATTTTACCTTTTTAATTATTAAATTTTGGTTTTCAATCAGTATTATCACTACTACTATTTTACTTTTTTTTTAAGTGTCATTTTATTTTCTCTTTATTTTACTTTGGGATTACTTTTCTACATTCTATTTTATTCTTTCCTTTAGCATCATTTTACTCTATCTCAACTGTACCTTTACACCATTACTCTCTTCCTTACTTTCCCCCTTTTGTTGTCCTGTTTCTCTTATCCTATTCCTGCTTTAGATTTTCCCTCTTCCTTCTTTTAACCCTCTGTTAAAATTTCACCCTACTTATATATTTAATTTCGAACCCTCTGCTCCAAGTTCATACACACCTCTCTATTATCTTTTTTCACTATCCAAATTTTTTTTCTGTCTGTCTTTTTGTTGTTGTTTGCTTGACTGTTGATTATACCAATTTTTGTGCTTGTTTGTGAGATTGTTTTGCTTTTTCTTTTTGTTTTTTTTGTTTTGTTTTGTTTTGTTTTTGCCTCTGTTTTCCCTCGCCTCACTTGATATTAGTTGTTCTTTGTTATTTGCATTTGTCTCCAGGTACTTGCTGGTATATGTCAGGATTAGTGGCTGTTCTACTGGAGTTTTTTCTCTCTCTCTCTCTCTCTCTCTCTCTCTCTCTCTCTCTCTCTATATATATATATATATATATATATATATATATGTAGTTCTCCTCTTCTTTCTTCTTCTCTCTTTTTTCTCTCAATTTTTCCCCTTTTCCAAATTTCATTTTCACACTTCTTTTTTCTATCTTCTTCTTTCTTTCTTATCCTTTAATTCGCCTTTCTCTGGTGGTCACCTTTATTTGGGGTTATTAATATCGTGAATACATTTGGGCTCAGTACCTTGTGCATTGTGCTTTGTTGTGCTGTATTTTGTGCCTTCAAATCAACACAGGAGAAAGAGAATTACATAACCAAACACACAAAGAAGAGAGAACATGGGGAGACAAAGAATTCAGAAAAAAAATTAGAGAAATGGTCATAAGGTGGATGAAAAGAATGGAAGACAAATTTGACAATATGTGTAAGAACCAAGAGGAAATGAAGAACCAAGAAGAAATGAAAAATGACATTGCTGCTGTAAAGAAATCAATAGAAAGTATCAAGAGTAGACTACAAGAAGCAGAGGACTGCATCAGTGAGCTAGAAGACAAAGTAGGAAAAAATACTCAAGTTGAGCAACTTCTAGAAAAAGATTAAAAAGGAGGAAGAGAGCCTAAGGGAACTTTGGGACAACACAAAACAAAACAACATCCACATAATAAGGATACCAGAAGGAGAGGAAACTGAGCAAGGAATAGAAAACCTGTTTGAAGAAATAATGACAGAGAACTTCCCTGACATAGGGAAGCAAAAATCCACACAAATCCAAGAAGCTCACAGTCCCAAGGAAAATAAATCCAAAAGACTGACACCAGGGCACATTATAATTAAATTGGCAAATACCAATGACAAAGAAAGAATCTTAAAAGAGGCCAGAGAGAGACAAAAAGTTACCTACAAATGATCCCTCATCAGACTAGTGACTGATTTCTCAACAGAAACACATCAGGCCAGAAGGGAATGGAATGAAATATACAAAGTCATGCAAAGGGAAAGGTCTGAATCCAAGAATACTGTACCCAGCAAGGCTATCAAACAAAATTGAAGGTGAAATCAGTAGCTTCACAGACAAGAAAAGACTAAGAGAGTTTATTACCACCAAACCAGCAATGCAAGAAATGCTGAAGGGTCTGCTGTAAGAGAGAGAGAGAGAGAGAGAGAGAGAGAGAGAGAGAGAGAGAGAGAAATAACCCATATATCCACCCAAACCACTATGCTCAATTAATATTTGACAAAGGAGGCATGAACATACAATGAAGTCAAGACAGTCTCTTCAATAAATGGTGTTGGGAAAATTGGACAGATACATGCAAAAAAATGAAACTCAGCCACCAACTTACACCATACACAAAAATAAACTCAAAATGAATAAAGGGTTTAAACATAAGATGGGAAACCATAAAAATACTAGAGGAATCCACAGGCAGAGAAATCTTAGACATATGCAAAGCAATTTATTCACTGATACTGCTCCTAGGGCAACGGAAACCAAAGAGAAAATAAACAAATGCGACTACATCAAAATAAAAATATTTTGCACAGGAAAAAAAAGTCAACAAAACAACAGGAAAGCCCACTGTGTAGGAGAACATATTCACAAATATTATCACTGATAAAGGTTTACTCTCCAACATCTACAGGGAACTTATACAACTTAATAAAAGAAAGATAAATGATCCAATAAAAAAAATGGGCTCAGTGGGTAGAGCGTCAGCCTGTGGACTGAAAGGTCCCAGGTTCGACTCTGGTAAAAGGGCATGTACCTTGCTTGCGGGCACATCCCCAGTAGGGGGTGAGCAATGCTCAAAGTCACTAATTATTCGAGAGATGCAAATCAAAACAACAATGCAGTGCCATCTCACACCTGTCAGAATGGCAATCATGAAGAAATCAACAAACGACAAGTGCTAGGGAGGATGTAGAGAAAAAGGAACCCTCGTGCACTGCTGGTGCAAATACAAACTGGTGCAGCCACTGTGGAGAACAGTATGGAGTTTCCTCAAAGAACTAAAAATGGAACTCCCATTTGACCCAGTGATCCCACTTCTAGGAATATATCCCAAGAAACTAGAAACACCAATCAGAAAGGATATATGCACCCCCATGTTCATAGCAGCACAATCACCATAGCTAAGATTTGGAAACACCTTAAATGCCCATCAGCAGATGAGTTGATTAGAAAACTATAGTACATCTACACAATGGAATACTACACTGCTATAAAAAAGGAACTCTTACCATTTGCAGCAGCATGGATGTACCTGGAGAGCATTAGGTTAAGTGAAATAAGTCAGTCAATGAAAGAAAAATACCGCATGATCTCACTCATTCATGGAAAATAGAGAACATTATAACCTAATGAACAAAAAGATAGATACAGAGGCAGTAAAGCATCAAACAGACTGTCAAATTACAGGGGGAATGTTGGGGAGTGTTGTGGTGGGGGGAAGAGATCAACCAAAGGATTTGTATGCATGCATATAAGTACAACCAATGGACACACAACACTGAGGGGGGTGGGATGAGGGCATGCAACAGGGGGTAGGGAAGGCTAGGGGAAGGTCAATAGGGGGAAAGGAGATATATGTACTACTATATGTAATACTTTAAAAAATAAAAAATAAAAATAAAAATAAGAGTTATCAAAAGTTTTGGTTATTTTTTTAACAGACCAAATTATACTTGCTTAGTAATGGTAAAACAAGGTTTGGTAAAATCCATATTGAAATGGCTAGAAAACCTTTCCTATAATCTCTAAGGCACTATCTCAGAAAGAGTTAAATAATCAAGGGAAACAATTGGAATACTCACTAAAGCAGGATTTCTCAGCCTCAACACTATTGACATTTTGGGTGAGATCATTCTTTCTTGCGGGGGTGAGGACTATTTTATTCATTGTAGGATGTTTAGCAGCATTCCTGGTCTCTACACTTTGTTTGCCAGCAGTACCCACCCACCTACTAGTCATCTACAACCAAAATATCCCCTGGGATGGAGAAAAGAGAAAAATCATCCCCTTCCCCATCCCCATTGAGCACCACTGCATTAGAGGGAGATACAATGCCATTCACAGATATGAAGGAGTCTGCAAATCAGAATATGAGACAGAATACACAGGCCTTTCCCTAATCCAAACCACAAGGATTGAACTTTTCTTAATTCAAAGGTGAAAACTTTGCCAATAGTATATTTGGGAGCAAATTCTTTCCTTGGTGGCATTTCAAAATCTGGCCAAGAGCTGAAACCTGTTTGACTCAGTGGGTAGAGTGTCGGCCTGCGGACTGAAAGGTCCCAGGTTCAATTCCAGTGCACATCCCCAGTAGGGGGTGTGCAAGAGGCAGCTGATCGATGTTTCTCTCTCATTGATGTTTCTGACTTTCTATCCCTCACCCTTCCTCTCTGTAAAAAAATCAATAAAATATATTTTTAAAAATCTGGCCAAGAGATATCTCACAAAGGAAGTCTATCTTTCAATAATTAATACATTTTTTCACTCAAAACACTGACAGCTGAATTTTGACTTCTGCCTAAGAACAATAAAGGACCTATGTTGACCTCAGTGAGCAAGCTTAACTGTTCTTGATAAGAAATTATTAGAATTTTAAAAATCTTTTTTAAGAGAGAATGAGAGGAAGAGAGAGACATCGATTTCTTGTTCCACTGATTTATGTGTTCACTGGCTGCTTCTTATATGTGTCCTGACCAGTGATGGAACACACAGCCTTGGTGTATCAGGACAACACTCTAATCAACAGAGCTACTGAGCCAAGGCCTGATTAGAATTTTTAATGTAGCAAAATAATTAACCCCCACCAAAAGATTCCCAGAATCTGTAAAGCAAAAGGGTCAAAGTGATGTGGTTGCTGGCTTTGAAGATGGTAGAAGGGACCACTAGCTGAGGACTGCAGCCATCCTCTAAAGATTAAAAAGGCAAAGAACAGAGTCTCTCTTACAAGCTCCATAAAGAATGCACCCTGTGACACCCTGATGTGAGCCTGATGAGAGTGACGTCCAGAACAGTAAATAAGTTTGTATTTTAAGTCACTAAATTTGTGAGAATTTGTCACAGCTGCCAATAAAGCTAATAGCAGTGACAGTCCATGAGCGCAACACTATCACAAGGAAAATCCAATTGGAATATTGTGACTGGTGAAACCAAGAAAGGGAGACAATTTCTTAGTTTTAATAAGCACAATTACTATTTTAAACCATAGTGAAAGACCTCAAACAATACAAGGATGCACTCTCTTTCCCTAATAATAGGTCAAGTAGGTGTCATACACTATTCTAAGGGTTTTCAATGTGTTAATTAATTACCACAATAATGCTATGATGAAAAAAAAACTTTTATTATCCCTATTTTTCTGATGAGGAAACCGAGATCCAGAGAGGCTAAGAAACAATTCCAAGCATACACAGCTAGGAAATGGCAGCACTGAGCTTTAAATCCAGGCAGTCTGACTCCAGAATCCAAATAAATGCCACCCAGAAGGAGTTCTGTGAAGCTTAGGGTGTAATGTTTAAAAAGCAAAACCTTGAACTTTTATACCTGAAGAAAATGCTTGACCATAAGCACTATGGCATCTATGTTTCAAATGCAAGGATGTCTGCAGTTTTGTCCAGCCAACATTTCTGCCAGCTCATTTGAAGAGTACAATCTCAAGTTTCCTTGGGCAATTACCTCCTACCACATTACCTACATTCTCCATGGATTGTTGATCAAAATGCCCCACCCTTGCCCTGGCCAATACAGCCCACTCCCACTCCCACCTCTAGAATTTTAATCTCAGAAAGATTCTGTTCCCTGATCCCTGGAGTGTGCCTCATTCCTGTCTTTTCTCAGGCCTGCTAGTTTGTCTTTTTCACTGATTTGGTGGGCAACCCAACCCCATATCTTTTTAATAAAGTCTTTTTTCACTTAAGTGTACAAGAAACAGTTACTTTCCTTCCAAAAAAAAAAACCTTAACTGAAACTGCATATTCAATAGACTACATTTGTTAAGAAGTTGCTTTTCCCGCCTCCAGAAAAGAAGCTGGAATACTCCTCTCTTAGCCCTAGCACAGGCAGAACACAGGAGGCTGATAAGAGACTAGACAAAGCTCTAATGAAGGAGGCTGTGGACTGCAGAGCCATGCAAATAAAATGAAGCTACAGCCTAATAATCAATCAGAGGCAGTTTGAGAAGCAATTACTGTGGCATAGGCTATGTATCTAGAGTGAACTATGAGCAATGATTTAACAACCATCCCAGCATCCAGTGGTGTGGACACAAACAATAAGGGATGCACTGAACCCAGACAACACAGGAGAGGTGAAGTGAGGACCCCGCTGGCATAATTAATCCTTTTATTGTCCTCATGTACTGCTGTCGGCAGCTCTCTTGATCCAGTGGACACTAGTGACCACTGCAGGCAAGATAGTGTCTGCAAAAATGACACATCAAATAAGGATTACTTCCAGCAGAACACTACCTTAATAGGGCTCATTTCTTATATAGTTACCATATAAAAGTAGGACAGGAATAAACCCTGATTTTGGAGTCCCTACGTTTCTGCAAACCTATGCATCATTGCAATCTAAAAATGTTTCACTGGGATGCATCGTCCCTCTGTGGTACCTACTATAGGCACAGCTAAAAATCTACATCCTCTAACCTGTCACTGTTACTAAGATAAAAACTTTGAGATCATCAGCAGCTTCACTGACCTGATTCCAACAGGTCTTAAAGTCACTTTCAGTTTTCAAAGCTTTTTTTAATGACAAAAAGCTACATTTTTCCAAAAAATAAAAAGTCAAATGTTTTGAGATTGCCTGAGGCAGACTTTTTAAAGTGTTGTGGGTTTTTTTTAAACTTTCCGTTCGTGACTGATTCAAAGACATTAAAGTCCTTATATATATTGCTATCACCCCCTCATCTTTTTCAAGAAATTTTGTCCTAGATTCAGCCTATAGAAGAAAAGTTTTACTGTCACTCTTTAAGAATGTCACTAAGAAGTCATTCTACTTGTCTGACATAGCTAACTCCATGATTAATAGGTTTTATAAAAAAAAAAAAAACACCCAGTTCAGTCTGTTAACTAAATGCCATGCATTTCTAGACATTAAGGGAACAAGAGCTAATTGAGATTATATTCAGATTTCAGTGTATTTTTAATTACACTGAACTCAACAGTCATCATTTTTTGTTGTTGTTTTGTTTTGTCTTGCTTTGTTTTAAGCTCCAGTGCCTATTTATCTTGTAACTAGAAATTTGTACCTTTTGATCACCTTCATCTTATTCATCCACCACTCCTCCACCTCTGGCAACCACCACAAACCTGATCTCTTTCCTGAGTTTGTTTTTGTTTGTTGGTTTGTTTTCTTTTTGTTTAGATTCCATATATAAGTGAGATCATATAGCATTAGTCTTTCTCTGACTGACTTATTTCTCTTAGCATTATGCCTTCAAGATCCATCCATTTTTTCATCTCTCCCTGGGCAGTTAGGCTGTTGTGTGTCTTGGCATTTATAAATAATGTTGCTATGAACATGAGGGTGCATATATCCCCTCAATGTAGGTTTTTTGTTTCCTTCAGATATATAACCAGAAGTGGAATTGTTGGATCAACAGTCATCAGAGTTGACTTCTCATCAACACATACCCACTCATTAGCTATATATCAGGGATAGATGGCAAAAAAAATCTCCCCAGTCCTTTACTTTTCCCTGTTATAGCTTCTACCATTAAAAGGTGGAATCTATTTCCCAGCCTTTGGGATCATAGCTGCTCTCATAATTCCTTTTGGCCGCAAGAATGCAGAGAATGTGACATGTGAGTTAAAGTCTAGGCCACAAGGAGCCTTGCAGCTTCCAATCTCACTGCCCTTGAAACCTGACACTACTATGTGAACAGACCTGGGTTAGTATGCTGGAGGTTAAGAGGTCATGTGAAGAGATGCTTTAGCTACTTTAGCTATCCCAGCCAAAGTTCCAGATATAGAAGTGAATCCAGTCAAGAAAAGCTGAGCCTGAATCAGACCATAACGGCTGCCATCAGAGTAATGAGCCAAATCAGTTATTTTAAGCCACTAAGTGTTAGAGTATTTATTATGCAGCAAAAGCTAACTGATACAGTAGCTCTTAAGCAGAACACTTAAGTTCACTGGGCTTTGTCAAATGAGGGGGTTGAGGTAGTACTAGAATCTTCTCACTGTGAAAACATTCTCAGTAATATCTTTACTACCCTGTTTACTCCTGAGCATCCAAGTAGAAGGAAGCTAAAATGAGATTCACACAATTATATACAGGATTCAAGGTGTTCAGTATAGCATAGTATGTAAAAATGCTTGTAAACATTAAAGCATTGTACAAAATTAAGCTGTTATTCTAATTACACACAAATTAGCAGTATAAGGTGGTCTAAGGTATATAAATGAAGACCATCTCCAACGCAGCCTGAAAACTGGTAAAGAAGGAACTAATGGTTATTGAAAACCTCTGATGTTCCTGGTTACTTATATACATTACCTCATTTAACCTTCAAAACAATCCTATAAAGTAGTGTTATTATCAATCCATCTTACAAATGAGGAAACTAGGGCTTGGATATGGTAAGTAATTTGCCCAAGTTCAAACAGAGTAAGACATAATAACTGGGGTATAAACACAGGCATTTGGAAGTCAAAGTCTAAGGTATTTATTTCCTTTCAGTGCTTTAGCTGTTGCCACCCAGCAGAGTCATTAAACATTTTTCTTACTTTTTATTTTTGAATACTTTTCCTCTTGTGACATAAATACATGTCCATGGGGAAAAAACTGTCATACTAATATTATCCATGTATCTGAGATGTTATTTTTCCCAAACATTTAATTTTGGGGACATTCTTTCATATCTATTTTCCTTATACTGGAGTTTTCTTTAATCAGGTAAAAAAAATAATTCTAATTATTATTTTTAAATCATGTATGTACTATATGAACACATATTATAAAAAGTCAGGAAAGCAAAAAGATTACAAAATAAAAAGGTATCAATTTGGTATGTGCCTTCCAAACATATATTACATAAAAGATTGTGATATAATAAGTTGTCTTACTTTTATGTAGATGTTATAATTCTTTATTTTAAATAAATGGCATAATTCTAGATATATTTGCTGCAACTTTCTCTTTCACTTACCAATTTATCTTGAAGACCTTTCCATATCAGGACTTACAGATATGCTCCATTTTCTAAAACTATGCAAATGATGTATGCACCATATTATTTTTTCAAAATATCCAAATAAAATGTACTACAACTCCTTGTAGAATTTAAACTGTGCTACAAGACATGTTACGTAGAAAACTATTTTAAGCCTCTGAGAAAAAAATATCCATGGTTTAAGATGCAACTGGTTTTGTTTCTTCTTTGGGGAAAGATAAGAGATGATCTCTGGAAAGAATGAAGGCAGAGACTCAAGAAGCAGAACTTAAGGTTATTTTGTGTGATGATTAGGGAATTGCGTGTCTTCGTTCTTGCAGACAGGTACCATATGTAATTTAATCCTTTTATTATACATGAAAAGTTAGAGTTTCCACTATTGTACTACAATAAAATAATCATGCCAGTACTTTTTAAAAAAAATTGCCTCAACAGCCGAAACCAGTTTGGTTCAGTGGATAGAGCGTCAGCCAGAGGAATGAAAGGTCCTGGGTTCGATTCCTGTCAGGGGCATGTACCTTGGTTGCGGGCAAATCCCCAGTGGGGGGTGTGCAGGCGGCGGCTGATAAATGTTTCTCTCTCATCAATGTTTCTGACTTTCTATCCTTCTCCCTTCCTCTCTGTAAAAAAATCAATAAAATATATTTTTTAAATTGCCTCAACAAATGTAATTATACATATCCTACCTAATAAAAGAGTAATATGCAAATTGACCATACCTCCACTACACTCACAAGCCATGCCCACCAGGCAATCAGAGTGAGTATGCAAATTAACTCACCCAAGATGGTGGTTAATTTGCATATCCAGGTGCAGAAGATGGCATAGAAGGAAGCCAAGCACTGCAGAAGGGAGCAAAGCTGCAGAGAAGCAAGCAGTGGAGAGGGGGAGAAGGGAGGAAAGCAGGCTGGGTGGGAAAGAAGAGAGGGAGCAGACAGCAGAGAAGGGAGCAAAGCAGAGGAAGTGGGAGGGGGCGAGGCAGTGGAGAAGGGAAGGAGCTTACTCAGGCCGCAGGAAACCCTATTCTTGCAGGAATCTTCCTGCAACGGGTCTCTAGTAGTTTTATCAGCATGAGAGCATTTCTACTTATAGATGTGGACATAATTTTAATTTTCAAATATACTCCTAAATTTACTCTCAAAAAAAATACTACTCCAAACAGGGTGTAAGGGCCCATTCCCATCACCCTAGTGAATACCAGATATTATGTATATTTTTACTTTTCCTAATCTGACTACAGATTACTGCTGCTTAATTTGCATTTCCCTGATTTTAAATAAGTATTAGTTGTGTTTATTGAATATCTTATTTTCTTTAATAAATTATTAATGTATTTGTTGTATTCAGTTTTAATTGGATTATCTTTCTTTTATATGTACACAAAATAAATATTAATCCTTTGACGTATATATATTTAAAATATACTCCCAGCCTGTCACCTTTTTTCTTGGTTTATGTTATGTTTTGATGTGCACAAATGTACATGCACAGTATTTTCCTTTATGTCTTCAGGTTTTTAAAAATAATTTTTCCATTTTGAAATTGTATGTGTGTACTTCTAAGATTCTTTTTAACATTTAGATAGTTAATTTATCTGAAATTTACTTTGTATGAATTGCTAGTTTTCATAACACTATTTTCTATCACCCACCAATGCCAAAGCATTTATTTATTTATTTATTTATTATCACCACCTGAGGATATGTTTTTGTTGTTGTTGTTGTTTTTGAGAGAGAGAGAAACATCAATGTGAGAAACATCAATTGGTTGCCTGCCATATACACCCTGATGGGATATGGAAACTGAGACCTAAGTATGTGCCATCACCAGGAATCAAACACAACCTTTTGGTATATTGGGCAATGCTCCAACCAACCTAGCCACCCAGCCAGGGCCCAAAGTATTTTTATTATTTTAGCTTTATAGCATATTTTATGTCTGGTAAAGCAAGTCCCCCATCATTATTCCTATTTTTTAAAAAACATCTTTGTTATTCTTGTATACTACCACTTTTACATTAAATTTAGAATCACATTATCAAGGTTCTAATTGACATTGCATTAAATTTATTGGTGAAGCCCTGGATGGTGTGGCTCAGTTGGCTGAGCATTGGCTCACATACCAAAAGGTCACTGGTTCGATTCCCGTTCAGGGCACATAGCCAGGTTCCAGGTTGGATCCTCACCAGGGTGTGTGCGAGAGGTAACCAATTAATGTTTCTCTCTCATCCCTCTCTCTCTCTCTCTCTCTCTCTCTCTCTCTCTCTCTCTCTCTCTCTCTCTCTTATGCTAACTAATCAGCTGACAATAAGATAGATTTTTCTGGATTATTTGGGTAAGTCAAATATAATCATAAGGATCCTTATAAGTGAAAGATGAAGGCAGAAGAATAGGGTTAGAGGGAAATATGGTTATGGAAGAAGGGTCAGAGAGGCGTAATGCTGCTGGTTTTATAGATAGAGACAATGAACCGAGGAATGCAGTGGCTTCTACAAGCTTCAGAAGACAAGGAAAATGGATACACACCTGGGGCCTCCAAAAAGTCATGGAGCCTTGTTGACACCTTGACTTTAGGCCAGTGAAACCCATGTTAAAATTCTAACCTTCAAAACTGCTGATGTAAAGAACAAAGTTGTGTTGTGTTAAAGTACCAAATTCATCATAATTTTTATAGCAGCAATAAAAGCACACAAATAAATTATACAATATTGAAATTTCTGTAACAAGTGGAATATTTGGTTGCAAGCAACAGAAAGAGAATCTGGCTAACTTAAATATGAAAGGCATTTATTGCAATGATATTATAGATCTTTTAGAACCCACAAAACTTTGGAAAAACTGGTTCTGGGAGTGAAGCAAGAACCAAGGGAGGCCAGATATCAAGATGTACAACTGAAGTTTTGGCATTAGTCGGTGTCAAATTGAAAAGTCAGCCCAACCAGTGTGGCTCAGTGGTTGAGCATCAACCTATGAACTAGGAGGTCATGCTTCAATGCCTGGGTCTCAGGCTCAATCCTTAGTGTGGGGAGTGCGAGAGGCAGCCAATCAATGCTTCTCTCTCATCATTGATATTTCTCTATCTCTCTACCTCTTCCTTCCTTTCTGAAATCAATTAAAAATATATATTTTAAAAGTCAGAAACCACTGTAGGTATTCAAACAGAAGGAACAGAAGGAATTTAAAACAAGGAATTTTTTACATGGGTGTCGGAAGTGCTAAAAGAACAAAATGGAAAGGGGGACCAGAGCAAAAGGGAGAAGTTACTGTGGATAGGAGTATTAGTCAGACATCAGTATGACACTTATCTGAAGCTCATTATCCTGCACTCACTATTCCCCTTGTGGTGCTGCTGTCAGAGACCTCCTCCACATGTAGGAAAAAAGACTTCTCCCCTGCCTTCAAATCTTCCACCATTACTTTCCATCAGCAGAATGTAACAGAAAGTCAGCTAATAAGGGAGTTTGGGGAATGTACTTTGCAAGGTTTTATTCCTAGCAGTATACAGGAGAGAAGTGAAAAATGAGCATAGCCTTAGCCGGTTTGGCTAAGTGGGTAAAGCATTGGCCCATGGATTGATGGGTCTCTGGTTGGATTCCTGTCAAAGGCATGAACCTTGGTTGCAGGTTCCATCCCTGGCTCTGGTCAGGGTGAGTGCAGGAGGCAAGGAATTGATGTGTGTCTCTTACATTGATGTTCTCTCTCTCTCTCTCTCTCTCTCTCTCTCTCTCTCTCTCTCTCTCTCTCTCCCTCTCTCTCTCTCTCTCTCTCCACCACCCCCCCCCCCGCTTCCACTCTCTAAAAATCAATGGAAAAATATCCTCGCGTGAGAATTTTAAAAAAAAAGAAGAAGAAGAAGAAAAGAAAGATCCTTTGCTAAGGGTCCCACAAGACTTAGATCAAGGTCGGCCAGGTCCTTGAGAGTCTCATGAGAGTCTCCAGGTCCTTGTCCAAGATCACATGGCTATTGGCAGAATTCGGTGCATTGTGGTTGTGGGATCAAGGTCCCTGCTTTCTTGCTGGCTGTTGACCAGGGGCTGCTCTTGCCTCCTATAGTTTCTTGCCATGTGGCCTTCTCATAATATAATAGCTTTATTCTACAAGGCAGCAGGAGAAACTCTCTATCTAGTCTTCTGAGACAGAGTTTCATATAATGTAACAGAAACAGGGAGTGACTATCTCTTCACATTTGCAGTATTCTATTGGCTAGGTGCAAGTCACAAGTTCCATCCCCACTCAAAGAGAAAGAATTATTCAAGGGTGTGACTCTTTGGAGGGTCACCTTAGGGCAGTGATGGGCAACGTTTTGAGCTTGGTGTGTCAAAATTCGCCAAAGAACGGAGCATAACTCAGGTGGTGTGTCACTTCGAGAAAAAAAAACATAATTTTGCGATATTTATAGTTTAACAAAAATGTATAATTTTTGTTAACATTATATATTTTGTTAACAGTTAACATATAACTGTATTTAATAAACAAAAAACTAGTTATTTTAACTTATCTGTTTAGTGACTTCTTTGTTCATCTATTAGTCGGTTTCTTTTGTTGGTCTTGATATTATTTAACTTGTGTGAGGTGCCGTGAACTAAGATAAGTGAGGGGAAGGGGGAATTCTTTAACTAACCTGTCTATTAGTGACTTTTTTGTTGCTGAATTTCATTGGCTAAACCTTCAATTGAAGGTTGGTATTTTGTACACTTCAAGCCCAAGCAAATGCTACTAACTTCATCTGTCAATCTGTTTCTTTTGTTGGTTTTGATATTATTTAACGGTGAGAATAAGGTCTAACAAAAGTACGTAGAGAGAAAAAATGTGAGAAAAGCCATTGCTATATTTTCAGGGTGCTAAAAGTGTCTGGTAATTGGTTCCAGGCACTCCAAATTTTCTGTTTGTAGTGGTACTCCTCTTGATTCTCCAAGTGGCACCTTTCCAGATTCTCAAGCTTTGACCTCAAGTCAACAAACACCAGAGCCCAGATGCTATCTTGAAATTCTGCAAGTTGCATCTCCAAATCATCAATTGCATCTATTGGAAACCATTTAATTCCAAACTACTGTAGACTACCACATCAGGTTACTTAATTATTTTTATGGTCAGTTCTAGGCTTCTAAATTGATTAAATCTATCACTGAACTGGTCAAGTGACAAGTCTAAAACATGCTGGTACTTTATATGCAAGGGTTCCATTTCATTTTGTAAAACTGCACTGGCCTTCTCAAAATACTTTGTTACTCGAGGAAAATACTTATAAGTTTTAGTTTCTACATCTCGCTTGAAATTTTTAAGTTTACTTTCAAAAGCTTTTATGTACCCAAACATAATGTCAATACTTTGCCAAAACCTTGTAACTTTAAGTTCAGTTCATTAATATGAACAGAGAGATGTGTAAAAAATGTCAGGGTGTTGACCCACTTATCATCATTGAGCTGAGAAAAGTTTCCCATATCCTTATCCTCAAGAAATACCTTAATTTCTTCAAAGCACTCCACAAAGCTCTCAAGAACTTTGCCTCAGCTCAGCCATCTTACATTATTGTACATCAGCAGTCCACTGTAGGTGGAATCAACCTCCAGTAAAAGTGCAGAAAATTTTCGCTTGTGAAGGGGGAGATCAGCTATTAGCTATTTTTTAACAACTGACATTAAGTCATTTAAGTCATTTAAGTCCTGCCTTGGCACATAAAACCTCCTGATGGATAATACAATGAAAAGGCACAATCGGATGTCCAACCTTACATATTTCGCTTCCTGATGTACTTGGTGGCACTGATACTAACGTTGTCAACTCTTCTCTCATTGTGAGACCATCAGAATATGGACCAATAATGGCCAACTGAGCATGTGATGTGACATCAGTAGTTTCATCAAGAGAGATCGAGAGGAGAAAAAATGGCGGCGGAACGGAGGGACTCGATCTGAATCTGCTCACAGGGCAGAAGGAGGGAGCAGCTGAAGGTCGCGCAGGGAGCTTTTGTTGGAGAGTAGGGGGACAGCTGTGCTCCGGGAGAAGATAGGGGACTGCTGGGCTGGCCTCCACAGCCTGAGCAGCCCCAGTACTGCTGGGTTCTCTCCCTGAGCCAACTGCACAAGGAGGCACGCGGAGGCGGACCACAACATCTTGAAGGTGAAGAACCTGAAAATATACAGCTGCAGTATCAGCTGGACAGCTGAGACTCCCGGAACACCGGCGCCCAGTAGGCACAGACACGCGCAGAGTCCAGGGAGCTCTAAACTCAGCTATGGAAAGGTCAGATTTCCCTGGGGGTACTTTGGGCGTGAAACTGATGGGCTGGCAGACTGGGATATCTGCACCTGGGAACTCAAAGCCTGGAGATCTGCACCTGAAATAAAATCTGTGGTTGTTGGAGCTGGTAAACCTGGGAGAGGGCCCTTGGAGCTGGTGGCAGAGTTAATCCCTGGAGCACAACCAATTTGGACCTGACAGAGGAGGGAGACCCGGAAGATTTTGGGAGGGTCCTGGCTGCTAAAACAGCAGTCACCATTAGAGAGGCAGTATTGAATACCACAGGGACAGCAAAATTTTAGTTCAGGATAGAGAGGACCAATAGACCCAGAGGTCAATCTAGAAACACTGCCACCCAGGGGCCAAATCACAAATTGACTCTTGTGTGACACAGGGAATTGATTATATTTTCTCTTCGACCTTGGGAATACAGTCTATTTTCATCTACTCTTTAGTATCTTTTACTCTACCTCAACTTCACCTTTATACCACCACTCTCTTGCTAACCTTTCCCTATTTAGTGCCTTGTTTCCCTTACACTTTTCCCGCTTTAGATTTACCTTAATTCTTTCTTTTTTACCCCTGTTAAAATTTCACCCAACTTATATATCTAATCTCCAACCACCTACTCCAAGTCCATATATACCTCTAGCTTCTCTGACTTAACTATCTTAAAGTGTTTTTATCCTTGTCCTGTTGTTGTTGTTTACTTGACTGTTGACTATGTCGATTTTTTAAACAGGTTTATGAGATTGATTTGCTTATTCTTTTATTTTGGTTTGTCTTGTAGGGGGGGTTATTTTTATTTTTGGTGTTGTTTCTTGTTTTGTTGTCCTCATTTGCATTGTTTTTTAGATAGATTTTTGCTTCTGTGTTCCCTCACCTCCCTTGGTATTAGTAGTTGTATGTAATTTGTATCAATCTCCAGGTACTTGTTGCAGGTTTTGGTTTGGATTAGGGGCTGTCCTATAGGAGTTTTCACCCCACATTTATAATTTACTCCTTTTTTTTCTTCTTCCCCTTTTCCCATTATCATTTTGGCATTCCTGACTTTCTTTTTTGTGAGTGTGTGTGTGGGGGGGGATCTCTTTCTTTTTGTGTGAGTGTGGGTGTGTGAGTGTCTGTGTGTGTCTGGGGGAGGTTCTCTTTCTTTTTTCTCACCTATCACCGAATTTGCCTTTCTCTGGCGATCACCTTTATTTGGAATTACCATTACTGTCACTACATTCCGGTTCAGTGCCTGGTGCGTTGCACCTGGTTGTGTTGTATTTTGTGCCTTTAAATCAACGCAGGAGAGTGAGAACTACATAACCAGATACACAGAGAAGAGAGACCGTGGGAAGACAAAGAAACAGCCCACATATGAAAGAAAAACAAGGCTCACCAGAAAAGGAGGTAAACGAAATGGAAGTTAACAACCTGTGAGAGAAAGAATTCAGAGGAATGGTCATAAGGTGGCTGAAAAGAATGGAAGACAAATTTGATAATATGAGTAAGAACCAAGAGGAAATGAGGAAGACCCAGGAAGAAATTATGAAAAGTCTAGAAGAAATGAAGAAGAACCAAGAAGAAATGAAAAGTGACATTGCTGAAGTAAAGAACTCAATAGAAAGTATTAAGAGTAGACTAGTAGAATCAGAGGATCGCATCAGTGAGCTAGAAGACCAGGTAGGAAAAAATAACCAAGTAGAGCAGCTTCTAGAAAAAAAATTAAAAACCAGGAGGAGAGCCTAAGGGAACTTTGGGACAACATGAAACAAAACAACATCCATATAATTGGGCTTCCAGAAGGACAGGAAACTGAGCAAGGAATAGAAAACCTGTTGGAAGAAATAATGACAAAATTTCCCTGATACAGGAAAGAAAAAACCCACACAAATCCAAGAAGCTCACAGAGTCCCAAGCAAAATAAACCCCAAAAGACCTACGCCAAGGCACATTATAATTACATTGGCAAACACCAATGACAAAGTAAGAATCTTAAAAGCTGCCAGAGAGAGACAGAAAGTCACCTACAAAGGAACCTCCATCAGACTAACAAGTGATCTCTCAACAGAAACCTATCAGGCCAGAAGGCAGTGGAATGAAATTTACAAAGTCATGCAAAGGAAGGGTCTGAATCCTAGAATACTATACCCAGCAAGGCTCTCAATCAAAATGGAAGGTCAAATCAGGAGCTTCACAGATGAAAAAGGACTAAGGGAATTTGTCAGACCAAACCAGCAATGCAAGAAATGCTAAAGGATCTGCTGTAAAAAGAAATAGGAAGCGAAGAAGGAAAACAGGGGTAAAGAACAAAAATGGCAACATATAAGTACCTATAAATAATAACTTTAACTGTAAATGGTTTAAATGCTCCAATCAAAAGATATAGGGTAATAGACTGGATAAGAAAACACAACCCATGTATCTGCTGTCTACAAGAAACCCACCTCCGAAAAAAAGACGCACACAGACTGAGGATGAAAGGTTGGAAAAAGTTATTCAGGCGAATGGAAATGAAAAAAAGCTGGGGTAGCCATATTTATATCCGACAAATTAGATCTCAAAGTGAAGGACATAACAAGAGATAAAGAAGGCCACTTCATAATACTAAAGGGAGCAATCCAACAAGAAGAAATAACTCCAGTAAACATATACGCACACAATAAAGGAGCACCCAAATATATACAAAAACTCCTAGAGGACATCAAGGGAGAGATAGACAGCAATACAATCATACTAGGAGACGTTAATACCCCACTATCACCATTGGACAGATCCTCTAAACAAAAAATCAGTAAAGAAACATCAATCCTCAATGACTCATTAGACCAGATGGAATTAATTGACATCTTCAGATCATTTCACCCCAAAGCCACAGAATATACATTCTTTTCAAGTGCCCATGGGTCATTCTCAAAGATAGACCATGTGTTGGGTCATACGCAAAGTCTCTCCAAATTCAAGAAGATAGAAATCATATCAAGCATATTCTCAGATCATAGTAGCATAAAGCTGGAAATCAACTACAATAGAAACAATCCAAAGAAATCAAACACATGGAGACAAAACAGCATGCTATTAAACTATGACTGGGTTACTAGAGAGATCAAGGAAGAGAGAAAACATCATGGAAACAAATGACAATGATAGCATAACAATCCAAAATCTATGGGACACAGTGAAAGCAGTTCTGAGAGGGAAGTTCATACCTCTACCGCAAAAAACTAGAAACAGCGGCAATAAATTATCTAACCCAACAACTCAAAGAGTTAGAAAGAAAGCAACAAGAAAAGCCCAGTGTAAGCAGAAGGAAGGAAATAGTAAAGATCAGAGCAGAAATAAATGACATAGAGACCAAAGAAACAATACAGAAGATCAACAAAACCAAGAGCTGATCCTTTGAAATTATAAACAAGATTAATGAACCTCTAGCCAGGCTCACCAAGAAGTAAAGAGAGAGGACCCTAATAAATAAAATCAGAAATGAAACAGGTGAAATAACAACAGACCCCATTGAAATACAAAGGATTGCTAAAAAATACTATGAACAACTCTACTCCAACAAACTGAACAACCTGGAGGAAATGGATATATTTCTAGAAAAATATAACCTCCCAAAACTCAATCAAGAAGAATGTAAACAACTCAATAGAGCAATAACTGTGGAAGAAATTGAAGCAGTCATCAAAAAGCTTCCAGCAAACAAAAGCCCAGGGCCAGACGGCTTCACAGGGGAGTTTTACCAAACATTCAAGGAAGAACTAAAACCTATACTCCTCAGACTATTCAGGAAATTCAAGAGGATGGAACACTTCCAAACTCCGTCTATGAAGCTAGCATCACCATAATACCAAAACCAGATAAAGACGACACAATGAAAGAGAATTACAGGCCAATATCCCTCATGAATATAGATGCCAAAATCCTCAATAAAATTCTAGCAAATCGGATCCAGCAGTACATCAGAAAGATCATACAACATGACCAAGTAGGATTTATCCCAGGAATTCAAGGATGGTACAATATCTGCAAATCAATAAATGTGATACATCACATAAACAAATTGAGAGATAAAAATCACATAGTCATATCAATTGATGCAGAAAAAGCATTTGACAAAATCCAACATCTTTTCTTGATAAAAACTCTCAACAAGGTATGAATAGAAGGATCATACCTCAACACTATAAAAGCCATATATGATAAACCCACAGCAAACATCATACTCAATGGGCAAAAACTACAACCATTTCCCCTAAGAACAGAAACAAGACAGGGTTGCCCACTTTCACCACTCCTGTTCAACATAGTACTGGAAGTATTAGCCATTGCAATTAGACAAGAAGAAGAAATAAAAGGCATCCAAATTGGAAAAGAAGAAATTAAGCTATCCTTATTTGCAGATGACATGATATTGTACATAAAAAACCCGAAAGACTCCATAAAAAAGTTAGTAGACTTAATAAATGAGTTCAGCAACATAGCAGGCTACAAAATTAACGCCAAGAAATCTATGGCATTTCTATACACTAATAGTGAACTTACAGAAAGAGAGACTAAAAAAGCAATCCCATTTACCATCACACCAAAAAAATTAAGGTACCTAGGAATAAACTTAACTAAGGAGGTAAAAGACTTATTCGTGGAAAACTACAGGACACTGAAAAAAGAGATAGAGGAAGATGTAAACATGTGGAAGAACATTCCATGTTCATGGATTGGGAGAATCAACATAATTAAAATGTCCATACTACCCAAAGCAATCTATAAATTTAATGCACTCCCCATTAAAATACCAATGGCATACTTCACAGACGTAGAAAGAACTCTCCAAAAATTCATCTGGAATAAAAAAAAAGGCCCCGGATAGCCACAGCAATCCTGAGAAAGAAGCACAAAGTCGGTGGGATTTCAATACCAAATTTCAAGCTGTATTACAGAGCTACTGTTCTCAAAACAGCCTGGTACTGGCACAAGAACAGACATATAGATCAATGGCATAGAATAGAGAATCCAGATATCAACCCAAACCAATATGCTCAATTAATATTTGACAAAGGAGGCATGAACATAAAATGGAGTCAAGACAGTCTCTTCAATAAATGGTGTTAGGAAAATTGGACAGATACATGCAAAAAAATGAAACTAGAGCACCAACTTACATCATACACAAAAATAAACTCAAAATGGTTACAGGACTTAAACGTAAGACAGGAAACCATAAAAATATTAGAAGAATCTACAGGAAGAAAAATCTCAGACATATGCCAAAAGAACTTCTTTGATGATACTGCTTCTAGGGCAATGAAAGCTAAAGAGAAAACAAACAAATGGGACTACATCAAAATTAAAAGCTTTTGCACAGCTAAAGAAACCATCAAGAAAACAACAAGAAAACCCACTGTATGGGAGAACATATTTGCAAATGTTATTAGTGATAAAGGTTTAATCTCAAGCATCTGCAGGCAACTCACGCAACTTAATAAAAGGAGGACAAATGATCCAATAAAAAAATGGGCAACAGACCTAAATAGAATCTTCAAGAAAGAAGACAAAAGGAAGGCCCAGAGACATATGAAAACTTGCTCAAAGTCACTAATTATCTGAGAGATGCAAATCAAAACGACTATGCGATACCATCTCACACCTGTCAGAATGGCTTACATCAACAAATCAACAAATGACAAGTGCTGGCGAGGATGCGGAGAAAAAGGAACCCTCGTGCACTGTTGGTGGGATTGTAGACTAGGGCAGCCACTGTGGAGAACAGTATGGAGTTTCCTCAAAAAACTAAAAATGGAGCTCCCATTTGACCCAGTGATCCCACTTCTAGGAATATACCCCAAGAAACTAGAAAGGTGAATTAGAAAGGATATATGTACCCCTATGTTCATAGCAGCACAATTTACCATAGCTAAGATTTGGAAACAGCCTAAGTGCCCGTCAGCAGATGAGTGGATTAAAAAAACTATGGTACATTTACACAATGGAATACTACACCGCGGGAAAAAAGAAGGAGCTCCTACCATTTGTAACAACATTGATGGATTTGGAGAGCATTATGCTAAGTGAAATTAACCAGGCAGAGAAAGACAAATATCACATGATCTCATCATTTGAAGAATACAATGAATGACATAGACTGATGAACAAGAATGGATCCAGAGACTGAGAAAAGTCCATCAGAATGTCAAACCTCAGGGTAAGTGGCAGGTGGTGGGAGTAAGGGGAAAAGTCAATATATTTGAACTCTTGAACTAAGGTAAGTGATTTGTGTTTTTACATCCCTGACAAAGTTTATATAAAGTTATAAAAAAAATGGCAGCTAGTTTGAGATTGAATTGACATAGCCTCGAGCTTGTCATATCCTATGGACACCAGTCCTTAGACTAGGCCCTCCTTATCCTCCCGTGACACCATAATACACTTACATGATATTATTCTATAATGTCATTATAATTTTTTATATTTGACAATAGCATATTATACAATTATCCCAAATAAACTTACAAACTAATTTTTGAATGTTGGGCAGCAACTTAAAAAAGGATAGGAAAGAAATTAATCCCTTTCAGAAGGAATTAAGGCACTGGGAAGGCATCTGAGCATTCTATATTGGCCCTTCTTGCCCTTTCTGCCAAGAGGGACCTTCTTCTTACTATCCAAATACACACAGCTGATGCCTGAGCTTTCAGTTCAAGCTGTGGCTGAAGCTTCTGGGCAACTGGCACCATGGATCTGTATCTCGACCAATGGTGTGAGCTGGGCCCTCTCTGGAGAAGAAATCTGGGTCCCCTGAGATATGTGATCAGTACCGGGATCCCACCAGCAGGTGAGGGGACCCCAAGGCAGGTACTGGACGTGGAGGCCACTGGGGCATAGACTACAAAGGAGACAGAACTGAACCTCACATGACCCTGCTTGGCCCTGGAGGATGGCTGGTTAGCCAGAGACGGGTAAGATTCCTCAGGGAAGGAACAACCTAAGACAGGCACAGTCGCAGAGGGGCCAACAGGAGAGAGGTAAAAGGTCAACAGAGGTGGGGCACAGAACCTCACCCACAAACCTTGCAGGGGCTTGAATCCTCATCCCTCCTGAGGGAGGTCCCCTACTCCCACGGCTGCTTTGCCTCCCATGCACTACTCATACCGGGACCCATGTGGCAGACAGAGACTCAGCCAGTAATAGCTGCTCTATATATAAATCCAGCCTATTACCAGGAATGCTCAGGACCTACTCAAAATTGCAAATATTCCTTTCCACTAGTATTTACAGGGTAAACTTAGATTTCTGCTTGAGTATTAAAATTGACAGGAAAATAGTAATCAAGTTTTCAGATTAATTTAAATTGGCCAAGTGAAATAAGTGAATGCTCAAGAAAATTTTAGTGTACTGAACAAAAAGCTTTTCCTAAAACATTAACTGAAAAATCTATTAGTAGTTCATCTCACTGTAAAATTGCCTAACATCCAAAGAACCTAAAGCAGTCATATTTGTGTGCAAAAATTAAAATTTAAAATTACCAAGACTGCAATATAAAATTTCCAAAACCCCCCATTAATTAAAAAAGGGGGGGAGGGGGCAGTGGGGTAATATCATGTAAGGAAAAAAATATCGCGTAAGTAAAATACATCTAGAAAATTCTTACTCCAGTAAAGTAAATTCCATTTGTAAAACCAACTGCAGGACACCCATGAAAAAACACACATGGTGTCAAAATAAGCCAAAGGAAAATTATTTAGGCAAAAATTAAAAAGAATCCCAAGTCTATTTTGCCGAGAGGATCCCTTTGTTAACTTTTGGTCGAGAATGTGTTTGTGTGTTTTCAGAGAACAACTCCAAGACCATGTGGGTTCCTGCAACTGTGAGGAACTGACGGATCTGTTCCAGTCACGAGGATGGTCCAGAGATGGGGGACACTGATGACACCTTGCCATGCTAGCAGTCGGCAGCTGTGCATGTCTGCAGGCAGCCCAGGACCAAACCAGAGAGGATGGATCTTGCATTGCCAGGGTGTGTCCACCATCTGGATACCATTGCTGAGATGTACACATAAAGAACTATTTGACACTGAAACTGGGACTCAGAACAGTTGGATATTGAAACTGAGACTCAAACATTTTTTGTTCTTATACATTTATTTCTAGTATGCAGAGGCAAGATATTTTTGAGGAAAAGAAACAGGGGAGAGTGATTGATATAGAGGCAGGGTGGCCTTGACCAGGCTGTCAAGCTACAGGGAGAAGGCTTGGGTGGATGCGAGGTGGATGCTGGGGGAGATCAACTGAAGGACTTGTATGCATGCATATGAGCATAACCAATGAATGAAAGACACTGGGGCGGGGAGGGGGGAGGATGGGGATATGTGCTGGGGGGTAGGGGAGGCTCGGGGGAGGATAAGGGGGAGGGGGAAGGAAAACATGTCCTACTATTAATTATAAGTTATACTGCAAAAAAATCAATAAAAATATATTTAAAAAAATAGTAATGACTAAAAGGAAAAAAATAAAATAAAATAAAATAAAATATTTTTTTCATTTATCTCCCCCCCCCCCCCCGCAAAAAAAAAGAGAGATTGAAAAATATTTACAATTAGTTATGTCTGTCTTTAATTCATGTTGTACGTTTGTGTTCAGTCTCATTATTCGGTCTTTTCTGATAGTTCTACTGAGTGGTAACTCAGATATTCTCTTAATAATTGCATCTTCATTCTGCATATCATGAAATAGAACTGGTGCACATCTTAGGAGAGTTTCTTTAATAAATTGTCCCTCACTGAGTGCTTTTCCATATTGAGCTATGGAGTGAGCAATGCTCAAACTGGCAGATGTTAAATTTGTAAAGCCTTTTATAAATTTAAGGATGGGATTAGCTTGGCTCTTATAAAGGTGTAGCTGCCTGGAAATGTATTCCTTCCTTTCATCCTCACTTTTTTTCAAGAGCTGGGAATGATTAGTTTCAAAATGTCTATTTCTATTCCATGTTCTGCTTACTACTATTTCAGTACATAGAATGCAAAATGATCTGCCATTTTTTCTATAATGCCAGATACATCTCAGTCCACGTCTCTTGAAAGGGTTGGCTACTGCCACTACCACTTCCTTTACTTAACCTTGTTTTTTATTTTTTGGGTTCTCCATCAGGGGGGCAGTGACAGAAGATAAAATTATATAGCCTGTTAGTCCTGCAGGCAATTAGGGGTTAACTAGCCTAACTAACCACAAGATGGCACATATAACTGTCTTTTAGGAAAGGGCAGGGTTAATAAGCATAAATAGGGGTTAATAAGGATGCACAACAGTAATAGTGGTGAAATGGAGTCTGCACTATGCTGCAAAATGACATTCCTTATATAAATTAAGATGGCTGCCGCTATTTCTAATGGTGGGAAATGGCACCCATAGCACAGGCCCTCACCTCTCCCAGCCTCCCTCTCACTTATCTCAGTAATGATGGTCAATTAGAAATCCACGACACTCCAGAACAGTAGATTGGATGATGGTTGCTGTGGTTATGTGGTTGCTGGTAATGGCGATCACAGGGCCCCCAGAGATGCGTCCTCTGTGGCATTCTGCTGCTCCCTGCTCCACCTGCTAGAAGTGAGGTCAAAGATCCCCTAATGGCCTAACTGGATATCCCCGAACTAGATGCTCCATGCCAGAGCTCTATTGTTTTGGCCTACAGACCTCCGGCACATAATGTCTACACCATACTACAGCAAATGTTTCATCCTCGGCTACTGGACCTGGCCATGCAGTAGCCAAGGATGAAATGTCCTTCTCGGCATGCAGCCCCATACTTCTCTGTATGCGACCACATCCAGCCAAGTGTCATTGAAAATGGCTATGCATGTCAGTGCTGACACATGTGTCATAGGTTCGCCATCACAGCCTTAGGGTATGTTCACTGTAGTTTGGATGTAGAATTGGCACCAGAAACTCACACTTCTGGTGCCTATGAATAATTTCTAAACTTCCCTGGATATTTTTTTTAAATATCTTTTATTGAATTTTTACAGAGAGGAAGCGGGAGGGATAGAGAATTAGAATCATCAATGAGAGAGAAACATTTATCAGCTGCCTCCTGCACACCTCCCACTGGGAATGTGCCCACAACCAAGGTACATGCCTTTGACAGGAATTGAACCTGGGAACTTTCAGTCCATTCTATCCACTGAGCCAAACCGATTAGGGCAACTTCCCTGAACCTTGATATTCAAGATTTAAGAACTGTAGCATTCATTGGCTGAAACCTTGTCATAACCTTTCTCATTTCTTCCATAGATAATAATAGAAGGGTATATTTCCCTCCTTTATTTTCCATAGTTGGTCCATCAATGCCTCACAAAAGAGAGCATCCCTTCCAAATATAAGGGTGTCTTTATGGATGTCCACTTGTTATATCTCTCCATTTATTCAGGTCTTGAACATACTCTAAAGCAGCAATTTTCAACCTGTGAGCCACGGCACATTGAATTTTTAAAATGTGCAATACTTGACTATTTTAGTCAGGGGAACTGACCTCTTTTCCCTTAGATTGTCAAATTAAAAAATGGCAACAGCCAACACAACAATAGCCAACTGGTGTGAATGAATCAAAATTATAATTTTTGTCATATCGACAAAAATATATTTTTGGTGTGCCACAGAATTTTAGTAATAGCTTATGTGTGCCATGAGATGAAAAATGTTGAAAATTACTGTTGTAGTTTTGTTCGTGTGAGACTTGGATGTTTTTCTTAGATTTTTTTCTTTTAGTCAAGAATCTAAGTTGCAAATGATAGGAAACAGGAGAGATAAGCTAAAAGATATATATATATATATATCTTAGAGGCCTGGTGCATGAAATTCATGCATGGGTGTCGGGGGGTGGGTTCCCTCTGCTCAGCCTGCACCCTCTCTAACCTGGGAATCCTCGAGGGATGTCCAATTGCCCATTTAGACCCGATCCAGGTAGGATCAGGCCTAAACGGGCAGTTGGACATCCCTCTCACAATCCAGGACTGCTGGCTCCCAACTGCTCACCTCCCTGTCTTCTTGATTGGCCCTAAAAACTTCTGCCTGCAAGCCTGATCACCCCCTAACCCCTCCCCTGCCAGCCTGATTGATGCCTAACTGCTATCCTGCCAGCCTGTTTGGCCCTAACTGCCCTCCCCTGCATGCTGGGTCCCTCCCCAACTGCTCTCCCCTGCAGGCCCAGTCGCCCCCAGCTTCCCCCCTCTCTGCTGGTCTGGTCACCCCTAACTGCCCTCCCAAGCACGCTTTATCGCCCCCAACTGCCCTCCCTTGCAAGCATGATCCCTCCCAACTGCCCACCCCTGCTGGCCATATTGTGGTGGTCATCTTGTGTCCACATGGGGGCAGGATCTTTGACCACATGGGGGCAGTCATCTTCTGTGTTGGAGTGCTACTCAGTCTGCATATTACTCTTTTATTAGATAGGATAGAGGCCTGGTGCATGGGTGAGGGCTACCTGGTTTGCCTTGAAGGGTGTCCTGGATCAGGGTGGGGAATCCCTTGGGGCAAGGGACAGCCTGGGCGAGGGGCCTGTGGTGGTTTTCAGGCCAGTCATGCCCCCTGGCAACCCAAGCAGAGGCCCTGGTATCTGGGATTTATTTATCTTCTACTATTAAAACTTTGTAGCCTCGAGCAGAGCCAAGCCTCCTGCTTGCTCCATGACCACAGCCATTTCCTTGGCCAGAGCTGTGGAAAACTTGGCTTCCTCCATCTCCAGGGGCAACCCTAGCCTCCTGTTCTAATTGAAACTGTGTAGCATTGAGTGGAGACCTGGGCTGGCAAGGGTGTGCAGAAAGCTTGGCTTCCTCCATCAATGGGGAAACCTAAGCCTCCCTCCTGCTCTCTGTGGTTGCAACCATCTCGATTGGGGTTAATTTGCATATTCGCTCCTGATTGGCTGCTGGGTGTGGCTTGTGGCATGGCTGGTGGTGTGGCGGAGGTACAGTCAATTTGCATATTATTTTTATTTGATAGGATATATATTCTATTATTGGGAACACTAGGGATGGAGCTAATTTAGAGACTCCAGGAGTGCAAAAGCATGCGAGACAGAGTCTGTTGGAAGAGGTCATGGAAAGGACACCATTGGTTGATCTGAAAGCTGGACCCCTGCAATCAGAGGCTCTCCCACCTCATAGATCCTTCCACTCCTTGGAATTTGCACTCAGATTGCATGTCCAACATTGGAAGCTACTCCAAGGACACTATCTTGAGAGAGTAAGCTTTTGTTGAGACCATTTGAATAGTATATATGACCAAATATCATTACAGTCTCTATATCAATTTTTAAGATTCCAGCAGGCGGGTACAGAGATCTACTCATGTTGTGGTGTCTAAGACAAGCCATGTGTAAGTTTCCTTATTTACTAAACCTTCTGCCTACCAATCTGCAGTGGCCTGCCTCTTTCTTCTATCACTCCTTGCCCTCTGTGTCCCGGGAAAGTCTCAGATTTCCCGAGATTGCAAACCAAAAGAGATGGAGACACATACAATTATATCCTGCCTGCAATTCTCCAAGAGCAGCAGACTTTCTGCCTTGAGATAGGGAGATGTGTGACTTACTTGCACATAGATAGCAGATAGAGTAAATTCATGAGCTCAAAACTTGAGTGTGTAAAAATGTAACTTTTAAATCTGATGTGCATGAGGAACCAAGATGGCGACATAGGTAAACACATATACTGCTGCCTCGCACAACAATTTCAAAACTATAACTAAAAGACAAATGGACATCATTTAGAACCACCAGAAAGCTGGTAAATGGAAATTCTACATCTAGAAGGAAAGAGAAAAGGACACTGAGTCTCAGAGGAGGTGTGGAGGGCAGAGGTGCAGAGAATGCGCACGCAGAAAGGGGGGGCAGATGAATACATAGCTGGTTTTCTCGAACAAGGAGGAAGACAATGGCTCCTCATTGCACTGAACTCCAGTACCAGAAAAGACTGAGGGAACCCAGACTCATACAGTGTGAAAATGGACTGTCAGGAGGAAGCAGACTGAGACTCAGGAGCTGCAGAGGCCAGCGAGCTCGTAGAGAGGGCACAAAGCTGAGCACATAGTTGGCTCTCTCATTTGGGAGGAAAACAAAATCTCCCGACTGCACTGTACTCCAGTTCTGAGTGAGATTTTGGGTATCCAGACTCATTCGGGGAAAAACTGGACTGTCTGGCAGCAGGCAAAACTAGAGGGCAGCTTTCTCTCAGAGGTGCATGCAGCCATTGCAGCGGGACATGGAGACCCAGGTGCCCCTTAGGGTGGACCTGATGGAAAACCAAGGCTGTCTGCTCAGCCCTAAGACTCTGCCCCATCAAAGCTGAGCATAGAAGTTCTCCCAGCGTAGACACAGCTGATCCTCACAGCCAGTTGGCCTGGAGGACAAGCCCTCCCACTGATACCAACAATAATTAAGACTAAACTAAAACAAGACTGTGCAGCTCATACAGGGGTGCACCAAGAGTATACACCTCAGGTAACTGGGGAGGCTGAGCCACTGGGACCTATAGGATACCTAGCACACAAAGCCCCTCAACCAACTCTGGGAAGGAGCCAAAATGCAGAGACAAGGAAACAGATCACAAATGAAATAAATAGAGGAAAACAAACGACTGGATATAGAGTTCAAAACCATGATTATAAGGTTTTTCAAGAATTTCCTAGAAAAGGCAGATAAATTTACCAAGACCCTCAAGGATATAAAAAAGGATCAACAAGAAATTAAGCATAGACTGACTGAAATAAAAAATATTATACAGATATCTAACAGCAGACTAGAGGACCACAAGAATCAAGCCAAAATTTTGAAATACAAAAAAGCAAAAAACACCTAACCAGAAAGTCAAAAAGAAAAAAGAATCCAAAAAATTGAAGATAGTGTAAGGAGAATCTGGGACAACCTCAAGCATACCAACATCCGAATTATGGGGGTGCCAGAAAAAGAGAGAGCAAGATACTGAAAACCTATTTCAAGAAATAGTGACCAAAAACTTCCCCCACCTGGTGAAAGAAAGACTTACAAGTCCAGGAAGCACAAAGAACTCCAAACAAGAGGAATCCAAAGAGGACCAGACCAAGACACATCATAATTAAAATGCCAAGAGCAAAAGACAAAAAGAGAATATTAAAAGCAGCAAGAGAAAAACAGTTCATTACCTACAATGGAGCACCCATACTATTGTCAGCTGATTTCTCAACAGAAACTATGCAGGCCAGATGGGAATGGCAACAAATTTTCAAAGTGATAAATAGCAAGAACCTACAACCAAGATTACTCTATTGTTCAGAATTGAAGGGCAGATAAAGAGCTTCACAGATAAGAAAAAGCTAAAGGAGTTTATCACTACCAAACCAGTATTATATGAAATGCTGAAAGATATTCTTTAAGAAGAGGAAGAAGAAAAAAAAGTAAATATAAAAATTATGAACAACAAATGCATGTCTATCAACAAGTGAATCTAAAAATCAAGTGAATACAAAATCTGATGAACAGGTGAATATAATAGAATCAGAGGCACAAAAAGGGAGTGGACTGACAATTCTCAGTGGGAGGTGCTGAAAGAGACTACACAAAAATCCTACACCTATGAATGAGGGCAGTGGGGGGGAGGTAAGGGCAGAGGGTGGGGAGGGAACTGGGTGGAGTGGAGCTATGGCAGGAAAAAGAGGACAAATTATAATAATCTGGACAATAGAGATTAATTAAATTAAAAAATAAATAAATCTGGTGTGCAAATGAGAATTATGTGATCACTAAAGAAATCATGTCAATGCATTTAAAATATATTTTGTTTAAAACAAACTTTCACCTAGCATAATGAGCTGGAGAGCATTATACTATGCAAAATAAGTCAGAGAAAGGTAAATATCACATGACCTCAGTCATTTATGGAATATAATGAACAACATAAACTGATGAACCAAAACTGATCCAAAGTCAGAGGGGTATCGATCAGATGCTCAAACCTTGGAAGGAAAGTAAGGGAGGATGGGAGGAAGATCAACCAAAGGACTTTTATGCATGCATATAAGCATAACCAATGTATGCAGACACAAGAGGGGTGAAGGCATGAACATGAGTGGGTTGTGGGGGGGCAATGGGGGACTAAGGACACAGATGTAATACCTTAATCAATAAAGAAAGAAAACAACAACAAAACTTTCAAATACCCTAAAAATGTAACTTTCTTCTTTTTTAAAAAAAACTTTATTGTTCAGTCTATTAAATACATTGTTCCCTTTTTTCCCCTTATAGCTCCCCACCACAAGGTACCCATCTCACCCTCCGCCCTCAACCCCCCCCCCCACTGTCTTCTCCCATAGTTGCATGATTTTTGTCCAGTCTCTTGCTGCACTTCCCACACCCCTTTTCTCCCCATGAATTGTCAGTCCATTCCCTCTCTATGTCCATGATTCTGTTACATTCACCAGTTTATACTGTTCATCAGATTATTAATTCACTTGAATTTTAGATTCATTTGTTGATAGATGTGTATTTGTTGTTCATAATTTATATTTTTACCTTTTTCTTCTTCCTCTTCTTAAAGAATATCTTTCAGCATTTCATATAATATTGGTTTGGTGGTGATGAACTCCTTTAGCTTTCTCTTATCAGCGAAGCACTTTATCTGACCTTCAATTCTGCATGATAGCTTTGCTGGGTAGAGTAATCTTGGTTGTAGATTCTTGCTATTCATCACTTTGAATATTTTTTGACACTCCCGTCTGGCCTGCATAGTTTCTGTTGAGAAATCCACTGACAATCATATGGGTGCTCCCTTATAGGTAACTAACTGTTTTCCTCTTGCTGCTTTTAATATTCTCTCTTTGTCTTTTGCTCTTGGCATTTTAATTATGATGTCCCTTGGTATGGTCCTCTTAGGGTTCCTATATATTGGGGTTCGGTGCGCTTCTTGGACTCCTAAGTCAATTTCTTTCACCAGGTGTGGGAAGTTTTCAGTCACTATTTCTTCAAATAGGTTTCATTGTCTTGCTCTCTCTCTTTTTCTGGCACCCCTATAATTCAGATGTTGGTATGCGTGAGGTTGTCCCAGAGTCCCCTTACACTATCTTCAATTTTTTGGATTCTTTTGGTTACTTGCTTTTCCAGTTGAGTGGATTTTACCTCTTTGTATTTCAAATCTTTGATTTGGTTCTTGCAGTCCTCTAGATTGCTTTTAGGTCTTTGTATAATATTTTTTATTTCAGTCAGTGTATGCTTAATTTCTGGTTGGTCCTTTTTCATATCCTTGAGGGTCTCATTCATATCCTTGAGAGTCTCATTCATTTCCTTGTAGGTCTCATTCATTTCGTTGTAGGTCTTGCTTATTTCCTTGTAGGGCTTGGCCTTTTCTAGGAGCCTCTTGAGAAGCCCTATAACCGTGGTTTTGAATTCCATATCCAGTCGTTTTTTTCCCTCCATTTCACATCTGATTTCTTAACATGTCTCTGCATGGTGCCTGCTTCCCTGAGTTGATCAATTAGCTTTTTGTGGTAGATGTCCTACAACGGCCAGTGGCTCAGCCTCCCCATTTACCTGAGGTGGATATGGGTTGCACAGTCTTGTTGAAGTTAAGCCCAGGTTAATCGTTGTTAGCACTTGGAGGAGTTGACCTCCAGGGCAATTGTCTGTGAAGTTCAGCTGTGCTCAGGTTGGATGGGCAGAGACTCTGGGCCAAGCAGACAGCGTCAGCTCTGCCCTATGCGGCCCCAGGGACTCTGTGCCGGTGGCAACGGCTGCCACCACCTCTGAGAGAGAGCCACTGCCAAGCTCCACCAGCTGCCGGAGAATTCAGACTCTCCCCAAATGAGTCTGCACACCCAATGTCTCACCCAGGGTGGCAAAACAATGCAGTCTGATGGTTTCCCGAATGAGAGAGCAAGTCATGAGTGCTCTCTGTGTGGTCACACAGCTGCGCTCTTCCCAAGTTCACATGCACTCCACACAAGCTTGCCTTTTCCACAAGCCGGCAGGTCCCTGCAGCACCTGAGTTTCGGCGTGCCCTCCCACTGTCCAGTTTTTACCCCGTATGATTGTGGGTTCCCTGGACTTCGCCCAGAGCTGGGGAATCAGTCCAGTGGGACGTCTTTGTCTCCCCCGTTCAAGAAAACTGGCCGGGTTTTCAGCCGTCTGCCCTATCCCCTGGCGCGCGCTCCTAACCTCTCTCTGCACATATCTTCAACGCTGTCCTCAGCCGCTCCTCTGAGTTACAGTGTCCTCTCTTCTCTTTTATTTGTGGAATTTTCACTCAGCCAGCTTTCTGGTGATTCTGGATGGTGTTTGTTCTTTCATTAAGTTGTAGTTCTGAAATTGCTGTGTGGGGCAGCAAGATAGGTGTTTACCTATGCCGCCATCTGGTTCTCTCATAACTTTCTTCTTTTTCTCAAGTATATTTAATTTAGCTACTGAGCCCTCGTAAGGCAGTCAGCAGTATTAAATTTAATCTTGCCAATTCAAGGTAACTCAACCATTTACAGCTAGAAACGGACTATTTTGAATAAGTTAGTATTCCCCACTCCTTCATCTCCTCAGAAATAAACTAGGTTCTTTCTGTGTGACTTGCTATATATCAGGCTTCAAAATGAACAGGGTTTCTAAATACAGATATCTTCTCTTTTACTGAAATCAATCATAATTTAACTTGCTCATCTAGTCTTTGTCCTTGAATTCTGGCATTCATTGCAGAAGTTCATAATCCTATCATTACCTGTGGTTACTAGGACAACGTTCTTGATTTTACAAAGAGGAAGGGAGAGGAGAAGAGAGAGAAACATGGATGAGAGATAAACATTGATCCTATGCCTCCTGCATACCCCATATTGGAGATTGAGCCTGCAATCTGGGCATGTGCCCTGACTGGGAATCAAACTGTACCTCCTGGTTCATAGGTAGACACTCAACCACTGATTTGTAGCCATTCAATTGTTTATTAACTGCCCTTAATTTTTTATTATCTCTCTGTAGGTTGTCATTGAAACTTACCAGCAACCAGACAATTCCATCGATTTTACATGGCTTGACTCTTGGCTCATGGAATGATGCTCAACCACTGAGTAACACCAGCCAGGCTAAGACACAATTCTAATTCTTCTCTATCCTGACCCCAGACACACCCACTGGCCTACTGATGTTCTTTCTCAGACTCTCCTAGGTTTAGAACACTCAGCTGCTTTCTCCACACCAGGCTGATGTGCATGATTCCCTGTGAGGCAATTTCAGGTACATCTGCTGGGGGATCTCTCTCAGCATCCATATCCTCTGTTCTAGTGCCTTGCTAAGTGAGAAGCTTGCAGTCTCCTGACTGCCTCTGAAATGAATAACACGCTTGCTTCCATCCTCAGATCCCATCTTCCATCACCCCTTACATCCATCCTAGACAATGGGGGCCAGACCCCAGTACTCTCTTAGGAATACTCATAGTTCTGTAATTCTTGTTTCCTCTCCCAATTCCTCACCCTAAAGGTATTTTTTCTGGTCTGGGGCAGGAGTTACTCTTACACTATCATGCACAATTGCTCACTTTGTTGTTTATGAATAATCCTCATTTTCTACTTCACTTAGGAGGTCATAAAGAGAGGAAATGGGAAAATGTGCTCTTTAAAAACTCTAAAGCTCGAGGAACTAAGATGGCGGAGAAGGCAAAACACCTATCTTGCCGTCATAATCAGCAATTTTAATACTACAACTTAACGAAAGAACAAACACCTTCCAGAATCACCAGAAAGCTCACCGAGTGAAAACTCCACAAATAAAAGTGAAGATAAGACACTGGGACTCGGAGGAGCGGCAGCAGACGGCGTTGAAAGATTCGCACGAAGAGAGGTTTGGAGCGCGCAACGCGGAGAGGGCGGGCGGCTGGAAACCGGCCAGTTTTCTCGAACGGGGAGACAAAGGCGTCCCACTGACTGATTCTCCAGCTCTGGGCGAAGTCCAGAGAACCCACTATCACACGGGGTGAAAACTGGACAGTGGGAGGGCACGCCGAAGCTCGGGTGCTGCCGGGTCTCCCGGCTTGTGGAGAAGGCAGCTTGTGCGAACAGCTCGGCTGCGTGACGGCGCAGAGAGCGCACCGCGACTTGTCTCTCATTCGGAAAACCGTCAGTCTGCTTTGTTTTACGACCCTGGGTGAGCCATTGCGCATGCAGACTCATTTTGGGAAAGTCTGAATTCCCCGGCAACGGGCAGCCGGAGGAGCTCCGCAGCGGCTCTCTCTCAGAGGTGCTGGCGGCCATTGCCCCCGGCACAGAGTCCCTGGGGCCGCATAGGGCGGAGCTAACGCTGTCTGCTTGGCCCGGAGACTCCGCCCACCCAACCTGAGCACAGCTGAGCTTCACAGACAATTGGCCTGGAGGTCAACCCTCCAAGTGCTAGCAAGGATTAACTGAGCTTAACTTCAGCAAGACTGTGCAGCCCATATCCACCTCAGGTAACCGGGGAGGCTGAGCCACTATCCCTAGTAGGAAGTCTACCACACAAAGCTAATTGACCAACTCAGGGAAGCAGCCACCATGCAGCAATATGGAAAGAAATCAGATGTGAAAGAAATGGAGGAAAAAAAACGACTGGACATGGAATTTAGAACCGCGGTTATAGGGTTTTTTAAGAGGCTCCAACAAAAGATCAAGGCCTATAAGGAAATAAGCAAGACCACAAAGGAAATGAATGAGTCCTACAAGAAAATGAACAACACCCTCCAGGATATAAACGAGAGCTGCAAAGAAATTATCAAGACCAACGTGGAAATGAATGAGTCCTACAAGGAAATGAAAGAAACCCTCAAGGATATAAAGCAGACTCTCAAGGATATGAAAAAGGTCCAACCAGAAATTAAGCATACACTGACTGAAACAAAAAATATTATACAAAGACCTGAAAGTGCCCTGGAGCACCCCAAGAACCAAGTTAAAGATTTGAAATACAAAGAGGTAAAATCCACTCAGCTGAAAAAGCAAGAAACCAAAAGAATCCAAAAAATTGAAGATAGTGTAAGGGGCCTCTGGGACAACCTGAAGCATACCAACATCCGAATTATAGGGGTGCCAGAAAAAGCGAGAGGCCAAGACAATGAAAACCTATTTGAAGAAATAGTGACTGAAAACTTCCCACACCTGGTGAAAGAAATTGACTTAGGAGTCCAAGAAGTGCACCAAACCCCAATATATAGGAACCCTAAGAGGACCACACCGAGGCACATCATAATTAAAATGCCAAGAGCAAAAGACAAAGAGAGAATATTAAAAGCAGCAAGAGAGAAACTATTGGTTACCTATAAGGGCGCACCCATACGACTGTCAGCAGATTTCTCAACAGAAACGATGCAGGCCAGACGGGAGTGGCAAGAAATATTCAAAGTGATGAACAGCAAGAATCTACAACCAAGATTACTCTATCCATCAAAGCTATCATTCAGAATTGAAGGTCAGATGAAGTGCTTCGCAGATAAGAAAAAGCTAAAGGAGTTTATCACTGCCAAACCAATATTGTATGAAATGCTGAAAGGTATTCTTTAAGAAGAGGAAGAAGAAAAAGGTAAAAATATAAATTATGAACAACAAATACACATCTATCAACAAATGAACATAAAAATCAAGTGAATTGATAGGCTGATGAACAGGATAAACTGGTGAATATAACAGAATCATGGACATAGAGAGGGAATGGACTGACAATTCTTGGGGAGAAAAGGGTTGTGGGAAGTGCAGCAAGAGACTGGACAAAAATCTAGCAACAATGGGAGAGGACAGTGGGGAGGGGGAGGTGAAGGTGGAGGGTGGGATAGGTACAGGGTGGAGGGAAGCTATAGGGGGATAAAAAGGGGAAACAATGTAATTAATAAACTGAACAATAAAGATAGAAAAATTAAAAAAAATATTAAGAGGCAGCAGTTGTCCCTATTTCTCTTGAGTACTAGACCCATAGATCCACATGACCAATGACCATTTGGATGTGCCTTAGGCACCTCAAATGCAGTAAGTTCCAAATGTATTCACCATCCACTATAGCTGCACCAAAGGGTCTCCTTTTCCTTTTTCTAGATTTTCTATCAGTTAAGTGACTTGTAAGTCAATTTTGGCTTCTCAGTTTTCCTAAACTTTCAGTAATGACCAAATCCTAATGCTCACTTCCTCCTCCTAGTCTAGTGATGGGCAACCTTTTGAGCTTCGTGTGTCAAAATTCTCCAAAAAACAGAGCATAACTCAGGTGGTGTGTCACTTTGAGAAAAAAAAACACATACTTCTCTGTATGCGACTGCATGTGGCCACATGTCATCGAAAATGTCTACACGTGTCAGTGCTGACACGCATGTAATAGGTTCGCCATGATGGTCCTAGTCCCTACTGCAACTGCCTTTGCTTAGGGAAATTCCTCATAAAAAAAAAAACTCTAAAGCTCTTTAAAAATATAAGGTGACATTTCAACAAATGTTTTCATAATGAATAATCTTCTTAGTTTGAACTTAGCATTTCTTCAAACTTTTATGAAAAAAGAAAAAACAAGGTAATTCACAATTGATGATCTTAAAATCTGAATTTATAAATTTGTTTGGACATATTTCTTAAGGGAATGCCTTATTTCTCTAGGGCATGATGCCCTTTTGCAGAAATTGGTATTAGCTATATAACAGCCACTGAATTTTCTTCTTGGCATCAAAATTAGTTTTAAGCTTCATTTTTCTTTTTGTGTCACACACAATTTATTATAAGATGACTTTTCCTCAAAAAAACATTGACCTCGAGAAACCATGATGGCAGCATAGGTAAACACCTGAACTGCTGCCTCACACAACAATTTCAAAACTACAACTAAAAGACAAAACGGACATCATCCAGAACCATAGGAACGCTGGCTGAGTGGAAATTCTACAACTGGAAGGAAAGAGAAAAGCACACTGAGACTCACAGGAAATGCAAAAGGCAGAGAGGCGTGCACACGGAGAGGGCTGGCAGCTGAGTACGTGGCTGGCTTTCTCAATCGGGAGGGAGACAAAAGCTCCTAACTCCTCTGAACTCCAGTTCTGGGTGAGACTCTAGATGTAGAGGTCCCCCTGGGAAAGCACATGGGCATTTCTTTAATTATTGTCAGCTGAACTCAAGGCTCCAGTCAGAGCCAGGGCCTGGGAACATGCTTCCCCAAAAAGGCTGACATGTTATCAGCTTGGCCTTCACATTTGCCCAGGTGTTGGGGAGCGGTACTTTTGATATGTAATCAAGTCAAGCAAAAGGAATGCTCGGGCCTATTCAAGAATGCAAATAATCTCCTTTGATTCTAACTTTTGGTGTAACTTCCTGGTATTTGAGGGATATAAATAAACATGGCTTCTTGGGCTCAGAGTCCCTGTCTCTCCATCAGAGAGAACAGAGGTTCAATGCAGCCCCAGCTTTTGTTTCTATTACTGCATTTTCTATTCTATTCTTTAATTCTCAATCCCCAGCCGCCTCCATTCAGAACTGGTTTCATCTCTCTTTCCATGCTGGATGCGGAAAAGGGAGATCCCCACCATACCTGGCCCTCTACACCACATCTGGGAACTCAGACTCATACAGAGAGAAACTGGACTGTCAAGAAAGAGAAAAGCACACTGAGACTCAGAGGAGCTGCGGAAGACAGAGGTACAGAGGCACATGCACAGAGAGGTCTGGCAACTGAGTACGTGGCTGGCTTTCTCAATCGGGAGGGAGACAAAGGTCCCAACTGCTCTGAACTCCAGTTTTGGGTGAGACTCTGAGGACCCAGACTCATTTGGGGAGAAACGGGAATGTCTGGCAGTGGGCAAAATTTGAGGATGGCTATCTCTCAGAGGTGCTTGAAGTGATTACCGCGAAACACTGAAACACAGGATACTCTAATGGCAGGGCTGATGGGAAGCTATCAATGTTTTCTCCACCCTGAGACTCCACCCCATTCAAACTGAGCACAGAGGCTTTTGCAAGTCTTGTCTCATAAGTGTGTCTCCAGCACAGAAGTTCTCCCAGACTAGACACAGCTGATCCTCACAGTCAATTGGCCTGGAGATCAATTCCTCCCAGTGATTCCCACAACATTCCAAGTGAAGAATAGCAAGAACCTACAACCAAGATTACTCTATCCAGAAAAGCTATCGTTCAGAACTGAAGGGCAGATAAAGAGCTTCACAGATAAGAAAAAGCTAAAGGAGTTCATCACCGCCAACCCAGTCTTTTATGAAATGCTGAAATTTATTCTTTAAGAAGAGGAAGAAGAAGAAAAAGCTAAATATTAAAAATTATGAACAAGGAATACATATCTATCAACAAGTGAATCTAAAAACCAAGTGAATTAAAAATCTGATGAACAGAATAAACTGGTGAATATAATAGAATCAGGGGCATAGAAAGGGAGTGGACTGACAATTCTCGGCGGGGGAGGGGTGGGAGTGTGAGAAGAGACAGGACAAAAATTGTACACCTATCGATGAGGATAGTGGGGGCAGGGGTAAGGGCCAAGGGTGGGATGAAAACCGGATGGAGGGGAGCTATTGGGGGGAAAAAGAGGAACAATTGTAATAATCTGAACAATAAAGATTTATTAAAGATAAAAACATTGACCTTCTTATTAACATCCAAGTCATACTCAGCCTAAACTAGGTAGTCCTAAATGAAAATGAAGGGGGAAAATGTGTGGCATTCAACTTGAAATCAGAAATAAGGTGACTAAGAAGTAGCAGAGAGATTCTACAAATAATAGTCCACTCTCACTCTTGATATGAATCAGACTATCCCCTAGGGCAGTTGGACCCACAATATTTTACCCTGAAATGATCTGATTTTTAAAAATCAGATACAGCCTGAAAGGAAAAAAGTTACGATAAAGAGACTGCATGGAAGGGAGAAAGGCTAGTTGCATCCACTTGCTTTGCTTTGATGATGGCAACCTATAATAACAATAGCTAATATTTATTGAGTATTTACTATGTGCAAATCACCATGCTAGATCTTGCACTTATATTATCCGCTGAATCATCACAATAATTCCATGAGTTAGGTCCTCTCATTGTCTCCATTTTATAAATGAGGAAAATAAAACCCAGAGGATTTAAGTGATTTACCTATAATCAATCACACAGAAGAAATATTGGTATAATGAGTGCACCTAACTAATAAAGGTTACTTGGGCATAAAATGAAATATTCCATGAAAAGCAAATAGAATTTTATAGAAGCTAAATAAACATTAGCCATCAGGATGAAAAAGAGGAAGAGAACCGATCTGTAATGACAGAAAATCCAGTGAAAGCATTAAGAGAAACAAAGATAAGATTTAGAGAAAGAAAAAGAAATACTGGCAATCATATCCATGGTTCCAGATATTCCTGAGGCCCCAGGTACATCCTGGAAATCTGAGAGTCAATACATGCACTTTTCAGATTAAGCTACTGCTGTGGCCTGAATGTGTCCCTCCAAATTTGTGTGTTGAATTTCAACTCCCAAAAGTATCAGGAGGTGGAGACTATGCTTACAAACTTTCACAATAAAATATTTCTATCACCTAAAATTAATTAATATTTTACCGTAAACTTCTATATATTACACACACACACACACACACACACACACACACACACACACACACTGAGTGGCCAGATTACTATGATCTCTGAACACATAATAATCTGGCCACTCAGTTTATATCCTACATAATAAAAGGCTAATATGCAAATTGTCCCCTTGACTAGGAGTTTGACCAGCAGGCAGGCTGGCCAACGGCCCATGTCCCCTCCCCCTGGCCAGGCTGGCCAAACCCCACCATGCACGAATTCATGCACTGGGCCTCTAATACACACACACACACACACACACACACACACACACACACACACACTGAGTGGCCAGATTATTATGCATTCAGAGATCCTAATAATCTGGCCACTCAGTATGTGTGTGTGTGTGTGTCTATATTAATAAGAGGGTAATGTGTTAATCAGACCATGAGACATTCCAGATATCCTTCCGGACAAAGCCATGGTGGTGGGGCTGAGGCAGAGGCGGTTATGGGTGACCAGGCCAGGAGGAGAGGACAGTTGGGGGTGATCAGGTTGGCAGGGGGGTGCAGTTGGGGGCAAGCAGGCCAGCAGGCAGAGTGGTTAGGGGAGATCAAGCAGGCACGCAGGTGAGCAGTTAGGGGCCAGTAGTCCCAGATTGCGAGGGGGTTGTCCAACTGCCAGTTTAGGCCCGATCTCACAGGAGTCCCAGATTATAGAGGATGCAGGCCAGGCTAAGGGACACAACCCCCCTCCAAACCCTCCCCAAAGCACTAGTATATATATCTATATATCTATGTATATATGTATATATATAGATATATAGATAGATATAGATATATATATCCTATCTAATAAAAGAGTAATATGTAAATTGACCATACTTCCGATCAAGTCACGCCCACCAGCCAATCAGGAGCAAATCATGCAAATAAACCCCAACCAAGATGGCCGCCGCCACTGAGAGCAGGAGGGAGGCTTGGGTTTCCCCGGCAATGGAGGAAGCCAACCTTTCCACCTGCCATTGCCAGCCTAGGCCTCCAGTCAATGCTACAAAGTTTCAATTGTAGAAGATACATAATCCCAACAGAATTGGCAGCAGCCATGGAGCTGGAGAGAGAACAGAGGCTAGGGTTGCCAGGGTGATGGAGGAAGCCAAACTTCTGCAGCCCTAGCCTAGGCCTCCACTCTAGGCTACAAGGTTTCAAACAGAAATGGCTGTCACCATGGAGTGAGCAGAAGGCTTGGTTCCGCTCCAGGCTACAAAGTTTCAATTATAAAACATAAATTAATCCCAGATCCCAGAGCCTCCACTTGAGTAGGTGGGGAGTGTGGCTGGCCTGCAAACCACCATAGGCCCCTCACCCAGGGCACCCCACACCCCAAGAGAACCCCCGCCCTGATTCAAGACACCCTTCAGGGCAAACCAGCTGGCCCCCACCCATGCACCAGGCCTCTATCATATCTAATAAAAGAGTAATAAGCAGATTGACCATCACTCCAACACACAAGAGGGCTGCCTCCATGTGGTCCAAGATCCTGCCCCTATGTGGACACAAGATGGCTACCACAAGATGGCCAGCAGGGGAGGACAGTGGGAGGTTCCAGGCCTGCAAGGGAGGGCAGTTGTGGGCCATCAGGCCAGCAGGGGAGGGCAGTTGGGAGGGACCAGGCCTGCAAGGGAGGGCAGTTGGGGGCAATCAAGCCTGCAGGGGAGGGCAGTTAGTAGTGACCAGGCTGGCAGAGGAGGGAAATTGGGAGCAAACAGGCTGGCAGGGGAGCAGTTAGACATCAATTAGGCTGGCAGGGTAGTGATTAGGGGGTTATCAGGCTGGCAGGCAGAAGCAATTAGGGGCAATCAAGGAGGCAGGCAGGCGAGCAGTTTGGAGCTAGCAGTCCTGGAATGTGAGAAGGATGTCCTACTGCCCATTTAGGCCCGATCCTACCAGGATCGGGCCTAAACGGGCAGTCAGACATCCCTCGAGGGGTCCCAGATTGGAGAGTGTGCAGGCTTGGCTGAGGGACCCCCCCCCACCTCACCCCCCATACATCAATTTTGTGTACCGGCCTCAACTGTGTATGTATGTGTGTGTATATATATATATACACACACACACACAAATGTATAAGTTTAGGTAGTAAACAATATTGAGTTCATAGGCTTCATAGTATCATGAATATCTTTTATGTTAATTAAATATCTTAATGACTTATACTACTTCATTATACATTTGTACCATAATTTTTATCAATCCTGTATTATCATGTTTCCAATATTTCAAAACTATAATATTATTTTATAAATGTCTGTTCAATTATGTGATTATATTCTTATAAAAATGAAGTGAAGATGCTTAGATAAAAGAAATTCACTTTTTAAAAAGAGTATGGTTTTATTGATTTTAGAGAGAAAAGGAGGAAAGAGGGGGAGAAACATCTATGTCAGAGAGAAACACCAATTGGCTGCCTCCTGTATGCCCTCTACTGGGGATCAAGCCCTGAATGGGAACCCTGGCATGTGCCCTGAATGGGAATTGAACCAGTGACCTATCTGTGTATAGTACGAAACTCAACCAACTGAGCCACACCGGCCAAGGCAGAAATGCACTTTTTAAGGCTTCAATGTTTATTACTAAGTTGCCCTTCAGAAAAGTATATTCCAATTTACACTTCAAGTGTGTCTGAGATTGTGCTTTTTTCTATTTAGTCTTTACTAGTTTTAATAATCCTTATTATGGATCTTTGAAAACCTAAACTTCCCAACTGACAGGGCAGCTAGGACTGTTTCTCCACAAGCTGGTTGTTTTAAGAGAGATGTTTTTGTTTAAATGTAACATTTCTCAAGAAACAACCTACAATGATAAACTGCATTTTGCTGAGTTATAGGAAATGTAACAAACCTTAGGAGAATATTGTCTTTACCCTGAGCTCAGTGTTATATATTTTATTATTGGTATTTTGAACTCTTTAGAAAGTGTACAATTTTCCTTTACTTCAACTTGTGTCCTGAAGTCTAATTAGTCTAATGGAATGAGGAAATTAAAAGGTTTGAGAAAAGTAATCCAGACCAAGGTTGTGGGGTTTTTTTGTTTTTTTGTTGTTGTTGTTTTTTTTTTTGAGGGGGGGGGTGGTTTTGGTTTATTCCATTGGCAATTTCCTGCTGTTTCTTGAAATTGCCTGGAGTGCCCGAGTGACACTTCCCCTTTCGTTTCTAACAACAGACCAATGAAAATTAAAATCATGTTCCAGGTTTTGGTAAATGTGGGCCTCACCCTTCCAGTTTCTGGTTTGACAAGTACTGTTGGGATGCAACAAAATAAAACAAAACCTTAACCAGTTTAATGTGGTGCCATGTGAAACAAATTACAGAAGAGGTCACTTCGGATGATCTTATTGAAATTAACCCTTATACACACTCTGCCTGCCTAAGAAATTGCTTAAGCAAAATATTAAGTTTTAAATTTAAAAGATTGCGTAAGTAAAATACATTTTTGTTCTATTATACCATGACCCTAGCTTAGGCCTCTGTTAGCACTAATGAAAGTGGTTTAGAGGACATAATGAATTCATATTTTGAACCTAGTAAATAAGATAAAAAAGGTATGCTTAGATTTCATTGAAACCCAGTATGTTTCAACTTTAATAATCCAAGGACAACTGCTTATAATTTTATTAAGCTATCAAACTGGTTCCTTTGGGAAAGCACTGAGGGATCATCATGTGGTCTATATTTGCCACAGTGTTGCAGGTTCCTTCTACCTAGGGACCTGAGGGCGTGGTTCCCTGGACACATCTTCATTCAATGGATTCCAGTTCTGAAAACAAGCTGAGGTCCAGGAAATAGGCAATTGGTCAAGACTTTTCATTGGAGTAACACTCTAAGCCTTCTGCACATCCATGTGTTCCTACTTTTTATTATATTTATTAAATAGCACCCTTTTGTATGCCCATCAGTTTCACCCTAGGGAGCTATAGGTTTTTAACTATCTTCACAATTCTCTCCTCGTTAGGGTCCCTTTGCAATCACTCCAACTTTTCTGGTCCTAATCATAATTGCACCTTCATGGCTTCTGTGGATAAGCACCACCACCTGACCTCTATTGCTTTTCAGTCCCACCCCATCATTTCCCTTGCTATCAATAAGCCAAGCCATGTGATAGCCTCTCCATCTTAACCCTGGCCTGCACGCAGAGGAAACCACCACTAAATATCTTAGTAATGCTGATACCCAGCTCCCCAGTGCATTTCTAATAATCCTAGTGAATGGAGTGTCCTCTGGGATTTTCCACATGGCATAATCCACTGGTGAGTCATCTGATCTCATATAATACATACATTCCTGTCTGCCCACTTCTTTCAGACTCTTTATTCCTCATTCTACTGTTTGTTGTGGCAATGTAGGCATTTCCTTTGCTCAGCTTGCACTACCACTTTCTCCAGGCATCTAAAAGCCACTCTAATAGTGAGTTTGCCCCATCCCTTGGGATCCTTGCCAGGATGTTAAGTCAATACTAGGTAAACTCTCCTTCATGCAGTCTTCGTTTTCATCTCCATTGACCAATCACCCTCAAAACCCAGTTCGTTGGTGCCACCCACCTCATCTCATCCCAGCTCTTGCTGGCAAGTTTGGCAGGTCTTGCAGCTCCCTTGAGGTATGGTTCCTGTCCTCTTTTATGAGGTTTGGTACCTCCCCAGTGAAGTCATGCTGCCATACGATCTCAGTTATTGGCCTGGCAAGCAGGAGATACAGTGGGATAGATAGGGGGAGGTGGGTGTTGCCTTATGGGGAAAAAGACTGTAATATCTTTCTACACTGGAGGCAAGGAGCATGCCTACTCATAGTAGCGGGGAGGGGACTCACCTTAAAAGGCTCTCAGGGGGTCAAAGGAGTCTGGTGTTAAAGAACAAAATCCAAATGAGTACATTTAAAATATCTTATTGGCTTTCTTCAGCAATTCCATGAATTGGGCTGCATACAATCTAGCAATAGAAAGGAGCTCCAAAGAGCTGTACAATTTGAGAGGATTTTATGGACTAAAGTGAGCAGGGAAAAGGAAGTTATGCTGGGCATTTGCTGATTGGTTAAAGCAGGGTTACTTTCCTTGGTTAAAGCAAAGGGAAGTCTTGAAGCTGGGTCCAGTAACTTGTGCTAAGGAGGCAAATGCTGACTGGTTGACCTAAGCCTTCTTCTTCTGGGAAAGTCAAGCATAAAAACTAAGTAAAGTTTTGCTTTACTGACATGGGGCTTAGAATGAGTGACTTGATCTTAGGTCTAATCTGGTTTCTTTAACACTGAGAAGCCAAACTCTTCAAAGGTATCCACCCACATGTCTTCATACCATGTATCAGAGTCCCAGATTGTTCCAAACAGGACTCTGACCTTGACATAATAGACTGCCTTAGCTGAGCAGATTCAATTATCTTTGAAGGTCGATGAATACAATTATTACATCTTGAGTTTAGTATTCAGCTTCTGCTCTCCCACTGTAGGAGATAAGGGCCTCTTTGGAATCTAACAAAAAGGACTTCTGGCATTCATACCTATTTTTTATTGTTTTTTAAAATATATTTTTATTGATTTCAGAGAGGAAGGGAGAGATAGAAACATCAATGATGAGAGAGTATCATTAATTAGTTGCCTCCTGCAGACCCCACACTAGGCGCTGAGCCCACAACCCAGGAATGTGCCCCAACTAGGAATCAAACTGTGACCTCCTGGTTCATAGGTAGACACCCAACTACTGAGCTAAACACGGCCATGCAATTGTTTATTAACTGCCCTCAATTTTTCATTATCTCTCTATAGGGTGTCATTAAAACTTAACAGCAACCAGATAATTCCATTTTTCTTACCTGTATTGGCACCTCCACCTCTCCCACAATCTACCTCCCGGAGTTTTAAAATCCTTGCACCAGCCAGAGCATTTTCCCTCCATCAGAACCTTCTCCCAAATTATCACCAGTGTAAGTTTTAACAATTAGACACAATATTAACCAGAGACTCTCCATATCCAACATACAATTGCCGGTCAGGTGATGAGTGAGCGGTCACCAATTCCCTTTTTTTTTTCCTGATCTCTCTCAGACCACTTCCAATACTAACTATGTCAATTCAAGTCTTCTGGGTAACACATGGTGAGACAAAATGAGAAGTGCGAGTTTATTGGAGAAATTCAACCTTGGGAAAAATGAAAAGAGAGGAAACATAAGCAACAGAGAAAGCCTTCAAACTGTGATACAGATGTGATACCTATGAAAAAATAAAAGAGAAAGTAGAATGGGACAGAGAGAGCCTCAGACTACAGTGTCAACCAGAGCTGAACAAAGATTGCCCGTTAGCGAATCCCTGTGTTGGGCAGAAAGATCCGGGCCCTTAAAGGTACATTATGCTCAGTCATTGGCTAGGCCTTGCCACCTGAGAGCTGGGCTTCACAATTATGTGCTGAGGCAGGTCCTGAAGACATTGCAGTTGGATGCTGTCAGCTAACTGCCCTCCTAGTGGTGATGAACAAGTTCTCTCTTGAAGGAAGATGCCAGTGGCACATCTTATATGCAAAACTGCCAGAAGTCCACCTTGTTTTCATCAGTAATATGAATACCTTCCATACTAAACAAGTAAGTCATAGAGACTTTTACTCTCGTGGTCCTTTTTAAAAGAAAACTGCCTCACCTACAACCTCCATGGAGAGAAAAGTAGATAAAAAATATAATCACTCACGTTTATTAAGCACCTCCTATTTTTAGATACTGAACAAGGCACCCAGCCTTGGCCAGGTTGGCTCAGTTGGCTGGAACATCATCCCATACACTAAAAGGTGGTGGGTTTGATTCCAGGTCAGGGCACATACCCAGGTTGCAGGTTCAATCCGAGGTCAGGGCACATGCGGGAAGCACACCATTGATGTTTCTCACATCTATGTTTCTTTCTCCTGCTTCCTCCCTTCCTCCCTTCTTCCCTCTAAAATGAATTTTTTAGAAAATTTAATAAAAGATAAAAAATAAACAAGGTGCCCAGTATAAATTATCTTTATTTGAACCTTTATAGCACCCACTGTCCCAGGATAACCCTAACCTCCAAAGCTAGGTCATCCCACACTATTGATAAAACTGAATAGAACAAAAGTTGTTATATTTTTCCCTGACTCAGTTCAGATTCACTCTGGTCCCCTTTCTCCCACTGCTTTATATTTTGCACATCAAGATAGTGGGAGTGGCTGGCATGTAATCCTGGTTTTATCTCTCTCTGGGTTTTTTCTCCTTGTGACTGCGCCTTAGAATTGGTGCTCATTTTCACTTGGTTTTCCTTCTAGGCTTACAGCCCTCAGACACAGTGATCCAAACTTTGGTCCATTTTCAGACCCAAACCCTAGTACCCCCAGGTCTCTGCTACCATTCATTAGTTCAAAAGGTATCTACTCCAACTCCATCTTCCGTCTACCCAGGGATCATCCCTGCTTCGTCTCCATTAGTTGTGGAGCAAGAAAAAATAAAATAATCAAGCAAGACAGATATCATTATCCCAATTTTACAGACGAAGAAACTCAGTCCTAGAGAATTTGGATAATTTCTTAAAAGCTGGTATATTGCATAGCTTGGTGTCTTAGCTGTTGTTAGGAGGTACTTAAAATTTGAAAAATGAGGAGGGAAATGGGTTTCATGTCTTTCAATGCCATCTTGGGATGTTGACAGGATCACCCAATGATTATTTAATCATCTAGGGGACATATCTGTTTACAACTGCCATTAACTATTAATTAAGGGCTTGAACTCCAAAGGTCCATTGTAATTTTTCTGTGCAATAGAAAATATAGACCCCAAGTTACAGTTTCATTACCCTTTGGACATTTAACCAGTTTTGTTTCCTACTTAGTAAATTGATTTCAAACTGCCTTTCCAGGTGGATTATAAATATGTCAGTCTCAAAATGCTCTTTGAACCAGCATTACCATCTTAGTGATCTCCTTTTTAACAAGTTAAATCAAATATTTGAAATATGTCTACTTTATATGTATATCAGAGCCAGGTTTTTAACGTTTGAAAGGCACTTTGTAACCATGATGTTTGACTTCAAAGTCCTTGGTCTTTCCCTCAACTAGATGACCTTTCAAGATGGGAATGCTGATATATATTGGAAAAGAAAAAGACCTATGACCTCTGAGGTTAATTTTCTCCAGAACTGAGAAATATCTTTTGCTGCTTATCTCTGTTCACGTCAAGGACAGGTCCCCACCTTGGGTCATGTTTGAGAACAGCTTTCCTCTTATAGAAATTTCTGAGAAAAGGAATATCCCAGGTACACTGACCATGAGATCTGCCTAAGAAATTGTTCCTGAGATTTCTGATATCTTGAAACAAAGCCTAGGTGTTTGAAGCAAAGACTTGAATTCCTCTTTGAGGGTTCTTTTGCTCTGGGAAGCCTTTGGGATACATAAAAGTAAACCCAAGATTCTATTCCAGAACAGACTATGAAGTGCTAACTATTCTATGTAATGCAAAAAAAAATTATCTTCATTGTGGGTAGCATCAAATGCTGAGCATTTATGGTGTTTTGCATCATTGTAACTATTGTTGCCTCACAAGATGCTGGAGTTCTTTCTTCTAGTCCTAAACCACAGAAATGCTGGATAAGATATGAAAAAATATATATATTTAAAACGTAGCCAAGCTCAAAAGCAAATTCCAGGTGTCAGACAAACAAGGAATGTTAGAAGCAAAACAGTGAGGAGAAATTGAAACCATGCAACCTTTGTAGCCCTATCCCTAGAGACATAACTCAGGGGCTGTGCAATTGATTGGCACAAAAACAGGAGTGGGTTCCAGGGTAAAGGAACAAGTCAAACTAGGAAATCATACCTCGGCTCTCTAAATAAAGGTGGCACTAGGAAAAGTTATCCTGTCCGTAGGCAGGAAGTACAAGTAGAATGTATACAAGCATGGTGCCCACTGTAGATCATTGGAGGACAGAGAACTACTATAAGAAGTTGGAACCCCAAGCATGATCTCTGCCTGGAAGAGAGTACAAGCTTGCACTACCTTAGAGTATGAGTTTCCTCTGCTTGGAAACTTACAAGAAACTGATTACAAATCTATGAATTTCATAAGGCCAGAGAAGAGGCAAATGTTAAAGCATACAGCTGAGACACCTTTTCAGCCTAGTGCACACAGAGGACTCTCATGGAAGAGAATACCCGCTGAAAATAAGCTCACAATACAAAATTACAAAACACATCAGGACACTCTCTTCCCTGAATGCCTGCCCTGAGTGATTCTATTAATCAGAGAATCCATTGCAAGGGACCACAGAGAAATCTAATAGATGTAGGGGAACCATCCTCTCCTTTTCCCTTTTCCTCACTAAATCTATTAAAAGGGAGCATTTGGCACTGGCTGATGTGGCTCAGTTGATTAGATGTCGTTCTGTGCACTAAGAGGTTGCCAGTTTGATTCCCGGTCAAGGAATATGCCCGGGTTGCTGGTTCCATCCCTGATTGATGGTTCTCTCTCCTTGATGTTTCTCTCTCTCCTTCCTCTCTCTCTCAAAAAAAATCAATAAAAATATTTTTTGTTTTTAAAAAAGGAACATTTACCTCTTTAAGCAATGGAAAGAGTTGTACCTTAGTGTGGGCACCACCAGAAGCCAACTCTGAGACGGGGTTGAAGTATAAGTACTTGAGCTGTACAGAATCACCTTGGAGTGGGGAGTAATGTAGAGAAGGCAAGTAGATAAGGTGCATTATTTGTTGCTTTTTAAATATACTTTTATTGATTTCAGAGAGAAAAGGAGAGAGAAACATCAATGATGAGAGAGAATCATTGATTGGTTGCCTCCTGCATGTCCTCCCCCCGCCCCAGTGGGGATCGAGCCCCTAATCCAGGCATGTGCACTGACTGAGAATCAAGCCATGACCTCCTGGTTCATAGGTCAATGCTCAACCACTGAGCCACTCTGCCGGGGAGATAAGGTGTATTATTAAACTAACTGCTGTGGTGGATATTTGAACTTAACCCCATGGGCAACTCTGGTGAAATGATATAAAATACATACTTCCAAATTATCCCAACCAAGGGGCTGGGCCAGAGCTAGTGTATTAATTATGAGATATAATTTATAAATGGGCAATAAATACTATAACAAGAGTTTTCACTAAGGGCTGTTCTGAGAAATTTGATTCCCTGGCACTTCTGTACCAAGCACAATAGTCCCGGGGGGGGAAACCTTTAGACATAAAGATGCAGCTACTGGTCAGTATGTCAGAGGGAGCACACTGGAATGATTAAGATGGGATGACTGTGGATGGGGCACTAGTGTCGACTACTAGCAACTTTTGACTCTTTCATTCTCTTTGACTAGATAGGGGTGGAGAGTATAAAACTGTTTTCAGGAACACATTTGTACGTTTCTTTTTCCCCTCTGACTCTTCTAGTTCTGGGATACCTTTATACTGCTTTAGGTGGTTCTGATTGATCTGATCTTCCAGATCTTTCTGTGTCAACCCTGAAGGCTTCTGGACATTTGCTTTTGATACCCAAACTACTCAGGCTCTTGCAATACAAAAACCTCTCCTCTCATAGATAGTTCGTAAAGAGCTTCAAAAGCATATTTTGTAGCACAAAAGTAAATGATTATCTTTTCTCTTGTTCTGTTCATTTTAATAAGGAAAGAAATGTGGAGGTATTAAGGAATTACCAATAATGAAAAACACATTAGTTTACATTTCAAAATACTATTCTGTTACAAGAAATATGGCATTGATTTGTTTTCTATAAAGCACCTAAATTCTCCTTTGAGTCACCATTTCTACTGGGCAAATGATTTCAATCATAATTGTCACAATGTCCCTGTCACTGTTACATCAGAATCCAGGAGCCATATAGAAAAAAAATGAGAAAAGGCCCTATGTAGTAAAGAACTTGGGCCTGCTGAGAGTAGTCTGCTCTTTGTCCTGGCTCTTGAGGTAACCTCTTTTTAAATATATTTTTATTGATTTCAGAGAGGAAGGAGAGGGAGATAGAAACATCAATGATGACAATCATTGATTGGCTGCCTCCTGCATGCCCCCTACTGAAGATCTAGCCCACAACTCAGGCATGTGCCCTGACTGGGAATCAAACCGTGACCTCCTGGTTCATATAGATAGAGACTCAACCAATGAGCAACACCACCTGTTTATTTGTTTATTTCCAAATAAACAATTGGAAATTTTCAAGCTATAGAAGTGTCTTTGTTATTCGCAGTGAGTTTCTTCAACCACAACTGATAGTTTATGTTAATGAAATGACTCAGGATGGAGGCAGCCACATTCAACCACAATCCAATCACTCATACCTATATAATAAAGCCCCAATAAAACCTCTGAAAACCAAAGCTTGGATGAGCTTCCTGAATTTATAATATGCATGAAATACTGTTGGCAACACTCTGTGTATTATCAATGTCAGGAAGGTAACCTATCCTGAGAACAATAGAAGCTTTCAGGTTGGAACCCTGTGGAGGCCTCCCAGACTATGCCCTATGAATCTTTGGCTTATTTTAATGTATATCTTTCATGTAATAAATATAACTGTGAGTATAGTAAGTTTCAGTGAGTCTTTCTAGGGAATTATCCAACCTGAAGGTGGTTTTGAGAAACCCCTGCTTGTGCACAGTTGGTGGCAATATACAGTAAGTTAGTGCAGCCACTATGGAAAACAGTATGGGGGTTCCTCAAAAAATTAAAAATATATCCCAGTCATAGTGGCTCAGTAGTTGAGCACTGACTTATGAACCAGAAAGTCACGGTTCAATTTCCAGTCAGGGCACATGCTTGGGTTGCGGTCTCAATCCCCAGTTCGGGGCATGCAGGAGGCAGCTAATCAACGTTTCTTTCTCATCATTAATATTTCTATTTCTCTCTCTCTCCCCCTTCCTCTCTGAAATCAATAAAAATATACTTTAAAAAAGAATTGTAAGCAATACATTTTTTTAAAATTAAAAATAGCACCATTACATGATCCAGCAATTCCACCTCTGGGTATATATCTGAAGGAAATGAAATCACTATTTGGAAGAGATATCTGCACCCCCATGTTCACTATATTACTTAAAATAGCCAAGATATGGAAACAACCTAAATATCCATCAATGGACGAATGGATAAAGAAAATGTTATCTATATATATATGCCACCCTTATATGCAGAGAATGCATTCAAAGACTCCCAATGGCTGCCTGAAATCACAGATAGATATTACTGAAGGTTATATATACAAGATTTTTTCCTATACATACCTATGATATACTCATTTATAAATTAACAAAATAGAACAATTATAACAATATGGTATAATAAAAGTTAAGTGAATGTGGTCTCTCTTAATATATCTGACAACCAATCTGATAACCTAGACAGCTATTAAGTGACTAACAGGCAGGTAGCATATATAACATGGATACATTAGACAAACGGATGATTCACATTCTGGGATAAAGCAGGATAAAGCATCTCACCTATTCAGAGTGGCACACAATATAAAATGTATGAGTTGTTTATTTCTGGAATGTTCCACTTAATATTTTCAGAGCATAGTTTCAGATTGCAGATAACTGAAACTGTGGAAAGTGAAATCATAGATAAGGGGGACTACAGTATTATTAATAAAATATTATACAGCCATAAAAAAGAAAATCTTGTCACTTGTGACAGCATGAATGGACTGTGAAGGCATTATGCTAACTGAAATAAGTCAGACAGAAAGTGTATAATTGTACTTATATGTAGAGTCTTTTTAAGAAACTCATAGAAAAAGAGATCAGATTTGTGATTACCAGAAGTGGGGGTTAGAGGATAAGAGGACTGGATGAGGATGGTCAAAAGGCATAAACTTCCAATTATAAGATAAATAACTACTGAGGATGTAATGTATGACATGATGACTATAGTTGATGAAACTATAAGTATATTAAAAAAGTAAATCCTAATTTGATCATCATACTGATATACCAAGGTTGCAGGGTTGATCCCAGGTAATGGCACATACAGAAATCAATCAATGAATGCATGAATGAGTGGAGTAACAAATTAATGTTTTTTGCTCTCTCTTTTTTTTAAAAAAAAATAGATTTAAAGAGAGTAAATCCTAAAAGTTCTCATTGTTGTGGAGCAAACGCGAGTGAACGACGACTGGAGTCCAGACCAAATTAAAATTTAGGGAGCCTTTAATAGCCAGCCGGCAACTGCTCTCTGCCCTTCTCCATGCAGGGAGTCCAGAGAGCAGCCCCGACTCTGTGCAAGACCACTTTTAAGCACATTAACCACATCCTGTTTTTGCAGAACAAGCAACCCAAGATAAAACAGTTTTTCCCAAGCAATGCCAGAATCATGCCACTGACGACTATGCCACCCACAGAGTCATCCTGTTCTTCAGAAAGCTGACAGTGTTCTATCTTGTAAGGCCTACGTGTTGGGAAGGGGGCCATGAGACCGTATCTCAAGGCCTGGCCTGGTGTCAGCACTGACAACTCTATCTGGGGCATAGTCCACTGCTTCTCTGGAGTGCTCAAAAATTCCCACTCTCTAACACTCATCACAAGGAAAAAAAAATTTCTCTCGTAACTATATGAGGTGATGATATTAATTAAACTTACGGTGGTAATCATTTCATAATATATGTATGCCAAGCCATTTATACTGTCAATACCTTAAACTTATACAGTACTGTGTGTCAATTATCCTATCTAATAAAAGAGTCATATGCAAATTAACCATCACTCTATCACAAAGATGGCGGCATCAATAGCCACAAGATGGTGGTACCCAGTCCCCTCAGCCCCACTGCTGGATTGTCCAGGCCTGTCAGCCTGGCCAGGGTTCGCAGGGACCAAACAGCAAGGCTGGATCTGCCCCCCAGACATCGCAGACAGAGCCCAGACAGCAGGAAATGGGGGCTTCCTTAGCCTGGCAGCATTGGGGAAGCCCCGGGCCCAACAGACAGAGTCCAGATAGCAGGGCTTAGGGGCTTCCTTAGCACGGAGGCGGCAGGAGCATCCCCAGGCCCAGCAGACAGAGCCCGGACAGCAGAGCATGGGGGCTTCGTTCACAAGGTGATGGCGGGGAAGTCCCAGGCCCAGCAGACAGAGCCCCGACAGAAGGACATGGGGGATTCCTTAGCACGACAGTGGCGGGAAGTCCCCAGACACGGCAGACAGAGCCCAGACAGCAGGTTTTGGGGGCTTCCTTAGCAAGGTGGTAGCAGGAACACCCCCAGGCCCTGCAGACAGAGCCCAGACAACAGGGTATGGGGGCTTCCTTAGTGTGTCAGTATTGGCGAAGCCCCCAGGCCTGGCAAACAGAGAACACTGCAGGGCATTGGGGCTTTCTTTGCATGGCAAATGGTGGCAGTAGGCAGAGAGAAGATATCAGGGCATAAGGGCTTCATCTCCATAGCTGCAGCAAAATCCCCAGGCCTCACAGAGAGCAGAGAGCCACAAGGAGTGGGACTAATCCATTTAAAACCCCATGAATTGTAGAGGGTGTAGGTTGGGCTGAGGGACCCCGTATATGAATTTTGTGCACCAGGCTTCTAGGATCTCAATAAAACTGAAAAAAGAAAAGAAACCCCTGCGTTAGTAATTGGTATCAGAATTCTTGGGCAGACTTAACAGTCTGGAGGACGCGACCCTTAACCTAGAAGTTTGAACCTTCATGGAATCTTGCCTAATTGTTTTATTGTTAAAGACTGAGCTTTCCATGAAGTATGCCAATCCCCTGCTTTTTTACCCTGCATAGGTGGGCCACAAAATTTACACAGGTGAGAACCACCATAGTTAGGGTCTATGTCCATTTTGTACCAATCCCTTTGAATGTTGTTGCCTCCCTGAGATTCTGTCAAATCACTGCCCCTTACATATCTTTACCACCAAAAGTATTGAGCCCTGACCAGTTTTGCTCAGTGGATAGACTGTCAGCCTGCAGACTCAAGGGTCACAGGTTTGAATCCGGTCAAGTGCATGTACCTTGGTTGTGAGCACATCCCCAATAGGGAGTGTGCAATCTATGTTTCTCTCTCATCGATGTTTCTAACTCTCTATCCCTCTCCTTTCCTCTCTGTAAAAAATCAATAAAATATATTTTTTAAAAAGTATTGACAGTAACACTGTTCATTAGGGCCCCAAAACTAGAAAAAAACCTAAATGTCAATCAAAAGTATAATAGATAAGTATATTGTGGTATGGCATATTATACAGCAGTAAGAATTAACAAACTAAATGACGCACAACAACACGAATGAATCTCACAAACTTAATGTTGAATGAAAGAACCTACAAACAAGAGTACACTCTATGGGAAAAACCAAGATGGCAGCATAGGTAAACACCTAAACTGCTGGCTTGCACAACAATTTCAAAACTACAACTAAAAGACAAAACTAACATCATCCAGAACCACAGGAAGGCTTGCTCAGTGGAAATTCTACAACTAGAAGGAAAGAGAAAAGCACACTGAGACTCAGAGGAGTTGCAGAAGGCAGAGCTACAGAGGGGCGTGTACAGAGAGGGCTGGCAACTGAGTACATGGCTGGCTTTCTAAATCAAGAGGGAGACAAAAGCTCCCAGCTGCTCTGAATTCCAATTCTGGGTGAGAATTTGGGGGCCCAGACTCATTCGGGGAAAAACGGGATTGTCTGGCAGCAGACAGAACTCGAGGGTGGTGTTCTCTCAGAGGTGCCTGCAGTGATTACCATGGGACACTGAGACCCAGGGACCTCTTAGGGCAGGGCTGACAGGAAGCCATTTCTGTCTGCTCTGCCCAGAGACTCCACCCCATCCAAGCTAGCACAGAGGTTTTTGCAAGTCTTATCTCATAAGGGTGTTTCCAGCACAGAAGTTCTCCCAGAGTAGACACAGCTGATTCTCACAACCAACAACAATCAAGGCTTAACTACAACAAGACTGTGCACACAGCCCACAAAGGTGTGCACCAAAAGTGTCCACCTCAAGCCGAAACCGGTTTGGCTCAGTGGATAGAGCATCGGTCTGAGGACTGAAGGGTCCTGGGGTTCAATTCTGGTCAAGGGCATGTACCTTGGTTGTGGGAACATCCCCAATGGGGGGGGGTGCAGGAGGCAGCTGATAGATGTTTCTCTCTCATCGATATTTCTAACTATCTCTCTCTCTCTTCCTCTCTGTAAAAAATCAATAAAATATATTTTAAATTAAAAAAGAGTGTCCATTTCAGGTAACTGAGGAGGCTGAGCTACTGGGCCCTATAGGACACCTAGCCCACAAAGCCACTCTAGCAACTCAGGAAGCAGCCAAAATGCAGAGACAAAGAAACAGATCACAAATGAAAGAAATGGAGGAAAGAAAATACTGGGTATAGAGTTCAAAGCCATGGTTATAAGGTTTTTCAAGAACCTCCTAGAAAAGGCCAAAAAATTTAGTGAGACCCTCGAGGATATGAAAAATGACCAACTATAAATTAAGTATACACTGACTGAAATAAATAATATACAGAGATCCAATGGCAAACTAGAGGATTGCAAGAATCAAGTCAAAGATTTGAAATACAAAGAAGCAAAAAACACCCAACCAGAAAAGCAAAAAGAGAAGAGAATCCAAAAATATGAAGATAGTTTAAGAAGCCTCTGGGACAACTTCAAGCATACCAACATCAGAATTATGGGGGTGCCAGAAGAAGAGAGAGAACAAAATACTAAAAACCTATTTGAAGAAATAATGACAGAAAACTTCCCCCACCTGGTGAAAGAAATAGACTTACAAGTCCAGGAAGCACACAGAACCCCAAACAAAATGACTCCAAAGAGGACCACACCAAGACACATCATAATTAAAATGCCAAGGGCAAAAGACAAAGAGAGAATCTTAAAAAGCAGCAAGAGAAAAAGTTATCTACAAGGGAGCACCCATATGATTGTCAAATAATTTCTCAACAGAAATTGTGCAGGCCAGACAGGAGCGGCAAGAAATATTCAAAGTGATGAAGAGCAAGACCCTACATCCAAAATTATTCTACCCAGCAAAGCTATCATTCAGAATTGAAGGGCAGATAAAGAGCTTCACAGATAAGAAAAAGCTAAAGAAGTTCATCACCACCAAACCAGTATTATATGAAATGCTGAAAGGTATTCTCTAAGAAGAGGAATTAGAAAAAGGTAAAGACAAAAAAATTATGAACAACAAATACATATCTATCAATAAGTGAATCTAAAAATCAAGTGAATAAAAAAATCTGATGAACAGAATAAACTGGTGAATATAATAGAATCAGGGGCATAGAAAGGGAGTGGACTGACAATTCTCAGGGGGAAAGGGGTGCAGGGGGTGTGAGAAGAGACTAGACAAAAAATTGTATACTTATGGAGGGTCAGTTGGAGGGGGCGGATAAGAGGGGGAGGTGAGAACCGGGTGGAGAGAAGCTATAGGGAGAAAAAGGAGGAACAATTGTAATTATCTAAACAATAAAGATTTGTTTAAAAAAATTTTTAAAGAATACACACTATGGTTCCATTAATATAGATTTTAAAAACATTTAAACTAATTAAAAGTCTTTTAAACAAAAATAATAGTAAAGAGTAACAATATGGCATCATAAAATATGGCTCTTTGTCATAGAATTATTTTGAAATTGCATATTTTTTTTTAGAAAAAGCAGCCAAAAGACAAGCTCTAAAAACAGAGTAGAATTCACCTTTTTCTGAGGAAATTTACATTTAGAGTGTCTCTTCTCTTTACCAGGAAGAGAAGGGTGACTCTAAATCACAAGAAATTGTTATCTACAAAGAAGATATAGACTTAAATCTGCATAACAATCTGTTTATCCTGATAAGCTCCTATAATTGACCTCCCCACTCTTAACATTTTTCTTTTGTCTTTAGTAGAAGATGGTGTTTAAGGTGGTATTGGGCCATTTCGGAGAGTTTTATTCAGATCTTCTGGGCTATCTCTCATATATAGGAGATATACATGTTATTAAATTTTTTTTCTCCTGCTAATTTGTCTTTTCTTGCAGGGGTTTTCAGCCAAAGCTCAGAAGGGCAGAGGAAAATTAAAATTATTTTTCCTCTCTTAGAAGGTTATTTGAGTAGGTCATGACTAAAAGGCTAGAAGGAGGCTTCTGCAATTCTGAAAATAATCTCTTTCTTGATCTAGGTGCTAGTGATACCTGGAGCAGTGAGCTGGGGTCCAGCCTCCCCCATCATGTCTCATAAAGTTGAAGTCAAAGAATGAAATTGAGGACCAGAAGATTTAAGCAAAAGTGTAGAAAAATTATTGCAAGCAGATTCAGACTGCCTACACAGGGAAGGGACCCAATAATGGGTTTCCATCGAAGATAATCAGTCTAGGGGTATATATTCACTACTAGCCTGCTCCATATCCACCCCTGTTGCCACCTGGTTGATTCCCTCAATTGTTCTTGACAAGCAATGAACCTGAATTTTCCCTATGCATCAGTTTGCCTTATTGTTGCAGCCCTTTCCTAGTTTCACCTACCTCTGGCTCAGAGACTAAAAACATTCTTTTATTCCTGCATGTTTGTTTCTTTGGTTAGTCCTGCTTAAATTGCTGTGTCTGCCCTTGCCTAAATTCTAACGACTGTTGTTTTCCACTGGACCTCTGCCCAGTCTGCCTGAATGTCCAGGTAACCCCTCTCACTAGTTACATTTGTTTATTCACTTGGAGAAATTTTGTAGTTATACACTTTATGATTTATGCATTATATTTCAAATAAAAGTTTACATTAATATTGTATCCTGCTCTGTTTTTGCCCTTAGGGACACTTCTCTTCAGTGAACTGAGAATTTAGAAAAAATTCCAGGATGGAATGTTTCTATATGACTTCTGCCTAGGGTGACCAACTTGTCCTGGTTTGCTCAAGGCTTTACCTGGTTTTTGTACTGAAAGGTCCATGTGCCAGGAACTCCCACTCCCCCCTCCTCAAGTCCCGGGCAAACGGGGACAATTGGTCACTTATTTCTTTGCTATTTTATTTTTTCTTGATTTTAGAGAGAGAGAGAGAGAGAGAGAGAGAGAGGAACATCAATCTGGTTCTGTTACTGTAGTTAGCTCGATATTAAGAAAGAAGTGTTATCATGGTAATTAAATGGCTAATATTAATAATAGGAAAGGAGCAAAGGGAAGGCCAGACATTATAAGCATGGGCATCTGGGCATCTGGGCAGCTTCACCAGGAATTCCCTTCACACTCCATAGCGAACCGCCAGTTCATTCCCTGCAGATCACTGGGGGAAGGGATCCATCAAAGGGGCACATACCCTGTGAAGTCAGGGCAAGTAAGGAAGATGTACGTCAGTCAAACCTGGGAACAGAGATCATTGACCGGAGGAGATGGGGCCACTGCAAGCTTGCAAAATCCTGAAGCAATCATTGGTTAAGTTACTAGTTATAATCTCAAGACAAAGTGTTCTCTCTTTTCTGCTTCCATTTCTCTTTTGCTCCGTAACCTACACTCCCTTGTGTGCTAGCCCGCTTTGTGGCCTTAACAGCCACGTGTCCTAGGGACACACACGCAATGGTCTGCAGTTGGGAACACAAGCTAAGCTGGCCAGATGCTGGACTGGGCTGTGCTTTAATATGGAGCGGAAACTCTGGGCAATGGCTTTGATCTTAGCTCTGCTGAAGACAAGATTGGACTTTTGCCATGGCCAGATGGAGGGAGGTGGGACCTTGGAAGGGAACCCCGTTAATCTTACATCATCGATAAAGCTTTCCACAATACCTCATCCTCCCATGGGGGCCTCAGTTAATTATTTTCCTAATGGCACCCCAAGAACTCCACTTCCACCAGTAACTAGTAGGGGCACAGAAGGTACCTCACCACTGATAACAGAAGCAAAGAGAATCGGACATTGAGCCTAATGGGCTGGGGAGCATGAGCCTCTTTGCTTACCACACCAAAGATTAACACCCCTCCCTTCCTCCTTCCAGTACTGGATTGTGGAGGGGAACAGAGGGAGGTAAGCATATCCACAATATAAGTCAAAATGGGGCAAGGGTAGGTGCTTGATCATAGTGGCCTGTCAGTCTAATTTGGGAAAGGGATCATTGGTCAGAGGGTAGACAATCAAAAACCTGCAAAGGTTTGGGAATTTGTCTGGTGGTTTTGAAAAATATCCTGGTTCCTCCCAAGCCTGAGAGTACATAGTCCTAGAGAACAAAGAATTAACTCACTCTCTCTCTCTCTCTCTCTCTCTCTCTCTCTCTCTATTTCTCTCTCATCCCCTCTCTCTCCCTCCCCAACCTGGTAACACTCTCACCTTTTCATTTGTGCTTCCTTTCTCTTGCCTGTGAACACACACCACACAGGTCTAGCAGCCACCCGGGGCCTGCACAGCAGACAGTACAAGCTCAAAAGGACTAAGCTGTAATATAAAACAGAAATTCTGGACATTGGCCTTTGTTTTTGCCTTGATGAAGACAAGGTTGGACTTTTTCCATGGCAAGACAGAGACAGGACACTGGGAACCGAGGAGGGGAACTCCTTTGATTTTGCATCACATATAAATCTCACCACATCACAGTCTCCATGCATGGGTCCTTGGAATGCTTTCCTCTGGATCCTGTGGAAGAATTCCATTTCCACCAATAATATTTCCACTTATTTATGCATTCATTCATTGATTGTTGTATGTGTCCTGACCAGGGATGTAAACCACAACCTTGGCATATGGGGAGGATGCTCTAACTGACTTAGCTGGCCAGAGCTGGTCACCTTACTTCTGCCTACAAATACTATAATATAAAGTTGGGAAGGAGAAAAAAAATGTATTGACTAACCTTCTGGAATAGGGGGAGGAAGAACAAGCATTAATGCCCTTGTTAAACAAAAAAATTTTCCCTCCACAGCTGAAAGTCTTTTTAAAAGATTTATTAAGCTATTGTTAGGAAAAACAAAAAACGGGCCTTGGGGCCTAGGGTCTAAACCCCTGCAGTATGGCTAGGTAGAATAGACATCATGTCCATCGTTCTGAAGTTTTGCAAGCCTTTTTCATGTATCAAATAGGGGTAGAAATACATAAGCGCTTTTGAAAGGATATAGACAAAGACATGGGACAAGGTGAACCAGGGCTAGTTCTGGAATAGGCCAGCAGAGTCCTTAAAGCTCATGTGTAAAAAAAAGTAGAGGCTTCTGCCCAGCCAGTGTGGCTCAATGATTGAGTATTGAGCATCAACCTATGAACCGAGAGGTCACAGTTGGATTCCGGTCAGGGCACATGCCTGGGTTGCAGCTCGATCCCCAATAGGGAGTGTGCAGGAAGCTGCCCATCAATGATTCTCTTTCATCACTGATCTGTCTATCTCTCTCCCTTCCTCTCTGAAATCAATATCCTATCTAATAAAAGAGTAATATTCAAATTGACCATACTTTCCCTACACCCAATAAGCAATGCCCACAAGCCAATCAGGAGATATGCAAATTAATTCCCAACCAAGATGGCTGCTGCCCATGGCAGGTCGGGGCTGGGGCAGAGCCAGCCAGCAATCAGCCCCACGGCAGAGTGATCGCTGGGTGCCCAGGGCTGGAAAAAGCCTTGCCCAAGGCTTTTTCCGGCTTTGGGCAGGCCAGGCTAGGTTGGGGGCGGAGCCAGCCAGCGATGGGCCCCGATCACAGGGCGATCCCTGGGTGCCCAAAGCTGGGCCCCTGCCCAAGGACAGAAAGCCTTGGCCAGAAGCTTTTGTCCTTGGACAGGCCGAGGGTGAGTCGTCAGTAGGACATCCCATGAGGGCTCCCAGTATGTGAGAGGGGGCAAGTTGAGCTGAGAGACCACCCACCCCGAGTCTCGTGCACCAGGCCCCTAGTGTGTGTGTGTGTGTGTGTGTGTGTGTGTGTGTGTGTGTGTGTGTGTATATATATATATATATATATATATATATATATATATATATACACACACACTTTAAAGCAGGGGCTTTTGGGTTCAACGGCTCCTAGCTATTCTCTTTTTTTAGATAATCAGAGAAATAGCCACCTGGTAGTTAATTTAATAGCTCCAATCTACATTAAGAATTATGAGCAATCTTTTGTTGGTTTTGCACTGTAGTTAACTGACTAACCCCTTTCTGTTCCTTCCACTCTCTGGCCTGCTGTAATTTAATTTAGGACATCTTAGAATTTTCTCCTTGTCACCCTCAACAAATCATCCCGTTGCAATACTTAATAGTTTACTCAGCATCACAATCAACGACAGATCTTTCTGTTTGGGAAATCAAAGACACTATGTCACTTTAAAAGTCAGAATCTACATTAACCTAAAAGCTCAAGTAACATTCACGAACACACAGAACCCTCTGAACCTAGATCCAGAGGGAGATATTCAGTTGGAAAGTTTACTTTTAAAAAGGTCAAGTTATTCTCCCTGCAGTTACTGTAGACAAGTGATTTTAGAGATAGAGGTCCCTAGAGGTCTAAAGGAAATGCTATTATAATGCAAATAAACCTTCCTGCAACCCAGCTGTGACATTTGATACCAGAGAGAATATGACTGAAACTACACAGCACCACCCTGGATTTTCTCAAGAGGAAATTGTCAGAGACAACTATAATTTACAAGGACAAAAATCAAAACATGTGAATTTCCATTTATAGTTCAAAAGATGAGGACATTGGGGGCAGGTAGCAGGGGTGGGCTGCAGAATAGTTACCAAACAGAAATATTGAGTTCAGTTTGGGCCAAAATGGGAAGCCAGAGAAAAGAGGACTCAGTTTAAATGAACTTCTCAGTCAGTAAGTGCCTTAAACAACACGTTATTCCTTTAACGTCTTCTATTGCACAGTGATTAAATGGGTGCCTACACAGCCCTGATTAAAAACATTTTCTAGGGCCCACTTCTCCAATTCCAGCTCTATAGCACTTAATATTCCCTCCAAAATTGCTTTGGGGAGAGCAATCTCATGTCAGGGAAATGAATTCAAAAGTGCTTCTCACTAGGGCTGAGGGAAATTCGTACCTTTAATCCAAAACTCAGAAAATATCAGGCTTTAGATTGCTTTGGGAAGTTCACAAAATAAATTCAAGAATCTTGATATTGAGTGAGGTAACCTTTAGATAGTCTACATACACATCCAGTCTTTAAAACTATCATTTTAAAAATAAGTGATTACCAATATTCTTCAGCGGAACATACTTGATTACCCAAGTAAACTATTCAAATAGCATATTTCGTAAGCATTAGCTTTTCTAACTATTTCCTTTGCAGGGGCTTTCATGACTTTGTGACACACTATGTATTTAACCTCTGCACATGCACAGCTTAGTATTCAGCCACAGACTTAAAGGGACCCCTAATTCGGGTCTCTGTGTATTTTCTGTCTAGTTCCCTCCTTTCTAATACTTTGTCCCACATACACACCTCCCTCCACTGGACACTGTTTTTGAACTCATGGGTGAAGAGAAGCAGAACATGCCACCCCAAAATATGCTTCTTTGGCTTATTGATTATTTTGGGATGATTATTTTTGAGAGGCTTCAGGCACAGGAGAATTTCTGAAAACAGAGAAGTTGTCCTTTTGTACATTTAAAAGGGAAATCTCCTTTTGTAAGAGCATCTCCCTCTCTGTACTTGGGAGAATGAGTAAATCTCTAGAAACGGACATAAAAATCTTACCCTTATTTACTGTGCTTTGCCTGAAAAAGTCCCATAACTGCTTCCACCCGTCTTCTTCTGCCTTTAGCTGGAGATGGTATTTAAGGTGGTGACATGGACTACTTTGGAGAGTTACTCGGTTTTCCTGGGTCTCTCCCAGGAGGTACATACGTTATTAAGTGTAAGTTTGCTTTTCTCTTATTAATCTGTCCTTTATTACTGGGGGTCTCAACCAAGAGTAGGGAGAAAATTATTTTTACTCCCTTACAGGGACAATGATATGCATTGGGAGAGTTTGCTTGGCCTTATGTCCACTTGGGAACAGACCCCTCACAGCCTTTATACATCTGACTCTAATTCTTCCCTCCAAATGGATCCTCTAGCAAAAGCCACAACTTAACACAATTCTGAGAAGCATCATTAACATACATGATCTAAGGGATACCACTGAACTAGAGTTGTGTGATGTGTAGGCCCTGTCTCATATTCCAGCTCTCTCCCTCACCTTTCCTCTCTGAAATCAATAAAAATGTATTTAAAAAAATAAAGTGTGAAATGCAAACTAAATATATATAGAACTTCTGATAATTTTTGAGATCATCAGATTGACTGAAAAATCAAGAACTATATATGCTGCCTACAAGAAACCCACTTTGAACTTAAAGATGGAAATAGGTTTTAAAAAGCATCAAAATAAAGCTGGACTGATTATATTAATATCAAAGTAAATTTCAGAGCAAAAAAATAATACCAGCGATAAAGAGGGTCATTTGGTAATGATAAAGGAGTCATCAAGAGTATATAACAATCATAATTGTTTTTGAACTTAATAACAGAACTTCAAAACACTTGAAGAAAAAAAAGAAAAAAAAAGCCCTGATAGAACTGAAAAGTGAAGTAGATAGTTCCATTGATTAGTCAGAGATTTAAATACCCTGCTCTCAATAATTAATAGAACAAGAAAAAAATCAGCAAATATATAGGAGACTTGACACTATAAACTAATGTGACCTAATGAACATCCACCAAGAATAGAATATGTACACGTGGATTATTCACCAAGATAGACCATACTCTAGGCATAAAGCAAGTCTCAATAAATTTAAAAGAATTCAATTTATGCATTTACATGACCACAATATAATTAAATTAGAAATAAATAATAGAAAGAACTCTGAAAATCCCCAAATAACACAACTCTAAAAATGCATGGACAAAGAACAAATAAAAAGAGACATAAAGTACTTGAACTTATGAAAATGAAATATGGCATTAAAACTTGTAGAATATACCTAAGGCTGTGCACTAAACACTTATATTACAAAAGAAGAAAAGTCTGAAATCAATGACCTCAGCTTCCATGATTAGCTAGGAAGTTAAATGACTTGTACAAGCTGTATACAAAGTTTCTCTATACATAAATTATCTTTCTTTGGATCTCTCTCTTTTTTTTTTTTTGAGATTCTTACTCTTGGCCTCTTTTGGTGACTGGTAATGATGAATAGGCCACATCCCTCCTTTTTCTCATTCACCCCCTCAGCTAGGAAGAAGTCCTTTACCTCCACTTGCATCTCCTTAGAAGCTTGAATAGAAACCAGTTTCAAACCTAGAAGAAAGAACACATGGGAAAGGCCATTTAGAACAGTTTCCAGTGTAGGCAAAAATAGTTCTCACTTCTCACTACACTGTTTCCCCAAAAGTAAGACATCCCCCGAAAACAAGACCTACTCACAGTTTTGCCTCTCACTGTAATATAAGGCATCCCCCCAAAAATAAGACCTCCCTGATAACATTTTTATTCTTGAAACTGAAAAAGCCTGGACCACACAAGCAGTTATAAGGAAGTGGGTCGATTTAATGCTGCCACTTCTTATGCGAGGGAGCCAAAGAGGTCTGCTAGTCTGGGATGCAGCCAGCACTCACCACGCCAAAGACATGAAGAAATTTCTTCATGAAAGAAAAATAGATCAAATAATGATTCCCACAACAATGATGGCCTATCTCCAGACTCTTGATATTGCAATAAACAAGCCATTCAAGGACAATTTGCGCATGGAAATTAATGACTACATTGAAAATAGAATGGAGAGAAATCCGCCTGGAAACTTTGTGGAACCTAAACTGCAAGAGGTTGTGACTTGGGTGAAGAATTCATGGGAGAAAATCACTGACAGTTGCATTGCAAATGCACTACAAGCAGGCTACCTTGACAAGAAGTAGTCATTTAAGGACAGTGCTATTGCTAAACATGAGAGATTTGGTCCACTGATTCTGAAAGAAATGGAGTCACAGGAAATTCACCAGGAAATTCAGAGTTTGGATTGTTATGATGATGTTCCAAAAGATGATGACATGACTGTCATTGAATAAATCTTACTTTGTGTTCATACTGGTAAATATCAGTATCAGTAAATGTACCATAGATTGTTGTACATGGAAATAATGGCAGTAACAAGAAATTCTTGATACTGTATGAGTCACAGTTTGTCTGGTTAGGCTGGTTTGTGATGACAACTACTACCGTACCGTATACAGGTAATAAATTTCCTTTTTTTGTTGTTCAACAATAAATGTGTACCATATTCTTCTTCATGGAAAAATAAGACATCCCCTGAAAATAAGACCTAGCGCATCTTCGGGAGCAAAAATTAATATAAGACACTGTCTTATTTTTGGAAAAACAGGGTAGTAACCCAGTCCACCTCACCTAAGTCTGAGATACCCACATAGAGTTTTGGGGTCCTAAGCACTCACTACACAGTATATATTATTAGTCTGCTTGGGTTGCCAAAACAAAATACCATAGACTGGGTACTTTCAATAGCAAAAAAATTATCTTCTCACAACTCTGAACAGTGGGAAGTCCAAGATCAAGGTGCAGGCCAATTCAGTTCCTGGTAAGAGCTTTGTTCCTAGATTGACGATAGCTTCTCACTACCCTGAGTGGCCAGATTATTATGATCTCTGAACGCATAATAATCTGGCCACTCAGTGTATATTCTATATAATAAAAGGTTAATATGCAAATTGTCCCCTTGACCAGGAGTTCAACCAGCAGGCAGGCTGGCCAACCGCCCTTGTCCCCTCCCCCTGGCCAGGCTGGCTGGACCCCACCCATGCACAAATTCATGCACCAGGCCTCTATATTGAGTGGCCAGATTATTATGCATTCAGAGATCATAATAATCTGGCCACTCAGTGTATACCCTCATATCCTCATATTGCCTTTCCTCAGTGCATATGGGGAGGGGAGAGAAAGAGGACTCAAAGAGAATGAGATATTATTATAAAGTCACTAATCCTATCCTGAGGTTCTCATCTTCATGACTTCATCTAACTTTGGTTCCAGTCATCATTATTTCCTTCGTGAAGATCCAGCACATATTAATTCATCACTTTCAACACCAGAAAAGAAAAGGAGCTCTTTATTAACTCAGGGCACATAATGACATTACAACATTAGTATAACATCCTTGACCAGAAGAAAGGGAGATATGCTGCAGAAGGGAATAAAAAACAGAGAAAGAACCCCAGAGTAGTTGAATGCCGATGGAGCAAAAACATGACTTCTTATCCCATTTGATCGTGATTGTCAAAGGTCTTAAGGTCTTGGCTCTACCAATCATTAGCTATGGGACTCTAACAAATTACTTCTCTGAACCTCAATTTCCACATTTGTAAAATGAGAACAGTAATAGAAACCACTTCTCAAATTTGTTGTGAGACCATGAAACTATAATGAAGAGCACTTCAAAATGTTGATTTCAACATTAATGCTGCCCATGATTTGGATCAGTGTCTTCTCAGCCATCATCTCCCACCAGAGGCAAACATCTGAGACATTGTATCACATAAATGTGTTCCCAGAGTTTATGCTTTTCCTCTTCTTTCCTGGTGTGAATATTTGAAGACATTAAACTGAGGTTAAATGCCTTTTCACCCAGTCTGCATGCTTTCATAAACTTTAATAGTGTAAATTATATAATCCCCCATGCCTTATTGTTTGAATCAAAAAGATACAACTCTCTTCCAACTATGTAGGTCAAATATTTTCCAGTGGATTTTTGGTTAGAGCATTGTTCTGATATGCCAAGGTTGTAGGTTTAATCCTAGGTCAGGTACATACAAAAAGCAACCAATGAATGCATAAATAAGTGTAACAAAGAATAGATGTTTCTCTCCCTTCCTCTCTTTCTCTAAAATCACTTTAAAAAGAAAATTAAGTATTCCTAACTGTTATGTATATGCTGCATTTAGACTTACTTATGGCAAAGAAGGTTTTGTGTGGTTTTTTTTAAGAAACAAACTCCACAAATCATGAAGACGTGTAAAAGCTACATATGCCTCCAAAGCTCTGAATTCAGGTCCCAGTTGCTGTTACAAAGGAGTGAATGGAATCTCACCCCACCCTTTTTCTAGAGTAAAAGTGCCTTAGCATGTGCTGCCGCTGTCACCACTACAGGAAGCTGGTTTCCAGAGGTTTCCACTGAGCGTCACAATAAAGAGTCCATGAGCTATGAAAAAAAAAAGAAAATTAAAATTCCATTAATACATTAATCAAATAAATATTTATTGAGTGTCCCCTAAGTATTGCTCTAGGTAGCAGGTATATGGCAGTGCACAAATAGACTACTAGTAAAGTCTCTTATATTTCATACTGGTATACATAACTACAATAATATAAACATCTCAATGTCTACTGCTGACTTTGTTCCAAAACTTCTGTTTAGAATGGTCATTGTCTCTATTCTTAGATAAAGTTGTATTTAATTTGTATTTTGACAGTGCAAACTAAGGAATCTTTAGTGCTAGAGATGAAGTAATCTGGAGTTTATCAGATAAAATGAACACCAAGAAATGACATATAATAAAGAAAATAAGCATGCTAAGGAGAAAAATAAATCTCTTTGTGACATTCATTAATTTTTACTTTCTTTCATTCACTTTAAAGGCTTATTTTATAATGTAAGAAGGGAGGAAATATCATGGGGTATTTATAATATATTATAAGCTCCAAATCCACAATAAATATATCTAAAACAAAATAAATGAATTTTAGAAGTAACTTCAGCAATATGACAACCATATTGAAAAATGATAACAGTGCATGTGTTTTATTATCTTTACAGTTTTAAAAGTCACTGTGTAGTTGTTTTACTATACTTTCAAAATCAAGTTTTTTTGACAGGGCTCAGAGAGTCAGCTTCATTGCTAGTTAAGATAATCTTTGAACATTTATACCAGTCAGATCAAAACTAGCAAAAGTTTAGCTGCAATGCTCAGGGTTGGGTTTCCTTTTTCACAGTGAGTCTTTTGATACTAATCTGAGGGTGCCAGTTTTCTATTTCACTGGCCCCATGCCTCCTACAAGTTGCTGACTCATTTGATGGAGTGGAATTAAGAACCTGTCTGAATCAATAGGCACTTGTAGTACCGAGTGCTAATTCTCCCCTGGCATCCATTTTCTCTTTCTTCTAAGGAAAAAGAAATTTTAGTGAGGCACAACATTAATAAAGGTTAGCAAGATCTTGGAAAGCAGCTCACAGGCATTGAAAGCAACAGCATTGGGATAAATAAGAAATATTTATAACATTCAGTACTGTTTGCTGCTTCTTGCTACTTTCATTTTTATTTATTTGTAAATATACCCAATCTATTTTATTTTTATCCTCCTACACAACTCTGCATGGCTACAAAATCTAGGACTCACAGAGCAAAGACAGCATTGGTCAGAAGACAAGTATCAGCTCCACATAAGAATCTCTAAAGTTCAATGGTCACCAAAATATTTTCTTACCACCTCCTCTGCCACACCTTCTCATCTGCCACACCTGTTTCCTTTTCTCATTATCCTATAAATTATTTCTTTTGGAAATAAATTATCCAAGTTACATTCCAAGCACCAAATTTTTGACCAATGTCAGATATCCTCATCACATTTTTGCAAATCTAAGTCATCCTGTTGGGACCAAGTGGGATACCCATCAGCCCTGTTACCACACTCTAAAAAGGAGGTAGTAGCCTCCAGCTCACCACTATGTTTTAGGAAAGGTCTGTGTAACTGTTGATGGATCCAAGTTAAACTTTTCCATTAACTGCTGGATGATCTTAATGGCAGTTCCCACTTCTGGTGGAGAAACTTTTTCTTTTTCTTCCTCATAAGACTGTTTTTCAGTCTTTCTCAGATGTGTGTGGATTGTCATCACACATTGTTATGTGTATTTCAAAATCCTCCACACAACCTCCTCAAAGTCCTGGATGGCTTCCATAAGCATCTTTTTTTACTGCTTCTTCATTCTCCTTGATCTCTTCCTCTACGAATTCTTTTCCTCCTCCTCCTCCTCCTCCTCCTCCTCCTCCTCCTCCTCCTCCTCCTCCTCTGCCTCCTCCTCCTCCTCCTCCTTTTCTTCATTATCCTCCTCCTTTCTCCTCTTCTCCTTCTTCCTCTTCTACTTCAGGCAAGTCGGGAGTTCTCTTACTCTGTAGTTCCCCGCTATCGGCAGCCTCCAGGTCTTCCTCAGCTTTCTGCTTGAGTTTCAGGGAGGACAGGATCCACCAACAGGTCCTTATACTCCTGGCCCCACAGGTGTTTTTATTATTTTTAAAAATATTTTTTATTGATTTCAGAGAGGAAGGTAAAGGGAGAGATAGAAACATCAATGATGAGAGGGAATCATTGATTGGCTGCCTCCTGCACATTGGACTGAGCTCTCCACCCAGGCTGTGCCCTTGACCAGAATCAAACCCGGGACCCTTTAGTCTGCAGGCTGACATTCTATCCACTGAGCCAAACTGGCTAGGGCCCCACAGGTGCTTTAAGAAGTGGTCCTTTTGGGACTGCCACACGTGCTGAGTGAGCAAGCTTTTCTCCTTGGCTTTCCACAAGGCATTGCCCATGGTGGAGCTGGTCGAGTGGGCATTTTCCTTCACATGGGTCAAAATAGCCACATCATTTGCATCAATGAAAGATAGGGAGCTGCCATGTTCCCCCACAAGCAGAGTCCAGGAATGAGTGGACCCATTGTCTTGGCCCAGATCCATCGCTCTGCCATAGCTAACACAGGGCACCAGGCACAGGGCACAAAGAACCAGGCACAGAGCACAACTAATGGACCTGTGGTACCGCTCTGGACTGCATCTTGCTACTTTTAGCAGCATCTTACAGAGGGATGGACCCCAGTCAGCTAGCTAGAAAGGAACTGAAAATGGAAGGGAACACAACTCTATCAAGAGTCATTTCAGTCTGTGGCCTGCAATTTCAGAGCCCCACACAACTGCAAATCTCTCTGTAACTCCACAGTGAAGCAGTTTAAAGAGGCTACAAAAAAAGGAAGACTTGGAAAGAGATAATACTGGGCTCCTCAAGTGCCTTCCTTCTTGACCAGTTCATGAGAGCCAGAGCAGAGGTGAAGAGCATATTAAGAATGTCAACCTCCCACCCAAACTTAAGAAGTGCTAAGGAAGGAACTATCAAGTTGAATGACAGGAAGCTGAGTCAGCAAAGAGAACAGCAAAAAAGCAAAAAATGCCTTGAAGAGATCATGGGCTATAGTTACTTCTTTTTGTTTGTTTTCAAACAAAAGCTTTTGTCATCTTTTTACATTAAAAAAATCTTTTTGTTGAATCATATTTATTTTTTTTTCCTCTGGAGCTGTGCTTGGGGCCACTCTGACACTCTGTCTCTTCATTACCAGTCAAGGAGTGGATCTCTTGAGTATGAAATAGCTGCAGAGCCTCTTTGAAGTATTTGGGAAGCAGGAAGCTATCAGCATTCCCTGCAGTCAGGATCACCCCCATTGACAGAACAGAAGGTAATGTCGGGTGTCTGTTGATGAACAGGGCCACTTAGCAATTTGAGACCACATGTCACTGATGACACCAGGGTTCCCAGGCAGTCCTGGGGCCAGGTGGATGTGCATTCTTCCCGGACAGGACAGGTCCTTGAGCAAGATGGATGGCCAGTGCTGTCAGCATGTACCATGGATGTGCATCAGAGACAGGACCTGTGGAGTCTCCAGGGACAGCAGCTCTAACTCAGTTACCTGCAGGTGTTCCCAAGGGGGGCCTTGTTCCTCCCAGGATAGAAATCAAGGGAGGAGCCAAAATTAACATAGGAGGCGAAACAGATTCCGAAGGAAAGAAGTTTATTAAAACATCAATCCGGAGAAACCAAGATGGAGGCATAGGTAAACACCTAGGCTGCTGCCGCTCACAACAATTTCAAGAATATAACTAGAAGACAAAACGGACATCATCCACAACCACAGGAGAGCTGGCTGACTGGAAGTTCTAAAACTAGAAGGAAACAGAAATGCACATGGATAATCAGAGCTGCTGTTAAGCCTAAGGTATGGAGACTCACGCGTGCAGAGCAGGAGAGGACAGGGCGTCTGGGCGCCTGGAAGGGGTGCTCTAGCAAAAAGGAGATGGGAGCTCCAGGCCACACTAATCCCACTTCATACTGCACTTAAAACCTGGGGGACCCAGGCCCTTGCAGGGAGAGTCTGGACTGTGAGGCGGAATCTCAGGGGAGCAGCCAAGGGCAGAGCTCCAGAGCCATGCTCACGAGTGTGTGCAGTGAGGGCAAACTGTTGGCTGTCCCGCTGGCATGGTCTGGTGGAAGGGAGAAAGGGGTTCCAACAGCACAGAGCCCCAGTGTCGGGCGAAGGTCTGGGATTCGAGATTCCTTGGGGGAGAGACTGGATGGTCTGGTGGCAGGCAGGGCTCAAGGATGCCTTTCTCGCAGAGGTGCCTGCAGCGATTGCCTGCAGACGCTAAGACCAGTGACTTCATGGGGCAAGGCTGACTGGAAGCCAAGACTGTCAGCTCCACCCAGAAACTCTGCCCCCCCAGAAACTCCGCCCCATCCAAGCTGAGCAAAGAGGCTGTGGCAAATTTGCAAGTTGTGTCGCATAAGGTTGTCTCCCAGTGTAGATACAGCTGATCCTCACAGCCAGTTGGCCTGGAGGTCTAATTCCTCCCAGTGATACCAACAACAATCAAGATATATCTGCAACAAGGCTGTTCACACAGTCCACAGAAGGATGCACCAAGAGTGTCCACCTCAAGTAACAGGGGAGGCCGAGATTCCTAGCACACAAAGCTACCCTACCAACTCAGGGAACCAGTGAAAATGTGGACAGAAGGAAACAGATCACAAACAAAAGAAATGGAGGTAAACAAACAAATGGATATAGAGTTCAAAACCACGGTTATAAAGTTGTTCAAGAGGCTCCTAGAAAAGGCCGATAAGTTTAGCGAGACCCTCGAGGATATGAAAAAGGACCAACTAGAAATTAAACATACAGTGACTGAAATAAAAAATATCTTACAGAAACCCAACAGCAGACTAGAGGAACGCAAGAATCAAGTCAAAGATTTGAAATACCAAGAGGCCAAAAACACTCAACCAGAAAAGAAAGAAGAAAAAAGAATCCAAAAATTTGAGGATAGTGTAAGAAGCCTCTGGAACAACTTCAAGTGTACCAACATCAGAATTATGGGGGTGCCAGAAAAGACACAGAGCAAGATACTGAAAACATAGTTGAAGAAATAATGACTAAAAACTCCCCCCACCTGGTGAAAGAAATAGTCTTACAAGTCCAGGAAGTGCACAGAACCCCAAACAAAAGGACTCCAAAGAGGACCACAGCAAGACACATCATAATTAAAATGCCAAGAGCAAAAGACAAAGAGAGAATATTAAAAGCAACAAGAAAAAAACACTTAATTACCTACAAGGGAGCACCCCTTCCGACTGTCAGCGGATTTCTCAACAGAAACTATGCAGGCCAGATGGGAGTGGCAAGAAATTTTCAAAGTGATAAATAGCAAGAATCTACAACCAAGATTACCCAGCAAAGCTATCATTCAGAGTTGAAGGTCAGATAAAGAGCTTCACAGATAATAAAAAGCTAAAGGAGTTCATCAACACCAAACCAGTATTATATGAAATGCTGAAAGGTGTTCTTTAAGAAGAGGAAGAAGAAGAAAAAGGAGGAAAAGTTGGCTGCTTCAAACTAGAGCATGGATGGAACTGGAGAGCATTATGCTAACTGAAATAAGCCAGTCAAAGAAAGATAAGTATCACATGATCTCACTTATTTATGGAATATAATGAACAACATAAACTGATGAACAAAAACAGATCCAGAGACAGAGAAGCATTGACTGTCAAACCTCAGAGGGATGGTAGGGGGTAAGGGGAAGAAATTAACCAAAGGACTTGTATGCACGCATATAAGCCTAATCAATTGACACGGACACCAGGGGGTGAGGGCATAAACGGTGACAGGGGGGGATTGGAAGGGGTAATGGGTGATGAGGACACATATGTAATACCTTAATCAATAAATTTTTTTTAAAAGAGGAAGTTTATTAAAGACAAAGTGAGAAAGCTCAGCACACTGAGGCAGCACACACTAGATGGAGAATAGTATGGCTCTCCAATTTACTTCTGGGGTCTGGCTTACATAGTCACATGATTCCTCTCCCCTCTTTGCTGGGCTGGCACGTCTCACACAGGTGCAGGGCAGATTCCTTTGTTCCTCAGTTTCCCACCAGCAGGCTGATACTGGTTTGTGCAGGTAGAGTAGACATTTTTTGTTCTCCAGGTTCTTCTTTTGGCTCTCTGGCTCTGATTCACACAGACGTAGAAGAGCTACATGCTGTAACATAGAATGTATGCTTCATTAACATCTTAGGTCTCCACTCAAGGGTGTGTCTTTTCCCTGGATTTGACTTTGGGATTAAGTGGCCTCCTACACAGGGAGTGACTTTGATTGGCCTGGATGAGAGGGCCAGTGCTGGGATCTTCCTGCTGCTTCCCATTGTTGTCCACCATGTACTGCACACCTTCAGCTGGAAATCTGAGAAATTTGGTCAGCTGTAGGAGGGTGCCTAGGAACACAAAGCTGTTCACCCCCATAGGAAGACCCAGTGCTTCAGGGCCCATGGTGCAGGGTTTGGTCAGGTTCTTGGGATCAGTGAGTCTTTCTACCCCTGTGCCCTGCTGCTTCCTGCCTCTTTCCACCAAAGGAGTTCATGGCCAAACATGTTCTCACTGCCTGGCAGCTGATACTGCCTGATACTTACTTCTACATGTAATTGACAAGCAACATATAGATCAGAAGCCTATTAAACGTTAGAGGGAGTCTGAAAACCTCAGAAACCAAAACCTGGTTTGCAAATGCCAATATGATTAGGGCCTCTATAGGGGAGGAAAAATAATTTCCCCTCTATATTTCTAGGTTCCTGCCTGACACCTCCCTGTAATAAAAGACAGACTAATAAGGGAGAAAAGCAAACAGAAGTTTAATAACATGTATACCTCCTGTATACATGGGAGAGACCCTGGAAAACTGAGAGACTCCTGAAAATGATCCAAGTCACCACCACCTTAAATACAAAAAAAGATGTTGGGGGTGGGAAGTCAGTTAGGGGCAGATGAGGCCATTATAATCACTAGAAATGAACCTTCTAAAGAGAGGGTAGAGACTAGGCCCATAGACGACAATGGACATGAGGTACCCTTAACAGAACAGAGTTTAGGGCTGTCTGATGAGCTAACTAAGGAATTTAATCCAATGCTAGCACAAGCAGCTTTTGCATTTCTAAACCAGTAGGATGCAATAATTGTCATAAACTGATGACTACTGAGTGGTTCTGTTGCTGGAAGAATTAATAGGCCAGATCTCTAGACACAAGTGGGCATGAGGTTGAGGTTCTGGAGGCGCCACTAAAATAACCATTTTCAGAAGCTCCCAGGGGAGAATGAGGTGTGGTAAAAGGCTCTATTTGTGTGCGGTTACATTTGACAGGTTCCAAAGTCCCCTACCCCTTAAGCCAGTCCTGAAAGAGATGCAGCTGGGGGTTCCAGCAGAGCCAGAAGCAAGGCCAGTGTCCAGAGCTTCCTTCCATGTTGCATCTGGGTGTGGTTCAGCATTCAGGCTAATTCAAGTCCATTAGTCCAAGTGTGGAGCCCCACATAGCTGTGAGCCATGTGGGTGCAGGGGAGCACAAGCCCTGCAATAGGAGAGCCAGGAGGGGGAGAGAGAGAGAGAGAGAGAGAGAGAGAGAGAGAGAGAGAGAGAGAGAGAGAGAGAGAGAGAGAGAGAGAGAGAGAGAGAAAGAGAGAGAGCTTCCTTTGTTCAGGAGTTTATTCAAGATATGAGCCCTTGCAGTGGCCATGCATATTCTGGCCACTGACTCATTTTCAGATGTGACTGACAGACAGGTTGGCACCTTCCCAGGTCACTCAGACCTCACTGGGCATGCGCCCAAACTGCCTTTGTCTGGTGCATTCCCCCACTGATCAGCAGGGAACAGACTTGAAGAGCATTACATTAGCAAAGCTGTATAAATGGCATGCCGATATTATCTAATCTTCCCTTTACTCCATTCCTGTTAAATAATAACCAGATTATTATAACGGTATCAGTTCCAATTCTCCCTTTCCAGAATCAGCATTTCTTGTTACCTTGATTCTATTACTCTATAATGCTGTCCATGGGGCACAACACTTGTCTTATTTTTTACAGATTGCAGGATCACAAGGAGATATCTAAACCAAACGTAGGGGATCATACATCACTAAGATATGGTGGACTTTGAGATATGTGTGGTATGGGAGAGGTAAAAATATTTTCCCTTTGCCTTTCTAGGTTCTTGGCTGAGACTTGACCTCACCCCCTATGTAATAAAAGAAAGATTAACAGGAGAAATACAAAAGTTTAAGTATATGTGTACCTCCTATATACAAGGGAGATACCCAGGAAAACTGACTAATTCCCCCAAATGGTCCCAGCCACCAACTTAATTACTTTCAGTTATAGATAAAAGATATTGGGGGTGGGGGAGGCCAGTTATGCAGGTTATCAGGAAAAGCACAGTAAATAAGGGTAAGGCTGTTAATTGATAAGAATTTCTAGAGATTTAGTCATCCTCTTCTTCCTTGGAAATCTCCATTTGTAAATGTCTATGTCTCTTACAAAAGGTAACCTCTATTTCCCCACTTAGTTTCAGAGCTTCTGTGTCTGCTGTTTCTTAAAAATAAGCAGCTTAAGATAATCAATAGGCCAAAAGGCATATTTTGGGGGGTGGTAAATTATGTTCCCTTTGTTAGTAATAGGATTGTACTTGGGAGTTCTCTCCACTGGCAATAAGTATATTCTATGTGTGGGAAGGAGGAGATGCATAGATGTTTGCGTGGCCAGAATAGCAAAATGTCAAAGGCTAATGGTTTTCCCCCAATGTCTCTTTGCCCTTTCTATCATAATAGAATCATGAGCTGAGTATGTGGCCACCTAAAATACAAACTTTATTTCCCAGTCTCCCTTATAAACGGATATGGTCAGGGGACTAGGTTTTGGCCAATGGCATGTGAGAGGCAGGTTATGCCCTTAAACACTAAGCACATGCTTTTTCCTTTCCTCCTTCCCACTAGTTAGGCTCTCCAACAGCGGTTCTCAACCTGTGGGTCGTTAGCAGGGTCGTCTAAGACCATCGGAAAACACAGATATTTACATTACAATTCATTAACAGCAGCAAAATGACAGTTATGAAGTAACAACAAAAATAATTTTATGGTTGGGGGTCACCACACATGAGGAACTGTATTAAAGGGTCACAGCATTAGGAAGGTTGAGAACCATTGCTCTAGAGCATCATACTACCCTAGACTTTTATAGGAGAGATTTTATTTATCTTTTATAGAGTCATACTTATAGCTTAATTAATAAGTAAGTACATATCACAATCTAATTCTAGACATCACAAAGAAAATAGACTATTTTTAGCTTTGTATAAGAGTGGCAACTTCAGTAGCTTCGAGCAATATGAAATATAAAATGTGATAAAAAAGGGTTAATAACTATCATATTAACAATTTGTTCAAATTTATAAGAAAGACACCTAAAGCCTGTAGTTAAGACAATAGTAAATTAATTCTTGAGGAAATACAGTGAAAGAAAATTACTTGGAAAATGTTTTTCCTGTACAGACATCAAAGGAGTGAAACTGAAAGATTTTAGTTTATACCTGATAATTATATTAGCTAATACTTATCGAGGACCTATTTCATGTTAGGCACTATGCTACATATATTTTATCATTTAAGCTTCACAATATTTTATATATGAGAAACTGAGACTTGAACAGGTTGAACAAATCACCTAAGGTCATATAATTAGGAAGTGCTCAGAGCAGATTTCAAACCCAGGGGTATCTGACTTCAGTCAGTACTCTCAGCTACTAAACTGTATTGCCTCCCATATCAAAATAACATCCTATATAATAAGAGAGGGATATGCTAATTATCCCTTATGCTGAGGCATAATGACTGACTGTATACAAGATCACGGATCTTCAGGAGAGTGGGGCAGCAAACTACAAGCGGCCGGTGGTAGAGAGCTACAGGAGGGGGAAGGGAAGCAAGCTATGTGGGAGAGATGGGGGAAGCTACAAGAGGGTGGGGCAGTGAGCAGAGAGCTACAGGAGTGCAGCAGCGAACTACTGGACCATGGATTCATGTGCAGAGCCACTAGTTTATAATGATAACACACAATGCTGAAAAGACTGGTAAAGTGGTTTACTCATTCATTATTGTCTAGTTTGCTCTCAGATAACTCACTGCAATTATCTGGCTCTGTTCTGTATCAAAGGAAACTAAATTTCCCAGATTCCTTTGTTCCTTTAGTTTTTGCCCAATGGACAGTACTTTCGGAAGACTGGAGAGCAAGAAGAAGAAAGAGTTTCAAAGTATTTTTTCTCCCTCTCTCTTTCTGCTTCTTACAACACCTCCTCCATGGGTCCAGCTTTTGCCAGGCCAAACCTCCTTTGGTGGTCCCAGCTAGTACCAGGCAGTTATGAGTGGGCAGACCCAGTCATGGTTGAAGTTCCCTTTGGACAACCCTGGTTTCTGATCCAGATGTCCCTCCATTCCTAGGGGCCAGAGCATCTTTCTACTGTTGCCCATCTCTGAGTTATTGCACCACTGACTTCTCAGCTTCTCCATTATTTTCAATGTCAAGTTCCTGTTTTATTCTATCTCAGTAAAAGGTACCAGCGTGATTTCTGTGGGTTTTGGTGAACTTGACTTAATATACAAACAACAGACTCCTTTGGGAAATAAGAGCAATAATGATGATCATACATGTTGACCCACTTTTCTTTCCTAAATATATACACCTTAAAGGGCCAAGCTGAATAGCTCAGTTGGTTAGAGTGTCATCCCCATATGCCAAGGTTGTGGGTTCTACCCCTGTTCAGGGCATATACAAGAGTCAATCAATGAATGCCTAAATAAGTAGAAGAATAAATTGATGTTTCTCCCTGCCTCTCTCTAAAAATCAATAAAAATTCTTTTTTAAAAATCAGCTTAAGGAAATAATTTAACAGAAACAAAGATCTGCACATCTTTTCTAATAAAGATTTTCTAATAAATATTTGCTGCAGTTAAATATTTTGCCCTTTCTTCTCCCTATGTGATCTACAATAATAATCTGCTTCACGTTGATATTTACTGCTGTGTTGCTGATAATTACCTGAAAAAGAAGTTGGGGTGCTTCACTGACCTAGGAAAAGCTTAGCTAAATGAGAAAGCAGGTCTAATTAAGCAAGTTTATTCTATATCTATTAAAGGCTAAGTTGACTCATGGATGCATGATACATATAAAGTTCTCACTGGTGCCAACCGCATTCGTGTGTATCAATCTGTTATTGTGGATTGTGAATTTGGTTGACACTTCTATTATAGGGAAAGGGCGAATAGTGATATTAAAATATTTCTTCTAATTAATTTCCTTTCAATGTGCACAAATTTGTGCACCAGGCCACTAGTAGATGTATATTTCGGTGTTATTGATAACAGCAGAAAACTGGAAATGATATAAATGCTCAATATTAGGAAACTGGACAAAATTCAAAGTACATTACACAATAGAATAATATGTAGCCATTCTAATTATTGTATTGAAACCATTGTAATCAACCTAGTTATTATTAACAAGAAAGGAGCAAAAGGAAGGCCAAATATTATAGGCATGTCATTTGGGCAGCTTCACCAGGAAGCTACAACTTAACACTCCCCAGGGAACCATTGGTCTATTCCCTACAGATCCCTGGAGGAGAAGAATAGACACAGGCTCAGTAAAGTTGAGGTGACTTCAGGAAGGTACTTGTTTGTCAGTCACACCAGGACCAGAATGGGGAAGGCCACTGCAAGCACTCAGAAATTTGGGATATTTAATCCCTTAAACAAAAGAGTTCGCTCTCTTGGCATGTTTCACTTGACTCCTGGGGCTCTCTCACCCCTGCTTCCTGGTATTCTCTCATGTGGCCCATGGCCATGTGGACCCCCACACACAATGGACTAATGTACTTCTGCTAGCCTGATGCTGAACTGGACCCAGCTGCAACATGGAATGGAAACTCTGGATACTGACTTTGCTTTTAACTTTACTGAAACCCAGGCTATACTTCTATGGATGGAATGTGACTTTGAAAACCCATGGACTGACTTTGCTTCTAACTTTACTGAAATGTCAGCTATACTTCTATGACTGGAATGTGACTTTGAAAACCCATGGATGTATTTCCATGCAAATAAAAATCACTCATCCACCCGTGTGAGTCTTAGAAAATTCTTTTACTCAAGATATCATCAGAACCCCATTCATAGCACCCAGTGGGGAAGGGGACACCCCAATTTATCCAATAACAGTATCAATCAGCTTTTGCTAGATTATACTGCAGTAACAGCTGATCCCCAAATCTCTGACTTATCACAGGTCTATTCTCACTTACTTTCCTATTCTTTGCAGGTTAACTACAACTCTGCTTCATCTCAGGACCCAGCTGGAAGGACCAGCCCCATGTTGGTCTCAAGGCAGTGGAAAAAGAGCAAGGATAGAATTATATAATCGCTCTTAAAGATTAGACTCAGATATGGGATATGTCATTTCTGCTCTAATTCCACTAGCCAAAACAAACCGTATGACCAAGCCTGATATCAGTGAGACAGATGCTACTCCTATAGGGAGGCCCACCAGTAAATGGCCCTGTAGACATGGTCTCAGAGGAAAGGTGCAACAAAGATTTTCAACAATAATAACATCTACCACAATAATCAACACTATGAAAAATGTTTGATATAATGATAAGAATCTACAAAAATATTTCGCATGCACTATTGTGGTTGAGTCTACTAGTGGTCTACCAACATCCATTCTAAGAGTTTCCTGGGCATATGAAGTTAGCTATAGTCACATGACTACGTTCCAGTCAATGACAGTATCTACCTGAAGATAGTGTTAGAGCCCATAGTTGAAGGCTGCCCCTTCCATTCTGACTTCAGATACCATCTGCAAGTCCAATTTGTCACCCGTGCTTCTGATTAACTGGCTATAAATTGTAGGTTCCGATGACCCCTTCCTTGTGCTTGATTTATTTGCTAGAGCAGTTCACAAAATTTAGGTAGTTTACTTGCTGTTTATAATAATCTCACCAATTTATTATAAAAAGATATAACTAAGGGACAGTCAAGATGAAAGGAATACCTAGGGCAAAGTATAGGAGGGAAGGGGCATGGAGTGTCCATGTCCTCTCTAGTGTACCACCTTTTTAGTACCTCCACCTGGTCACCAACCCAAAAGCTCTCTGAACCCCTTCCTTTTGCATTTTTATTGATAAACTAGTGACCTGGTGCATGAAATTCATGCACATTAAAAGGGGATTAATTGGAGGAAATAATTTAATATTGCTATTTGCCCTTTCTCTATAATAGAAGTGTTAGAGATGAAAGAAAATTAGTAAAATGTATATGAAAACCTTCCTCCTGTCAGAGTCTGGGGCACACCACAGGACCCAGAGTCAAGTCTCCGCCCACCCACATGCACCTCAAAATCGCATGAGACCCAGACTCGCCCCCCACCATTGGGCTAGATCCAGAACCAACCAGTCGCACCCTTGTCAAGCCCTACCGGGCAGGGGGTGTAGCTTCAGGTCCCCTAGCCTGGCACCAGGATGGGGGGCATGGCTTGAGGTCCTCCATCAGGCCAGGCAGTGTCCCTGCCAGGTCCGGGACACTGCCTGAGATACCCTTTCAAGCTCCACTGAGTGGGGAAGGGGGCGCAGCCTCAGTTCCCCGGCTTAGCACTGGGATGGGGGCATACCTCAGGTCCCCCGTCAAGCCCTGCTGGGTGAGGGGCACGGCCTGAGGTCCCCTGTCAAGCCCAGCCAGGGAGGGGAGCACAGCCTCAGGTCCCATGGCCCAGTGCTGGGGCGGGGGATGTGTGGCCTGAGGTCCCCTGTCAAGCTCTGCCAGGTGGGGGGTGTGGTCTGAGGTCACCCGACCCAGCACTGGGAATAACTGAGGTCCCCCATCAAACCCCTCTGGGTGAGGGGCATGGCCTGAGGTCTCCCGTCAAGCCCAGTCAGACAGGAGGGCACAGCCTCAGGTCCCCTGACCCAGTACTGGGGTGAGGGGCATGACCTGAATTCCCCTGTCAAGATCCACCTGGTGGGGGGCATGGCCCCCGGTCCCCTGAGCTGGCACTGGGGCGGAGGGGGCGGCCTGAAGTCCTCCAGCCTGTGTATTTCCACAGCAGCCAGTCAGTAGCTGTGGTCCACCTGCTGAGAGAGTGCCTAATCTTTGTGAGGCAGATTCCTCAAGGCAAAGGCAGTTGCTAGGGAGGAACATAGATATAAACTGTCAGGAATCAACAGCTCCAGCAGCTCAGAGATAGGTGCATTGCCCTGAAGAGGGAATCTTGGTGGAGCATCACAGTTTCCACTACAAATGCTCTCTATCTTTGCTATAAGCTTAATGAGGTCACTCCCTATGAATTCTTTCCTTTTTAAAATATATTTTATTGAATTTTTAGAGAGGAAGGGAGAGGGAGAGAAATATCGATGTGAGAGTGCAACATCAATCGGCTGCCACCTGCACACCCCCTATCGGGGAATCAAAACTGCAACCCAGGCATGTGCCCTTACCAGGAATCAAACCAACAACCTTTTAGTGCATGGGCAGACGCCCAACCAACTGAGAGTCACACTGGCCACAGCTCCATATGAACTCTTCCTAATTCACCTACCCAGTGTTTTCTTTTTTAAAAAATATATTTTATTGATTTTTCACAGAGAGGAAGGGAGAAGGATAGAAAGTCAGAAACATCGATGAGAGAGGAACATTGATCAGCTGCCTCTTGCACACTCCCTGCTGGGGATGTGCCCGCAGCCACGGTACATGCCCTTGACCGGAATCGAACCTGGGACCTTTCAGTCCACAGGCCAAAGCTCTATCCACTGAGCCAAACCGGTTTCAGCCCCAGTGTTTTCCTCTCCTGTCTTCTACTACTGTTATCCACCCGTGGATCTATAGCAAACCTACCTTGCTGGATCACTAGACAAGAGATTTTTTTTAAAAATCTAGTTGTGATTCTCTCAACTTTAGAGTTGAGGAAGGTGGGCAACTGTCAGCCTCTGTTTGAGGATTCTTTTACAGCATCATTGAACTTATCTAGCATTAAGGAAAGATAAATTGAGTCAAAATGAATTTACTTAGAAGTAGATATTGAGCATGTTTTCTATTTGAAATGTACTTTTTGTGGAAAGAAATTAGAGATTACTTTGTACTGGTCAAGAAAATTGGCCCCCTAACTGTTTTTATTCCTATTATTAATTAAACGTTGAGTCCAAACAAGGAAAATATGTTGAACTGATTTTAATTAAGCTCTTCTGAAAAAAGGTTACCACTCCCAGGATGATAGCGTTGGTAGAGATGAGCCAGTGAGGAGTTGTCCACTGGGCTGGGCCACTGGTATTTAGGAGTAGGAAACTAGCAGGGAAAAGTTTGATCCTGGTCACCAGCTGGAGGTACTAAAATTGGTATACTATATATACCCAGGTTAGGTGATGGCCCAAGGTCCAAGCCAATTCCTTTGGCTTGTTCCAAAAAGAGTCCTGCTGAGTATAGATGAGTTGTATTCCGGTAGGGGCACTAACTCATTATCTATCACCAGACACACAATTTCTAGGTCAGAGAATGCCTAAGCAAGAGACAATGAGTATATTCCCACAGTCAAAAGGGTGGAGGTGATGGGCAACTGGTGTCTCTTCCTTCTTTATCCTTTGAATTTAATAATTTTATTTCCCCTCTTTACGTGTCTTAGTATAAGAGGGCTCAATTTTGCATTTCCTTGTGCTTATAAAAGCAAAAATTAAAATGGGCTGTATTTAGTTCTAGCAAACTCAGAAGGCATTCCGACACACTCATTAATTTAGGGTACTGTCTAGTACAGGGGCAAGTGCTAAACGAGGGTTGTTAGGTGGGAAGCAAAGTAGGGTACAAAACACAGGGGGGAAATTTAGATTATGAGGAACCCCTTTCCCATTGAGAATCACCAAATCACAAGGTAAAAGTCAATCAAAGGGTCTACAAAGAAGTAAAAATTAATGTAATTTAAACAGAGTATTTTAGTACAAAGAGCACATTTGTCTGAAAGTCATCCTGAGAGAACTTATGCTAGGCTACAGGCAAAAAGCTAACTGGAACTAGGGATCTGCTGTTCTCCCAGAGACATGGCCTGCACCCAAGTTTAGCTTCCCATGGGACTTCCTTCCTTTATAAGAGGACTGTAATATCCATTGAAACTCAGAGTTCCAGACAATGCCTATAAACAGCTGGCACCCTAAATCCAAATTGCCTGGCACTAAGCAGCACAAGTAATCCATCTCCCACAAGGTTCCCCATAGGCTTATTCTACAAGAAGGGAGAACCCAGGATCTCCCTTTAGGCCCAACAATTGAACCTCTCACCAAAGTTCAATTAGCTACTACTGGCCCAACCCACCACCTGCAGAAACCAATGCTGAGCCATGGTATGGCATAATTTCTCAAGAAAACCAGCCAGCCACTCGGGTAAGATTGATTGCTTTGGATCCCTTCCACATGGGGTGTGTGTGACTGTGGGGCAGCAATTTATTCTTTCCAGAACTGATTCATACTCTTATGAGTTTGCCTTTCCTATCCTGGTTCCCCTAGCAGCACCATCATTGAAGAGTTTCCAAAATGATCATCTATTGATGTGGTAATCCCATACTGTACTGCCTAAAACCAATGGACCCATGTTACTGCAAAGGAGTTTGCACATGACTATGAGAACCACTGGTCTCATCATATTCCTCATCGCTCAGAAGCAGATAGCCTGATGAAATAGCCCATTAAAGGTTCAGCTAACCCAGCCACTGTGACTCAGTGGTTGAGCTCTGACCTATGAACCAGGAGGTCACAGTTCGATTCCTGGTCAGGGCAAATGCCCAGGTTTCAGGCGGCAGTCGATCAATTTATTATCTCTCATCATTGATGTTTCTGTCTTTTCTCCCTCTCCCTTTCTCTCTGAAGTCAATAAAAAATATTTTTTTAAAAGTTCAGCTAATTTTGTAGCCTTTAGACTATACCCTGTGGAGTTGGGTTGACTTGCTAAGAGGGAGTTCTTGTTGGCCTCATGAATAGCCTCTATTCTTGTCACCATAAGTGATTCTGGCACCCTAAATCCAAATTGCCCAGCTGAGCCGAACCCAACTTGCTAACCTGCTGTATAATGAACAAAGACAATGGTTGTTATTTTAGACTATTATGTTTTGGAGTGGTTTATTACGTGGCAATCGATTATTGATACAAAAAGTGAGCTCAAAATATCTAAAGTGGTACATCAGATGTATCTGATACAGCTGAAGAAAATGCATGCAAAGTTCTATCACATTCTAAAGAGAGTTTCAACAAAAGGCAGCAAAACTGGTTCTATGACTATCACCCGAACACTTCCTCCAGCCTGAAAAAAAGAACACAAGCTTTGTCTATGGAGGTGGCAGCCATCTCCTACTCAAGATCATGGGTGCCCGCAGACCCCCATAAAAACCAAGATTGCAAAAAAGAGGAGCAAGAAGTTCATTTGGCACCAGTCAGACCAATCTGTGAAAATTAAGCATAACTTGCTCTGCTGGTTTGGCTCAGTGGTTGAGTATCTACCTATGAATCATGAGGCCTGGATTTCAGACTTGATCCCCAGTAGGAGGAGAGGCAGCTGATTGTTGATGTTTCTCTCTCATCAATGTTTCTCTCTCTTTATCCCTCTCCCTTTCTCTCTCTCTCTAGAAAAAATCAATAAAAACATATTTTAAAAAAATTAAGCATAACTGGAGGAAACTCAGAGGCATTTACAATAGTGTGTGCAGCAGATTCAAGAGCCAGATCTTGATGCTCAAAATTGGTTATGGGTGCGACAAGAAAACAAAGCATATGCTGCCCAGTGGTTTTAGGAAGTTCCTTGTCCACAATCAAAGAGCTTGAAGTGCTGCTGATGTGCAACAAATCTTACTGTGCTGAGACTGCTCACATTTCCTGAAGGAACCGCAAAGCCATTGTGCAAAGCGCAGCCCAGCTGGTCATCAGAGTCACCAATCCCAATGCCAGGCTACACAGTGCAGAATATGAACAGCCAGCTTGTGTGCACACTACATTTGTGTTAATAAAATCATAAAATTCTGCCCCAAAAAAAGACTAGAAGGGAGATTTTATTACTTACCACTTTTGAGGAAATGTAGATTTTCTCTTCCACTAGGGCGAGGGCCTCCAAGAGCTGAGTGAGGAGTGTCTTCAAGATATATCACCTCGCCCTGGCTGATGTGGTTCAGTTGTTGAGTGTCTTACCATGCACTGAGAGGTTGTCTGTTGGATTCCCTGTCAGGACACATATGATTGCAGGCTCGATCCTCAGCAGGGGGCATGCAGGAGGCAGGCAATTGATGTTTTTCTCTCTCTCCCTCTCCCTTCGTGTGTGTGTGTGTGTGTGTGTGTGTGTGTGTGTCAAAAAAATCAATAAAAACATATTTCTAAAAAAGATATATCACCTGCTAGCTTGTTACTGAATAGAGGCTATCTATAGGTCCAACCCAGGCAAATAATTTTAGGGAGAGCTGGCCACATATCCTTGGAGTTTGGAGACCAGAGTCAGCGGACATACTGTTGCCTGCCTATTGCCATCAGTATTATGAAGACAGGAAGACTGCAGGACAGGGAGGCATGTCTGTTGTTCAGCATGGCAAGGACATGTGAGTTTCCCATGGATCAAGTGAACATCAAAGAAAGCAAATAAGCATGTGCCTTGCCAGCGAGTGAGGGGATCCTGGAAGTAAAAAGTCTGTGGGTATTCCAGAAGAAGTAGAGACTGAGAAGTTAGAAAAGGTTGAGTCCATATCAAAGAATCATGCTGACCCCATGAGAGAGACAGCATTTGGGTGCCAGACACATAGAAGGCATTCACAACCAAGAGGACTTATAGCAATATGAAAAAGTAAAAGAGAGCGGGGACTGAGGAAAGAGAGGCCAGAGGAAAGAGCATTATTTGTGTCCTCAGATGTGCTATTAAACCTTCACAGTGGAAGCCTAAAAAGAACACCCAAATGAAACCAAGAGAGAAAGAGCCAATTTTAGGCATCTGCCATGTGCAGAGATGACAAAGGCATCTTATGACTACATCTATAAAGCAGTAACTTGCCCACTTCCAATCTACCCTCTTCATCCTTGAAGAAGAAACTGTGGTTAGCAAAATGGGGAAGGAGACATAGAAGCCTATAGAACAGAAAGAGGATTATACTTGCTTCTCTGACTTTTTAAAATCTGTTTTAATTGATATCAGAGAGGAAGAGGCAGAGATAGAAACATCAATGATTAGAGGGAAAACATCAATGATGAGAGAGAATCATTGATCGGCTGCCTCCTGAATGCCCCCTACTGGGGATTGAGCCTGGACCCCAGGCATGTGACCTGAGCTGGAATCAAACTGTGACTTCCTGGTTCATAGGCTGATGTTCAACCACTGAGCTGCACTGGCTGGGCTGCTTCTTTGACTTTAAACTCCTCACTGAGGAGAGAGAACAAAGTATAACTTTAAATCAAGTTCTGAGTTTTGATTATTTTATGGGGCTGCTGGTTGTCCCCTCAATGTTTTTCTAAAGATTTTAGCTAGGTACAAGACTTCTTAGAATAAGACCACATTCCTCAGTCTCCCTTGCAGGTAAACACAGTAACGAGATTAAGTTCTTGCCAATGGACTGTGAACACGAGTGATGTTAACAACTTCTGGGTTGTGCTCTTGAAGGAAATAGGTAAGCCTTCTCCTTCTGAACCAAATAAACTAGGACAACCGTCTAGGGATGGCGCAGCAAGAAAACAGAAGGAGACTAACTCCTGCTCAGTTTGTGGAACAAAGTTGCTTTTGTCTTGTAATAAGCAAAACTCTCAGTGCCATGTCACAATGCACCTTTATTTCTCACTCATGGGTTTGGAAGTTGGCTGGCCAGTTCTGTGTAGTTTTTTTAAATATATTTTTTAAATTAATTTCAGAGAGGAAGGTAGAGGGAGAGATAGAAACATCAATGATGAGAATCATTGACCGGCTGCCTCCCGCACGCTCCCTACTGTAGATTGAGCCAACAACCCGAGCATGTGCCCTCGACTGGAATCAAACCTGGGACCCTTGAGTCTGCAGGCTGACACTCCTATCCACTGAGCCAAACCAGCCAGGGCTGGGCAGTTCTGTTTGATATGAAATCCTGAATTTGAAGCAGGTTTCCCATAAATGTTTTAACATGATGGTCCCCACTATGTGGGATGTGCAACAGGAATGAATGACACCCCCCCCCTTTTTTTTTTTTTACCACATCCAGCTTCCAAAATGCTCTGCTTCAAGATGTGGATCAAGTTCAGCTCTGCTCTACATGTGTCATTCCCATCACCAGGTCGGAAGGAGATCAGAAGCTCTCAGGATGGTGGCGGTTCCTTCCCATAGCAACAATTGGATCCAGTTTGCCCACACTAGTGGAAACAGCATCTTGAGTCCCTCCCCCGCCCCCACATCAGCACCATAAGATGCTCCCTCCTCATAGATCTGAGTTTCAGCTCCACAAGGCTATCCTCTAAGTGTCTAAATTATAATAAGCCCTACTTCTTCCCTTAGTACCCCAAACTCTAGGCATAGTAGCTGCCTCCTGCAGTTGCTATCTTCAAAATACATTGAGTCATCTTCTTGCTTTTTCAGTTAATGATCAATTCTTCATATTAAGCTCTTTGTTAAAATAATTGAGGCAGTAAATCCTATGTCTATTAGACTTTCCCTCAAGAATTTTCTCTTTGATATATTTCATGACAGCCCACTCCCAGTATCTTCATTCCCCTGCACTCATTTTTTTTTTATCAAAGAATTTACTGTCATCATTTGTTGTTGTTTTTTCTCATCCATCCCCCTCTCTGGCCAATAGCTCCCTGAGATCAGAGCACATGATTCCTTAACACCTCGCATATAGGAAACTGAACGACACACGTCTGAATGAATGAATAAATGAGAGAGGAAAAATAAAACAGGAACAGAGGCAGTTAATAGTATGAGATTTGGAAGGCCCACAAAACGCCAAAATGAAAGAGAAAGTTAGATGGGGCTGTGAGAAAAAGGAGGGCTGTGGCTGCCAGCTGCAAGCCCAGCTCTGAGCACATATTAAGTTATCAATAAATAACGCGCATCGACCACAGGATGAAAGTACAGCTGAGACTCTGCAAAGAATACTCGTTTACAGGGAGGGTAAGAAGGCTGGAGAACTCCTGGGGACATCAAAGTACTGTTGGCCCTTTGGGTTCTAGAAGGATGACCCAGCCCTAAGGGACGCCTCTCACTTCGCCAACGGGTCGTGCCCAGCCCTTTCCGGAGTTTCATTCCGGTTCTTCCGCCCCCTACTTCTCCGCTCCGCGCCTCCAGAGGAAACAGGTAAGACATGGAGCACTGGGGGTGCTATTTAAGGGGTTTTGGGGGGCATGCGTTATCCTCCGCCCGCCGCTGCCTCCGCGCACGCGCAATAACCTGCTGTGAGGAGCACTGCCCCTTGGCCGATAAAGGGGAACGTTCGCTCAGAAGCCCGCTCAGGCTACTCTTAACTGACCACCTTTCCCTTAGCCCCGCCCACCCGTGACTGTGGGGAAGGCTCGCGAGATCGCCCGCGGCAGTCTCCGACGGCGCCATCTTTGTGCCTGGCGAGCGACGGCGCCCGATGGGAGACCCGAAGCCTGAGGTAGGTTCGCACGCCGAGCTTTAGCTGAGAGCCGATCCCGGAAATACGAGGCGGGCCTCGGTGGGAGGGACGCACTGAGGGAGGAGGGAGGAAAGGGGGCGGTGGCGGCGGCTCTCACCGTATCCGGGCTCTGCGCGGCGCACACCCGAGGGGAGGGGGGGTCGGGCGGGGAAGCAGCGCCGGCCCGGACCCCCCGCGGGAACAGGCGGCGGGAGTGACTGAGAGGCGGCGGCTGCGGCTGCGGCGGACTGGGAGCAGCGGCTGCCCGGTGAGTGTCCGTGAGGAGGCCCGGCACCTGCCGGGACTGGGGAATCGGGGATGGCTTCGGGGTCCTCCTGGTGACCCCGCGTTCGGGCGGTGGGCGTGTGCGCGACTGCCTGTGACTCGGGGCTCGGCTCGGCCTGGGGCTGCGGGGCTGCCGAGGTCTGCGCAGGGCCTGGCGCATTCGCTCCAGACGGCCGAGGAGAGAGGGAGTGGCCGGGGCCGGCGGTAGCCCTGGCCCCCCGAACCGAGGGGATGATGTCCTTCCTCGCTGGACCCTGGACTTTGAAGCCCCAGCAGAGCGTTTGGGGATGAGGTGAGAACAAACGCACCGAGGTTGGAGTTGTTGAGATCGCTAGGAAGGTTAGTAGTAATTGTTCAGAAAGAGGTTTGCAAATGATTGTGGGCAGGTGTAGAGTAAGGAAAAACATGGTCTGCGTGCATTTAAAATTTAAAGATCACATGAGGATTCCTCTGAGGGCCAGCAGATTAGAGTTATTATCAGTGGAGTTCTATAGTTTAATACTGTGTGCCAGCTCATTAAAGTTCGTAAAAGCAGGATTTTGGGGGGTTGCATGAGGGACAAGTTGGGTTATAAAGTAAGCTGCATATATAAAGGTTCATAGTGTTGATGAAAGGCAGTTTGCTTAGCTGTCCTATAAAATTGCTCAAGAAAACTTGTCACCTTTGGTCCAGACAGGGCTTGTCGATTCCATGTGTTCGTCAGTGACGTTTGTCAAACAGACAATACTTTTGGCATGTGATGTATTTCGGGTTTGTAAAAACAAGACTGAATTTGACAATTTGAAAAGCTCCTTTTGCACACTTTTTATTTTGAAAGTAAAAGGGGATTTACTTTTTTCTTTGCAAATGCTTTACAAGACATTTGTAAGAAGAAAACATTTAGACCCAAAAAGGGCTTTTGAGGTGAGAGTTTACTTTTTCACAGTATTAAATTTTAAAGGGTATCAGTACTCATGGTATATTTTGTGATGATTTTTTTAATGAACACTGGAAGATTGCAAGCATATACACATACATAATTTTAAATTAGTGTATGATATGAAGTTTTTCACCTTGAGCTCTCCCTCTGACCCATTTGCCTATGGCTTAATCAAGGGAAAAACTTTAGTGAAGGTAAAAATTAAATATGTGATCTTCATCTTTACGTTGGACAGAATATAGGAATATAATAATCTATATTCTGTCACTCTGAATTTTCTTCCACATATTTAATAGTCTTCTCAGTTATAGATACCACACTCTGTACAGTTTGTGTTGGAACAAAGGGAATTAACATTGATTGCATTCAGGCACTTGGCTTGGTGAATTCTATACTTTTGTATTTAATCCTCATAGTTACCCTGTGCCAAAGATAACGTTATCCTTATTGTACAGATAATGAAATGTCCAGTATTCAATATCTTTCCTGAGGAGGTGATATAGCTGGTAAATGGCAGAGCTAGAATTTAATGCGTGTCTGATTCTAGAATGTATTTTTTCTACTATGCTCTGCATAAGTGTATGTGCTGACTGATACAAATTTTATGAAAGTGGAAATTTTTGTCACAAAGAGACCTTTCAATTCTGTTGCTAATCTTGAAAGCTTTCAGTGTTCTTGGCTGAAGATAATCTCAAGTTTTCCCACCCAGATATCTTCATTTTCTAGCCAGAGGTAACATGTTAGCAGGTCCGCTGATTAGTAAGGATTCTTAGTAGCTGAGGTGACCTATCTGAAATAGAGTTTTCACTATCTTTGTCCTCAATTTCAGCATGCCCAATATACTTAAAATGTTTTGTTTATTCTTATCCTGAATAGTTTTTCAAATAACATTATTAAAATAAAATACCAGCTATTTATAGGGGTTTGAATTTGCTTTATCATAGCTTGAAGGTCTACATACTCATACCCACCAACCTGCCTTCTCCAGCAAGTGGAGTACTTGATAACAGATGCTGTTTTCCTTCTATTTCATTTAGTGCAGAAGTTTTGGACTAAGTTTGTGGTTTACAGAAAACACAGTAGCTATTCTGGGATCCAGCATAATCTTCTCCGGCTAGGGAGTAGAAGCCTTTCGAGATTCCATGCAGTATCTTAGATGAAATGAAACAGCAGGAACATCTTGCTAATGCCATGGCCATTGGTTACTTTTATCCCCCATTGGTCTCTGCTCTTGCATCTTTGATGTTCTGCTGAGCTTGCCATCCCAGTCATTATCTCTGTTTAAGAGAGTTCAACTGGAAGAGTAGCTGCTAAAATTAAAAAAAAAAAAGGATGCTAGCTGGCACTCATCCTTTGAGGTCCTTTGATTAGATTTACTTGTCTAATTATCCCTGGCTGGAATTTCAGGAGAAGTTATGGAAGTTGGGATTTGCTTGCTCCATCTTTTTTTTAGAAAATATATTTTATTGATTTTTCACAGAGAGGAAGGGAGAGGGATAGAAAGTCAGAAACATGGATCAGCTGCCTCTTGCACACCCCCTGCTGGGGATGAGCCCGCAGCAGCCACGGTACATGCCCTTGACCGGAATCGAACCCTGGACCCCTCAGTCCGCAGGCCGACGCTCCATCCACTGAGCCAAACCGGTTTCGGCAGCTTGCTCCACCTTTTAAGAAGTAAACTGGAGGTATTTAATTAAATAGCCATGTCTCAGAAACATGGGCATTACAGGCAGAGGAAAAAGAAGTCCTGTGTTTCTCAGGATGTGTCTGTGTGTTTGTGATATATGGGGCTTGGAGCTTTGCTTGAAATAAAACCTTGGAATCCTGATGGGCAATATTTGGTCTGAATGAGCAAGATTTTCATTAGAGGCAGACTTCCAAGAAAGAGTTAAATACACTTCCTTATTTGTGAAGGTAATTACTCATTGTATTTGGGCTATTGCAGTGAAAAAATTGACAAATGATCATATAACTGAGTGCTCTTCAAGTAAATAAAGCCTTTCTGAAATGATTTATATTGCCTCTATATAAATAAAAGACACCAGGAAATTGTCTCTGATGTTTTTAGAAGCTTATTTTCATACCTTCTGCATAATAAACCTCATGGCCAGAAATATTCATTTACCTAGGAGTGAAATGGAGCTGATGAAATATTTGGAACTGTCAAAATGAATTAATCCTAAATGAATTAATCCTAAAATACTTAAGAATATTTATTATAGTTTAATTCATTGGTAGGTCTATTAATTTGTTCAATCCTGCAACATCCCACTTCCTTCCTGCTTCAAATTTCTCTCCTTACTTTCCTTCCTCTCTTTCTGACTGTTACTGCTGGTGCATGGAGCCTTCCCATAGTTCTCAGTTGACACACTGAAGTCTTTGGCAGAGTGGATATTGACAAGGAGGGCAACAAAACTTAAAAGTTCTCTTCCCTTCGATTCACTCTGCTCGAGGAGTTCAAGAGAGACCTGGACAAGACCCCATAACCCACTTTACTTTCTTTTAACTTATTGATGAGGGAGAGGAGAGAGAAACATTGACTTGTGTTCCACCTATTTCTGTTTTCATTGGTTGACTGTTGTATATGCCCTGACTGGGGATCGAACCCACAACCTTGGTCTATTGGGACGACCCTCTAACCCACTGACTTACCTGGCCAGGTTTCCCTTCCTTCTTGAAAGGAGAAAGAGTGGCCAGAGTGAGGGAGGAAGGGTCTTGACACTGCCATGGTTTTCCTTTTTTTCCCCCCTTCCCTCTCTTAAGTGTTAAAGAGGAAAGTTTGTAAAAGCCCATCAGCTCCAGGAGCAGGCACTGTTCCATTGTCCTCTTTTGCAGCCCACCTCAAACCCGACACTTTTTCCTTGTTCCGTTTAGCTGCCATCCCACCTCATCCTTCTTTCCCAAGTAGGTCTTGCCTTCCTTATCCCAGGATCTACCAGTGCAGCACTTTTTGTCCTAACCCTGAGGTCTAATGTATTGCCAATCAACCTCCTTCATGCCTTTCCTTGTGCTCTGCTTTGATCATGGAAACCTGGGCCTTTGGTCTTAGGGGAGTCCAGACTCCCAGTTGTGGGAGGGAAGAATTCTACTTCCAGGACTGAGTGGGACAGGGGTAGTTGCTTTTATTCAAAGTTAAATGCTAAATGAGTTTTCCTATAGGTTCAGTAATTTATTATACTTCTGTAACCTTATGGGTGTTTAAGTTTTTGTGGGTTGGCTTGGAAACCTGGCACATAGACCTTTGTTTTCTGGGAAAGAAAGTTCTGAGGTTCAAATAGATGGTTTAAGAAAACCAGCTTGTGCCGAGACTGGTTTGGCTCAGTGGATAGAGCGTCGGACTGCGGACTGAAGGGTCCCGGGTTTGATTCCGATTAGGGCATGTGCCTTGGCTGCAGGGCGCATCTCCAGTGGGAGCGTGCAAGAGGCAGCTGATTGAAGTCTCTCTCTCATCGATGTTTCTGACTTTCTATCCCTCTCCCTTCCGCTCTGTAAAAAATCAATAAAAAACATTAAAAAAAAACCCAGCTTGTGTTCCAGAAGTTGGGGATTGCATGCTTTCTTAATTATTCGGTGGGATGGTAGGGAGCACACCTTTAGTTCACCAAAATTAGATGTCTTCTGTGGATCAGATGGTTCTTCTGGGAGATAAACTGATAGCCTTTATAGACTGTCAGTGAAGAATTTCTGAATTCTTCTAAGAATTCAGGCACATGTTTTGAGTTCGGTCCATCCCAAGTTAATGTGTGTCATTAAAGCAGATGTTACTGTTGTGGAAAGAACATTTTTTCTTTGTCATAAAGGAATACCTTGTTCCCACTATATTTTGCTGCTGTTTTGAAACTTTTCAAGAGTACTGGAATTCTTAGTTATTTTACTCCAGATTACTTAGTGGGAAACATGGGTAGTGTGTTTTACCTGAAGATTTTAAAGTAAACTTTTATTTGCCTGTTGTTGAAATCAGATGCAGTTACCACTGTTTGTAGTGTTCAATTAAGTGAAGGATTTCAAGGTGATAAAAGCAAAGCAAAATATATTTTAAATTTATTCTACATAAATGTATTTAGTTTTAGCTTGGGTGAAGGACCTATTACTAATAAAAGGCAAGATGAGGTTCTTCATTAGCTGGAAGGAGGTGTCTCCAAACCACTCGTTTTAAAAATGAATTTGAGTCAGCTTCATTTTGAGAATTTACCAAATTATTTAATTACACACAGTGCAATGGTTAAAAAGCATGATCTCCAAGGGTAAAATGCTCAAAGATCCAAATCTTACATTTTTAAAATGTTTTTATTTATTTCAAAGAAGAAGGAAGAGGTAGAGAGAGATAGAAACATCAGCGATGAGAGAGAATCATCAGTCAGCTGCCTCCTGCATACCCTCCTCTGGGGATTGAGCCCACAGCCCAGGCATGTACTCTGAACTCCTGGTTCATAGGTTGATGCTCAACCACCGAGCCACACTGGCCAGGGCAAATCTTACTTTTGACACTAACTAGCTCGTTGATCTTGGGCAAGTTGCTCAATCTCCGACCTGTTTCCTCATTTTGGAAATTGTGATAGTGTAATACCTATCTCAGGGTTCTTGTGAGGATTAAAGGAGCCAGAGGATGTATAATAATTAGAACATGCCTATCAATGGTAAATGCTCATAGTTAGCTCTTTTTGTTATTATTCCTTTGTCATCATTGTTATTGCTGCTACGATTTCTACTTTGGCTACCTTCAGAGATGACACCTGTTCTGGGTGTGTGTGAAAGACATTTGTTTATTTGGTAGTAATTTTTAGATATAAAGCTTATTGTGGGTCCAGGCAGAGAAGTGTATTAACTATTGGATACATCCAAAATTGGCCACAATGAAGGAAATCCATAAAATATTCAGCCATTTTTTTCGCAGTAACACCATTCCTATTATGTTATGTGTAAGGAACTATGCCACTTTGAGTAACTGCAGTATCTTTATTAAAATTTGTATATATTGTGTTGGTATTTGGAAACTGAGTAGAGGGATCTTCAATTTCTAAATGGTCCAATGATAATTCCTTTTTGGAAATCTATTTTCCCATAGAAATAATGTCACATGTGACCTTCAGATTCCCAGGCCAACCCAACATGTCTGAATTTGAAAACTGATAATACCATCAAAACTAGCTTCTACGTATAATAGTGTCTCAATAAGAAGAGCACTGAGTGCATCAAGTACTGAAAGATTATGAACACAATGTGGTGGAGTCACATTCCTTCACAATCCTAGCAAGGACTCCCAAGCTTTGGGCAGAGGAATTTCTTCCCTGGTGGAGGCTGAGGACAGGGTGAGCAGTGTGACCTGGTTTCTAGAAGGCAGGAGCGTTTTCTTGGTCTGACTCCTCAGAAGGCTGTATAATATAGTGGTTGCTTTCAAATCTCTGTTCTATCACTTACACAACTTCTGATCTGCAAAATTTAGTTGTAAGTAATGCCTACCATACAGGATTTTTGGGAGGTTAAATGTGTTTATATAAAGCACTTTTAAAATCACCTGGACCATAGATGAGTGCATAGGAAATATTATATATTTACTAGATTTTACTATTCTAATAGAAATAAGCTTCTTTGGAATAGAATAATTTTAGATTGGTAGAAAAGTTGCAAAGATACTATAGAATTTCCATATATCCTTCATCCAGATATGCATAGATGTGGTACATTTGTCACTAACATTGGTACTTTACTATTAGCTAACCTGCAATTCTATTCAATTTCACCAGTTTTTCTGCTAATACCCTTTTTCTCTTCTAGGATCTGATCTAGGATACCATGTTATATTTAGTTTTGAAGTTACCTTTTTTAAGAAACAAAAACAAAATTTTAAGTATGTTTTTTATTGATTTCAGAGAGAGGAAGAGGGAGAATCATTTATTGGCTGCCTACTGCAAGCCCCCTACTGGACTCGAGCCTGCAACCCTGGCATGTGCCCTGACCAGGACTCACCTGACCTGGCTTATAGGTCAACACTCAACCACTTTTAAAAAATATATATTTTTATTGATTTCAGAGAGGAAGGGAGAGAGAGATAGAAATATTAATGATGAGAGAGAATCATTGAGTGGCAGCTTCCTGCAGGTCCCCTACTGGGGATGGAGCCCTTAAACGAAATGTGCCCTTGCCTGGAATTGAACCCAAAACCCTTCAGTCCGCAGGCTGACGCTCTATCCACAGAGTCAAACTGGCTAGGGCTTAAGTTACTTTTAATTGTCATTGAGTCTTCCAGTTCTTTAGTAAATACATTTCTGTGGCCATAAACACATTTTCTGATTAAGTTTTCTGCAGGTCCTCGAAAGGCCAGGTATTTTCCCTGGGAATGAAAAGTCCAGGGATTCATCTTAGCACTGAACTTTATAATTTGAAATAAAAAGAGTCCTATGATAGAGGAAAGAATGGTATGGAGATGAAGTAGAAACAAAAGCATTTTTATAATTTAAAAATGTTTTTACAGAATTAAATTGGGTTTACATACTGTTCACTTTTAATAGATTTAGCTACAAAATGATATCATTCTTTTAAAAATGTTAAAAATTAGTAGAAAGCATACTAACTAAATACTGTACTGGAGATAGAAGCTAATTGGAATGAATTGTAGAAATTGTTTTTTAGTACTTAAAATTATGGTTGATTTAATAAGAAATTATTGTTCCTAATTAGTGTATTTGTTTGTATGTACTAGTTGGTTTGTGGTCATGATTGACTTTTTAAAGTATTTTTCAAGAATACTATATACTAGACTAGTATGTGCCATTGTCATTCTAAATGATCACAAATGCCTAAATTTTATATCAAAGTTGTCATTTTGTGTAAACAGAAATTTATCAGTTAGGTTGCACATCATGAACTTTACTTTTAAAAAACCTTATCTTTTCTGCCCCAGCAGTAGTTTTTGGCAATTAGTCATGGGTGGCAAAGAAATTAATTTTGAGTTGGTAGTATTTGGATGAAAATGTTTTCATTGACTATGGTATGTATTGAGGAGTACTGCCAGTAAACTAACTCTCTTGGTGGGTGGAAATCCCCTAAAACTTCCAGAAAATTAGTAAAGGGGTGAAGTTAAATAACTTCAGTTGTTTCCACTTATCAAGAGCTGCTTATGACCTTGGACAAATCACCAAACTTCAAAGGACCTTGGTTTCTTCATTAGTAGAATTAGGAGATTTGACTAGATATGTGATTCTATAGTTTATTTCTGAGATTTGAAAGACCCTCTTATTTAATAAAAATCTGTAAGACCAAGTTGCTTGTCTTAGACTTTTATAAACCAACACTAGTCACTAAAGGTAGACACGAATCAATTTGTTTGAGAGTCACTAGTTGGTTTGATACTTGTGAATATTTTTGGTAATTAGCATGTTTTATCATACCTGCTTTTTAAGATTTTGTTAGTTGCTTTCTATGCCTTGACTTGAAGCAGTGTGAAATTCAAACTTTTTGCTCTCATATCCCCTAACCAATTTTTAAAAATAGTTACTCCTTCATACTTAAAAGAATTTGAAGCCTAATATGTATGCAGAGAGGGCAGAGCAATAGTGAAAAGCTGGGTGAGTTTTTACCAACTAAGCACACTTGTGTACCAGCACCCACATCAGGAAAGTGAACATTACCAGCCACTTAGAAGATCCTTTATTTGCTCTTCTGGTCACTTACCACTCTGCCTTTTAACATCACAGATTTATTTTGCCCACTTTTGTGCTTTATACAAATCCAGTCCTACTGTACTCCCTTGTGCAGCATTATGGATATGAAATTTATCTATATTGTGTGTAGATGTAGATCAGGGATGGGAGCATCCGGCCTGCGGGCCATATAAGGCCCGTGAAGTCATTTGGTCTGGTCCTGCCAAGGACTCGAAGTTCAATAAATCTCGGAGCGTTTTTAAAAAATTCTTTATTGAAAGTTTTACATATGTCAAGAAGCTTTTTTCATAGCAACATAAATTTATATTAGTGCATCAAAAATATCCAAATGGCCCTTGGCAGAAAAAAGTTTCCCTGTTCCTGTTGTAGACTATTCCTTCTCATTGCTATATATTCTGTTGTGAATATATCACTATATATCATTCTGTTGCTAATGGATATGTAGGTAAAGTCTCAGTTTTTGAAGAATGTCTTTTGTGACCTTGGGGTAGGCAAAGTTTTCTTAAACACGACTTTTGAATTTGTCCTAGAGTTTTAAGTAGAGAAAGAATAGGAGAAATGGTTTATTTTAATGTGAGCATCTGCATTTTTTAAATGTTAATATATAGTAAAATCTTCTACTCTGTAAATTTCAGGGAAAGGGTCAGTATTTATAACCAAATCTTCTAGGTAACAAGTTTTATGATTTCAGAACTATTTTTGGTAGAATTCCTTCAAAAGTGTCAGGTAGTTTCTTGCCTATTTTGACTAGTAGTTATAATAGTGAATAAAAGTGGTAATGGAGGGTGACATTGTCTGTTCCCTTTATTAAAGGGAAAACTGAACATTTGTCCACTAAATATGTTTGCCTTAAATTTTTCCTAGTTACTCTATTAGCTTACAGAAGTTTCATTCTATTAATGACTTAGTAAGAGCTTATATCATGAATAATATTGAATTTCATCAAATGCTTTTCCTAATCTTGAGTCAAAGTGTATTGATTGATTTCCTACTGTTAAATCAACTTTGCATTCCAGGAATAAATCCAGTTTGGTTATTACCACATTTTTTCTTTTTATTTGCTTAGAAATTTTGGATCTTTGTTCTATTTTATTTTTGTTTTTTTGTTTGTTTGTTTTTTCTTTTGTAACGGTCCTTGTCAGGTTTAGGTGACCTTGTAAAATGAGCTAAGGAATATACCTATTATTTCTTGTTATTTTTTAGATAACACGTATTATAGAGATCTTATGCTATTTGTCTTTCTGTCTTTTTTTAACTTAGTGGAATGCTCTCTAGATGCATTCACGTAGTCACAAGTGGCAAGATTTCATTCTTTTTTTTTTTTTTGACTGAATATTCCCTTGTATATCTATGCTACATTTTCTTTATCCATTCATCCATTGATGATTCTTAGGTTGTTTCCACAATTTACCTGTTGTAAACAATGCTGCAATGAACATGGGTGTGTATATATCTTTATGAATTACTGTTTTCTTTTTCTTTGGATAAATACCCAGAAGTGGAATTGCTGCATCATATAGTAGTCCTATTTTTAATTTTTGAAGAATTTCCATACTGTTTTCCATAGTGGCTGCAATAATTTATATTCCCACCAACAGTACACAAGCCTCCCTTTTCTTCATATCCTCACCAGCACTTGTAATGCTGGCCTTGTAAAACGAGTTTGGAAGTCTTTTCTCTTCTGTTTTTTTAATGAGTCTGAGAAGGATTCCTATTGGTCATTCTTTCTCCTTACTAGTAGTCAGCCTGTTCAAATTTTTTATTTCTTCAGTATTCATACTTGGTGAGTTGTATGTTTCTAGGAATTGGCATATAATTGTTCATGTAGTGTCATGATTCATTGTAGTCTTATTTTTTATATTTTTGTGAGATCTTTATGTCTCCTGTTTGTTAGTTTGTTAGTCCTCACCCAAGGACATTTTTCCTTTGATTTTTAGAGAGAATGGAAGGGGGAAGGAGAGAAAGAGAGGGAGGAGGGAGAGATGGAAGGAGGGAGATAGACACCAATGTGAGAGAGACATTGATTGGTTGCCTCTCTTATGAGCCCGGGATCGAGCCTGCAACAGAGGTATGTGACCCTGAACAGAATCTAACCCAGAACCCTTCAGTCCTTGGGCCGATGCTCTATCCACCAAGCCAAACCAGCTAGGGCTCCTGTTTTATTTCTGATTTTATTTATTAGAGTCCTCTTTTTTTTTTCTTGGTGAGTCTAAAGGTTTGTATTATTTTTATCCTTTCAAAGAACCAGCTCTTAGTATCATTGCCCTTTTCTATTGTCTCTTTCATCTCTATTTTATTTCCTTTCTCGTTTTAGTTATTTCCTTCATTCACATTTTGGGCTTTGTTCTTTTTTCTAGTTCCTCGAAGTTTAATTTTGTTGTTTGAAATGGTTCTTCTTGATGTAGGCATTTATTGCTATGAACTTTCCTCTTAGAATTGCTTTTGCTGAATATATAAATGTTGGTATGTTGTATTTTCATTTGTCTCAAGGTATTTTTTTATTTTTTTTTATTTTTGCTTTTACTTTTATTTAGATTTATTTTATGCTGAATTTACTCCCGGGCCATAAGGTTTTGTTTCTTCAGTTTCTTCTGAGGTATCTGTTTCTTCTGTGCCAGCTCCTCCTCTGGTTTGGGAACGATCTGCTCCTTCTCAGTGAGGATCAGCTCAGTGTGGCAGGGAGAGCTCCTGTGTGGGGTAATCCGCCCCTGAGCTCTGTAGGTTCTAGGCCGCGTCTTGGGCGCTTTGTTCACCTGAATGTGCTCGATGACCAAAGAGTTACATCTAAACCCTTAAGTTCAGTGCTCTCGGCATTTTTCAGCATGTGCAGCAGAAATTCAGCACTCTTTTTGGGCCACCGGCCCTGTGTCCAGCCCCACTGTTTTCCCTGGGCGCACCTCCTAAAGCTACCATTGTAACGGCACGCACTGCTTCTTTAAGGTGACGTCCTTCAGATACTTGGTGGCTTTCCGAATATGCATGCCCTTGATGGCCTGGGCAGTTTCATGCGTGTTCTTGAAGTGAACTCGGAGATTGGAGCCTCTTGACTTGCATGATTTTGTGGGGTTTTCTGGGTCTAGCGAATAGCAAACCATCTTCAGAGGTCACCTATGGCCGCTTTGTGGAAGAACTCAAGGTATTTTTTTTAATTGTCTTTTGATTTCTTCATTGATTCATTAGTTGTTCAGTAGCATGTTGTTTAACTTCCACATATATGTGACTTTTTCAGTTTTCTTTTTGTAATTAATGTCTAGTTTTATATCATTGTGGTCAGAAAAGATGATTGATGTTTTGGGTTGTTTGTTTTTACAACTGTTTGATAAATTATATATTTATAAAAATTTGGCCATTATATATTTGGATATTAACCATGTATCAAAGCTGTTCTTTACAATCTTCTCCCATTTGATTGGTTGCCCTTTTGTTTTGGTTTCTTTTTGCTGTGCAGAAGCTTTTTAGTTTGATATACTCCCATTCACTTATTTTTGCTTTTACTTCCATTGCCTTTGTGGTCAAATTCATAAAATCCTCTCTAAGAACAAAGTCCACCAGTTTAGTTCAGTACCTATGTTTTCTTCTGTGTAATTTGTTGTTTCAGATCTTATATTTAGATCTTCAATCCATTTTGAGTTAACATTTGTATATGGAGACAAACAGTATATTTTATTCTTTTGCATTTGACTTTCCAATTTTCCCAGCACTATTTATGAAAGAGGCTCCTTTATAAAAAAATTATTTGCCCACATAAATGTAGATTTATTTCTGGGATCTCGTTTTATTTACTCATTCATCAGTTGATGGGCATTTGGGTTGTTTTCACTTTTTGACTATTACAAATAATGCTGCCACGAACATTCATATACAAATTTTTGTGCAGACATGTTTTTATTACTCATGGATCTTTTTTATTCTTGATGCTGGGTATATGTATCTTTTTCCTCTCCTTTAAAAATAATCTTACTAGAGGTTTAGCAATTACAGAAATTTTTCTAAAGAACCAATTGTATGGGTGTTCTTCTATTTTTTTAATATCTGCTTTTATGTTAATTATTTCCTTTTATTTCTTTAGGGTTTATTTTTATAACTTCTTAACAGGGGTAGTTAGGTATTAATTTGCCCCCTTATTTCCTTCCCAACATTCATATAAAACCAGTTTGAAGCATTGCTTTACCAGCATCCCTTAACTTAAAAATACTTTTTAATGTTTTTAATAATTTTTTGAGAGAGAGAGACATCAATTGCTGCCTTTTGCACATTTTCCCCTCCCCTCTCCTCGACTGGGGATCAAACCAGTGACCTTAGTGCATGGGACAATGCTCAACCAACCAAGCCACAGAAGCTGGGCAGCATCCCATAATTTTTTATATGTAATATTTTCATTATTAATTTTACATTTTCTTATTTTCATTGTAATTTTTTCTTTGATCAATGGGTTATTTGAAAATGTATTTTTTTAAATTCCCAGTAATAGGAGAATTTTCTAACTCTGCATATTTGGTAATGGTTTCTGGTTTTATCACAACTTCCTTAGAGAATTTTCATTGCGTGATTTTAAGAAGTTTTAAAACTTCTTGAGATTTACTTTTATGGCTTAGCATGTGGTCAGTTTTTTGTAAATATGCAAAGTGCTTGAAAAGCATATATTCTGCAGCTGTTTGGTGTAGTATTATATATTGTTAATTGTGTGTATTTGTGTCCTCACTGATTATTTTGTCTGCTTATTCTTTCAATTACTGAGAGATGTCTTAAAATCACCCACAATGATACTAATGTTTGTCTATTTCTCCTAGTAGTTCTGTCAACTTTTGCTGTATATATAATTTGAGGCCATTCTATCAAGTGCATGCAAATTTAGTTAATTATAGTGTTCTGGTGACATAAACATTTTATTATTCTTAGTATGACTCCTTTAACTCTAGTGATGCTTTTCTTATTTTGTCTGAAAACAATTTAGCTCTATACTATCTTTACTTTGGCTAATGTTTACATGATGTATTTTTCTATCCTTTTACTTTCAACCTTTCTGTGTTATATTTTACATGAGTCTCTAGAAAGCAACATGTATTTGTAGATATTTAAAAATCTAACCTGATAATATTTTTCTTTTTTGGAACATTTAATTCATTTATATTTAATGTAACTAATATACAGCATCACATTGTTGCCCCTCCCATTCTGTATTTTTCTCTTCATTTCATTTGAATTATTATTTTATGTCAGTTTTTCCGTTATTGATTCAGATAGCACATATCCATTTTAATTCTTTTTATGATTACCTTCACTTACCAGAGTCTAGTATTGGTACTTTTACCTTCTTCCTGGTTGAAGCAAGAACATTAAAAATACCTTAATTCCATTTACTCACCTTCTGATATAGTTACTATTGTACTGTGATTTAATTTTCTGTATATATGTATATGTGTATGTATGTATGTGTGTATAATATTCACAAGTTGTATAGATTTACTGTATATAACTTAATAGTATACATTTTAATTCCCTTAAGACATTATTTTATACAGTATTCCATTAGATTTTTTACATGTTTACTTCTGCATCTGTAACCTTTCATTTTGGGTCAGTTTTCTGTTGCTTTATGATTTCTTAGTAGGGGTGTGCTGGATGTGAACTCTGCTTTTATTTGTCTGAGAATATTTCACTTTTATTCTTGATGGATATTTTCTCTGCAAGACAATACAAGGTTGGCAGTTGTTTTTCTTTCTGCTCCTTAGAGATACCATTACACAGTCTTTCAGCTTCCATTTTTGTTGTTGAGAATTAAGCTATCCATCTGTTGCTTTGAAAGTAATTTTTTCTACCCTTAGGATGCTTTTAAGTTTTTATTTTTCGATTTTCACTTAGGAATTCATTTAGATTCTTAAATTTGTTGTTTGACATCTTACATTGTTTTTCAGCCATTCACATAATGTTTCCGTCTCTTCTGGGATTCCAATTAACTGTGCTGGATGTTAGACATCCTCACTTATAACCTCATGTTTCTTACCCTCTCTTCATTCTGAGCTTTTCCTCCTGACCTATCTTCTGATTCACTGTCTCAACTGTGTCCATTGGCTGTGAACCTCTTCATTGAATTCTTATTTTCAGTTTTTGTATTTTTCAGTTACAGAATTACTTTTTGCTTCTTTTAGAAATCTGTGCCACTTTTTTATACTTTCTGCTTAATTCCTGATATCAAGTTTGGTTTTCGCCTCCTTGAACATAGTAAACATAATTTAAAATCTATGTTTGATAATTCTAATATATGGAGGGCCTGTGTGTCTCTTTTTGTTGTTTCTACAGCTTTTAATCTTGTTCTCGTCTCCTCATGTGCCTGATTGTCTTTGTGTGCTGAAAATTTGTTTAAAAACCCGTCTCAGATCAAGAATGTCTTCCAGAAAGGAATTTTTTTTAGTGACATCTCCTTGAAGAAATCCAAGATTACTTAGTCTAATCTCCACTTATTAGTTGGGCCAATCAGATGATTCAAGGCCAAGTTGCGTTCAGTGTATGGCCTGATTAATTTCTGGTTCACCCCTATTTCTGAGGTGCAGACCAGACCTTCAGGTTCTTAACCTGAAGGTAGGAGAAGAGGATTTTCCTTTTGTTCCTCTCTGCCTGTCAGGCTGTCAGATATAGTTTAACCTCTTGTTTCTTCAAAAATGCTTGGCTCACCTCTCTGAATTCCAGTCCTTTAATGGCTATGGCGCAGCTTTGTAATCAACCCCATTAAAATTTAATAATTAGAAATCAAGGGGAGCCGTGGGGACCCCTAATGGTTTGCCAGAGATGCAACTAAAGTTCCTCTTCCTAGTTTTCTCTAAAGCCAAAACCTCAGTAAAGCATTAGCCATCCACTCTGCTGTTGCCAGCTTTGCCTTAGGTACCAGAGGTGCCTGACTGGGAAGTAGAACAGGGTGGTTCAGGCAGTCAGATGAGTTTTCTGTTAGTATCTAGCAACAGAAACTTCATTTGCTGAAATTTCAGATAGTTAAGATGTATAAATGGCTGCATTCTTTTTTGTGACCTTATGTTCACACTGCCTTCTTTAAACCTTTCACAGTTTGAATTTTACCTCTTTGGTCTTTTCTCTTTTTAGGACAGTGTCTTCAGCCTTTTCTTCAAGTATTTTTTATCATGAATTATCACATGTCAAACTGGACAACTCATCATAGTTAAAGTTTCACCAGTTGACAAATTGGAGGTAAGGAGTGTATATTTGTATGCTTGTGTTTTTGTAAAATATTAAAATCTTTTTTGAAAACTAATCCATGTTGTTATTGATATCACCTCACTCCATTATCCCCATCCCTTTTGTGCATTTAAGAGCAGGGAAAAGATGTTCAGGTGATTTCATGTTTAAGAGTTAGGCCCTAAGTCAAGACTCTAAGCAAGTTTTTTGTACAATTAACTTGTTATTAGAAAGCTCAGCAGCAAATGGAAGGGTAACTCAGGAGTTGATTTTGAATAAAGGACACTAATCAATCCTAGCTAGGTCCCAGATCCCCAGTGGGTGGAGCTGGTGGAGCTTGAAAGACTTGCCCCATGGGGTAACTGGGTGTACATGCAAATGCTGGTCTTCCAACTTCCTAGTTTTTATTATAATTTTTCTTATTCTTAGATATGTGTTCAATAACTGAGTTATATAAATGATAAATATGGTATTATGAACAAATCAAGGTATATTTTTAAAAATGTAGCATAATTCTTTCTTTGAGCCAAGAAAGGCTATTTAATAATATCAGCTTTGATTTTTAGATAGCTTGTTTTGCCACCTTGTAAAGATGTTACCATTCTTTTTAACAGCTGTTTTCTAGTATAAAAACATATGTGGGTGTGTGTTTTAACGTAAACACTGGACAAGATGTTATGAGGCCTGTTTTATAATCTTGACTTCTAAGCAAGTTTATAAATCCCTCTAGCCTTCATTTACCTTCCCGTATAAAACAAGGTTGAGTTCCGAGAAAGCTTGGCACTATTGACATTTGGGCCAGATAATTAGTTGTCAGGGGCTGTCTTGTGCACTGTAGGGTATTTACCATTGTCCTTCGCCTCTGCCCACTAAATGCCAGTAGCGACCCTTCCCAGTAATGACAACCAAAAATGCCATCAGACATTGACAAATGTGCCTTGCAGGGCAGAATCAACCGTAGTTCAGAACTCCTGGGTTAGATGATGTGTAGAGTTCCTTCCAGTTTTATAATTTTAATGGAGGCCCAGTGCACGGATTTGTGCATGTCTGGGGTCCCTTGGGGTGGCCCCAGCCCCCGAGCCTTGCAGCCCCTCCTTGTACCCTGCCTTGGCCTGGCACCGCCCCCCTCACCTGCTTCACCATCCTGCCTGTGGGGCGAATGATTGGCCCACCTGGCTCCCTCAACACCTGGGAGCTGGGTGGCACCACTCTCTCCTGCTCACACCCACTTTAGCCTGGCACTGCCCACTCACCTGCTTTACCATCCCGCATTCCTGCTCTTGCCAGGGCCCATCAAGGCTGGCAGTGCCGTGTCATCAACACCCGCCATGTTCTGCACCACCCCCTGGTGGTCAATGCATGTCATAGTGAGCAGTCGAACTCCCAGTTTTGAATGATTGCCTGAGGGGACAATTTGCATATTAGGCTTTTATTATATAGGATACTTTTTATTTATTTTATTTTTCTTTGCACCAGAGCTTAAATATCATCTCTTCCATTAATCTTTACTCAGTGCTCATTTTCCTTGTCCTATCTTAATTGTTTCTTCTTCTGAAAATGCGTTATAGGACTAAACCCTACTCTATTAGGAATAAGGATTCAGGAGTATTGTCAGGCTAGATATTGTTAAAGAAATGATTATCAGTGGCATTTTTATAAATCTTTTATGCCCTGACAGTAGACCACAATTTGTGATCTTGAATCTCTAGGTAAATGACACTAATAACTCATTTTTAAAAAATCATTTAGAAGGCAGGAACCTCAAATAGAATGTGAGGGAGCTGCACAAAGCACAGCAAGGCTGCATTTGGAAAATGTCACATAAAAATTTATAACGGCCCAGCCAGCAAGGCTCAGTGGTTGAGGGTCAACTTGTGAATCAGGAGATCATGGTTCGATTCCCAGTCAGGGCACATGCCCAGGTTGCCAGCTTGATTCCCAGTAGAGGGGCGTGCAAGAGTCAGCCAATCAATGGTTCTTTCTCATCATTGATGTTTTCATCTCTCCTCCCTCTTCCTCTCTGAAATCAATAAAAATATATTTTTAAAACGTTATATAACAAAATTGTTTCAACTTTCATATCCAGAAGTTTCTCAAATAACTCCATTTTATTAATTCAAAACTGCTATCCAGATAAAAGTAAAAGGATGCTAAATATTTTTCTTACGTAACCTAGACTATATCACCATATTCTAAGTCGGTATTTTGCAAAGCAATCCACAGCAAGAAATACATTATAATCATGATCTAGAACACATACATCCCTCAGAAAAGTTTTTTTAAATCAGTATTTACCATTACTATGTGTGAAGCACTATATTATATTTATTATTTAAAAAAATACTTGTCATCACCCTATGAATTTATTATATAATTTATTTAGAGGTCACAACCCACCATTTGAAAACCAGTGTTCTAAGTAATCTCTTTATTTAAGTAATAAAATGTGGAGATGATCTGCTTCTGGCATATGTTTCCAACAGGCTGTCCTGTTGTTTTTTTAATAATATCATTTAATAATTGACCCGACAACCAGAACAAATTAGTTTTTCAATTATTTAAAAGTCCTACAAAATATTTAATGTGCACAAGGCACTATAGCTGAAAGGGCATGTTTGGTTTTCATTCTCAAGATTTATAGTGATAAAATCTAGAGGAGAATTAAAATTTAATAAACAATATTTCAAGTGCTGAAAGTGATAACAACACACCATGATTTTTAATAGGCATTTAGGAAGGGTGGAAAGATTGAAAATTTAATGGTAGAGATTAACATGAATGTGGGGTGGATTTTGCATTGTCATGTGTTAGAAGATTGGAAAAAGCAATTACATATGATAGAAGACAGCATTCATGTAGGTGCATAGTACTTCTTGCTCATGCTTGAAGTTCATTTATTGGGTAATGTTTAAAGTAAAGTAATAGAAATTAAGATTAAAAAGAATAGTAAAGTGCTGAAATTATATAGTATAAATAAGATACGTTATTTTAGCTCTACTGTGGTTATAAAATGAAGTGGAGTTAGGAGATTAATTAGAAACTTATGTGCATGATGGCTCTGCTATAAGCCAATATTTGCCCTAAAATGATAAAGTTAACATTGAATTACTAGGTTTACCGGGAATGAAGATGGTTTCTAAATGATGGGAAGAGAAAGTGCTCACTTGTCAAAATAACCCAATAAAGGTGCTACTATTCTATATATAATTGTTCTCCATAGAACAGATATGGGTTATATAATAGTATTTTTAGAAAAGTGATATGCTCTTTTAGCTGTGCAATAGAAAATGTTAGTTGCCTGATAGGTCCAGGCTCATCCTTTCTTCTCTAAAAAGAATTGGGGTGCTTAGGATAGTAAGTCACAACCAGATGTGCTGCATAAGCCTTAAGAAAATGAGTGGTGGGCTATCTTCTTTAATAATATATATCTTTATTGATTTCAGAGAGGAAGGGAGAGGGAAAGATAGAAACATCAATGATGAGAGAGAATCATTGATTGGCTGCCTCCTGCATGTCCCCTACTGGGGATCAAGCCCGCAAACCAGGCATGTGCCCTTGACCAGAATCGAACCTGGGACCCTTTAGTCTGCAGGCTGACATTCTATCCACTGAGCCAAACCAGCTAGGGCTGGACTATCTTTTTGTCTAACTGCTGCTATAGAAGATATTTGTGACCTACAGGAAAAGACGATTCAGCTTGTGATTATAATTGGGGAAGAACCATCTGCCCTAAAAGTGTGGTCTAGCCTTCTGTCTCCTGTTACATTAAGGCACCAGAGGTTTATAAATTCTTGTCATTCTTCCATGTTGAGTTTGGAAGTTAGCAGAAGGATAACTATCTCATTTTGTTAGACTTCCAGACTACTGAAAAGAAGGTGCTTTCAGAACTGGAGATGTGAATAAGACGCCTATGCCAGAGCTCATGATCCACCTTGAGGTAATTAAAAAAATTTTTTTTACATAGATTTTATTTTTCAGATAAGTTTTAATTTTACAGACAAATTGAGAAGATAATATAGGGAGTTCACATATACCCTGCACCCCATTTCCTCTTATCAGTAGCTTACATTAGCTTGGTACATTTGTTAAAATTAATTAAATAGTACTGAAACATTATTATTCATTAAAGTTCATATTTCAGTTAATTCAGATTTCCTTCGTTTTTACCTATTGTTTTCTGTTTCATGTCTCCTGAGGCTCCTCTTAGCTGTGACCGTTTCTCAGACTTCCCATGTTTTGATGACCATGTCAGGTTTTTTTTGTGTGTTTTAACGTGTATTTAAAATTTTTTCTATTAAATCTTTATTGTTGAAAGTATTACATATGTCATAATTTCCTTTGCATTGACCCTTGCTAGCCTGCTCCCGCCCCCTGCACCAGGCCTTCACCACCATATTGTCTGTGCCCATGGGTTATGCATAAAAGGTCTTTGGTTGATCTCTTCCCATTAGCCACCACTTCCCTCTGAGATTCAACAGTCTGTTCTCTGCTTCTAAGTCTCTGGATCTATTTTGTTCATCATTTTGTTTTGTTCATTAGATTCCACATATGAGTGAGATAGTGTAATACTTACTTTTCTCAGACTGGCTTATTTCGCTTAGCATAATGCTCTCCAGGTCACTCCTTGCTTTCTCAAAGGGTACTAATCCTTCTTTTTAACAGCTGCATAGTATTGCATGGTATAAATGTACCACACCTTTTTTATCTACTCATCTATTGATGGGCACTTGGGCTGTTTCCAGATCTTAGCTATTGTAAATTGTGCTGCTATGAACATAGGGGTGCATACATTATTTCTGATTGGTGTTTTGGGTTTCTTAGTGTTCCTAAAAGTGAGATCACTCGGTCAAATGGCAGTTCCATATTTAATTTTTTGAGGAAACTCACATTTTGTTTTCCATAATGGCTGCACCCATCTGCATTCCCACCAGCAGTGTACTAGGGTTCCCTCTCCTCCACATTCTCACCAGGACTAACCTCTGTCAAACCAACTAGGCCTTAACAATGCTTTTGATGATTCTTTTAATATGAATATTGTTTTGATTCATGTACACCTGTTGAAAATATAAAATAATATGAAATAGATGCAACATTTATGTGACTGTTTGGATTCCACTGTAATGAAAATCATATAGAAAAAAAAAGAAAATCATATAGGATGATTGTTTTAGAAATTATTTGGGGAGAAACCAAGATGGTAGTATAGGTAAATAACCGAACTTACTGACTCACACAACCACTTCAAAACTACAACTAAAAGACAAAATGGACATCATCCAGGCCACAGGAAGGCTGGATGAGTGGAAATTCTACAACTAGAAGGGAAGAGAAAAGCACACTGAAACACAGAGGAGGTGCAGAAGTAAAGTGCCGAGGTACAGAGGCATGCACACAGAAAGGGCTGGCAACTGAGGGCTCGGTTGTCTTTTTCAATCAGGAGGGAGACACAAGCTCCCAGCTGCTCTAAACTCCAGTTCCAGGTGAGACTCTGGGGACCCAAACTCATATGGACTGGACTGTCTGGCATCGGGCCGGAACACAAGGGCAGCTTTTTCTCAGAGGTGCTTGCAGCAATTACTGCAAGACACTGAGACCCCGGGGGCCTCTTAGGACAGGGCTGAAGGATAGCCATTGCTGTTTGCTCCACCCTGTTAACTCCCTGAGACCCCGCCCCACCCAATTTATAACCCTATCCCAGCTGTATGCAGAGGCTTTTGCATATGAATGGCCTGACCCTTTGCAATCTAAAATTACTTAATAAACTGCAGCTGCCTCAGAGAGCCCCAAAACTTCCAAGGCTCCATAGCTACTTGCATTGCTTCACAGCTGGGTCTCATGTGGGTACCTCCAAACCCCAAACAAAGAGAAGGAATATGCATCTCTCTCCATAGCTCCTGCTGGGTGGCCTCAGGCAGAGCTAAATTTGCACCTCCTTGAAGATCCAAGAGCCAATATACCCAGTGATCAGAGTGGGACCATCCAGATTATAACTCCTCAGATCCATAAGGGACACACTCAGGGGGCAGATGCAGTGAGCATCAAAGCCCCACTGAAGCCGAAACTGGTTTGGCTCAGTGGATAGAGTGTCGGACTACAGACTGAAAGGTCCCAGGTTCGATTCCACTCAAGGGCATGTACCTTGGATGCAGGCACATCCCCCGTAGGGGGCGTGCAAGAGGCAGCTGATCGATGTTTCTCTCTCATCGATGTTTCTAACTTTCTATCCCTCTCCCTTCCGCTCTGTAAAATATCAATAAAATATATATTTTTAAAAAAGCCCCACTGAAGCAAGTCCTGCCCCATAAGGGTGCCTCCAGCACAGAAGTTCTTTCATCATAGACACAACTGATCCTCACAGCCAATTGGCCTGGAGGTCAATTCCTCCCAGGGATACCAAAAACAATCAAGGCTTATCTACAACAAGACTGTGCACACAGCCCACAAAGGGGTGCACCAAGGGTGTCTACCTCAGGTAACTGGGGAGGCTGAGCCACTGGGCCCTATAGGACACCTACCATACAAAGCCACTCTTATCAACACAGGGAAGCAGCCAAAATAAAGAGATAAACAGGTCACAAATGACAGAAATAGAGGAAAGCAAACAACTTGATATAGAGTTCAAGAGTTAAGGTTACTCAAGAGTCTTCTAGAAACTTCTGAGAAATGTAGTGATAACCTCAAGGATATGAAAAAGGACCAATCAGAAATTAAGCATTCACTGACTGAAATAAATAATATACAGAGATCCAACAGTAGACTAGAGGATCACAACAATCAAGTCAAAGATTTGAAATACAAAGAAGCAAAAAATATCCAACCAGAAAAGCAAAAAGAATCCAAAAACATGAAGATAGTGTAAGAAGCCTCTGGGACAACTTCAAGCATACCAACATCCAAATTATGGAGGTGCCAGAAGAAGAGAGAGAGCAAGATATTGAAAACCTATTTGAAGAAATAATGACAGAAAACTTCCCCTACCTAATGAAAGGAATAGACTTACAAGTCCAGGAAGTGCACAGAACCCCAAACAAGAGGAATCCAAAGAGGACCACACCAAGGCACATCATAATTAGAATGCTAAGAGCAAAAGACAAAGAGAGAATATTAAAAGCAGCAAGAGAAAAACAGTTACCTACAACTTCCTGCTGATTTCCCAAAAGAAACTATGCAGGCCAGTCGGGAGTGGCAAGAAATATTCAAAGTGATGAGTAGCAAGGACCTACAACCAAGATCACTCTACCCAGCAAAGCTATCATTCAGAATTGAAGGGCAGATAAAGAGCTTCACAGATAAGAAAAAGCTAAAGGAGTTCACCAACACCAAACCAGTATTATATGAAATGCTGAAAGGTATTCTTTAAGAAGAGGAAGAAGAAGAAAAAGGTGGCTGCTTCAAACTAGAGCATGGATGGAACTGGAGAACATTATGCTAAATGAAATTAGCCAGTTAAAGAAAGATAAGTATCACATTAACTCACTCATTTATGGAATATAATGAACAACATAAACTGATGAACAAAAACAGATCCAGAGACAGAAAAGCATTGACTGTCAAACCTCAGAAGGATGGTAGGGGAGGGTGGGGGTAAGGGGAAGAGATTAACCAAAGGACTTTTATGCACGCATATAAGCCTAATCAATGGACACGGACACCAGGAGGGTGAGGGCATAAGTAGTGAAAGGGGGGGGGGGGGGAATTGGAAGGGGTAATGGGTGATGAAGACACATATGTAATACCTTAATCAATAATGAAATTTTTAAAAATTGAAAAAAATAGCTTACAAATTAAAAAAAAGGAATTGTATTTCAGACTACCACATCAATAGCATACCATTAAAACACACTAGACTAGACTAATACTGTACTCTCTATAACAGTGGTTTTCAACCTTTCTAATGCTGCAACCCTTTATTATAGTTCCTCATGTTGTGGTGACCCCAACCATAAAATTGTTTTTGTTGCTACTTCATAACTAATTTTGCTACTGTTAATGAATCATAATGTAAATATCTGTGTTTTCCGATGGTCTTAGGCTCTACAGCAGTGGTTCTCAACCGTTGGGTCATGACCCCCAGGTTGAGAACCGCTAGCAGGGTCACCTAAGACCATTGGAAAATACAGATATTTACATTCCAATTCATAACAGTAGCAAAATTACAGTTATGAAGTAGCAATGAAAATAATTTTATGGTTGGGGGTCACCACAACATGAGGAACTATATTAAAGGGTTGCGGCATTAAAAAGTTGAGAATCACTGATCTATAAGCTTCTCTTTCGAACACATTCCGGGTGTCACTGGTCCAGCAACTATGTCAATGAATAAAGCAAGGCCAGGCCTCAGTGTCTGGGACACTGTAGAAACTAGGCAAAATGGAGAATATATGTCCTTTCTAAACCAGGGAGTGACTGCTTAGCTTCAACCAGATGCTAGATCTGATTTTTCAGAAGAAAGCTAGATATTCAAATTTTTATGTAAAATTTCAGTTTTAAAGTATGGCTTAACTTGTTTTTTTAACTCTGACCAAGCAGATGGGTGGGCTGGATTCATCCCACAGACCATTGGTTTGTAACCTGTAATGCAATTATTTTATTAAGTTAGCTAAAATTCTGGCACAGGTGAACATTCAGGGCCATAACAGCACTGACCATATTTGCTGGGCTCAGAAAAGTTTGTGGAAAGAAAGCACTAGGTATCAAGGTCATTTTCTAGTGTTTGGAGAATTGTAGCATCAATAAAGAGCTCTTGGAGAGTTTTCTCTCTTTGGAAGGAAGAATTCTATTGGGAGAAATTCCCGCAGCTGCTGTGTCTTGTGGTGCTAGCCCTCCTGAATTGGGGGAGGGTGTAGCTGCACTACTGGGGAAGCCTGAGTAATTCCATGCTAAGCATACTATTCTAAGCTCCCAGTCTTCGTCCTGCCTTCAGAAATAAAGGCTTGACCCCACAGACTCTCCTGGGTTTTGTTGCTTTAGAACTGTGTGATTTATGCCTTCTCTATTCTTTCTTGATCTAGGGTTACTGCCTACATAGATCCTCAGTCCACAGCTGTGACCATCTGTGTTTTTAGTGGGGGTGTTTCAAGGGTGTCTCAGGAATTTGGCCACATCCTAGCCTAGCCAGTACAGTTCAGATAGTGCATGAATACTCTGCCTGGTTTTAAGGTGTCAAATCATCACTTATCACTTTAATATTGTATAAAAGCTAGCATCTCGGAGAAATCAAAATGGCAGCATAGATAAACACCTATACTGCTGCCTCACACAACAATTTCAAAACTACAACTAAATGACAAAATGGACATGATCCAGAACCACCGGAAAGCTGGCTGAGTAGAAATCCTATAACTAGAAGGTAAGAAAAAAGGACACTGAGACTCGAGCTGTAGAGGGCAGAGGTGCGGAGACACTGAGATGTGCACACGCAAGAGGAACGGCTGGGCGGCTTAATACGAGGCTGGCTCTCTCAAACCAGAAGGAAACAAAGGCTCCCTGCTGCGCTGAAATTCAGTTCCAGGTGTGACTTGGGGAACCCAGACTCATATGGGAAGAAACTGGACTGTCTGGCAGCAGGCAAAACCCAAGAGCAACTTTCCCTCAGAGGTGTGTGCAGGCAACGCCATGGGGCACTGAGACCCAGGGGAACTGCGGAAGACAGAGCTGAGGAGGCACATGCGCAGAGATGGCTCAAGCAGCTGATCGCTTAGCTGGTTTTATTGTTTCAGAGGGAAACAAAACCTCCTGACTGCACTGTACTTCAGTTCTGGGTGAGACTTTGGGTACCCACACTCATTAAGGGAGAAAATGGACTGTCTGGCAGTGGGCAAAACCCGAGAGCAGCTTTCTCTCAGAGGTGCATGCAGCCATTGCCCAGAGACACTGAGACCCACAGATCTCTTAGGGTGGGGCTGATGGCAAACCAAGACTGTCTGCTCCACCCCGAGACTCCACCCTATCCAAGCTGAGCATAGGAGGTCTGTCAACATAGACACAGCTGATCCTCACAGTCATTTGGCCTGGAGGTCAACTCTGCCTAGTGATATCAACAACAATCTAGGCTAAACTACAATAAGACTGTGCACACAGCCCATAAAGTGGTGCACCAAGAGTGTCCGCCTCAGGTAACTGGGGAGGCTGAGCCTCTGGGCCCTATAGGACACCTAGCACACAAAGAGACTCTTATCAACACAAGGAAGCAGCCAAAATGCAGAGACAAAGAGGCAGGTCACAAATGACAGTAATGGAGGAAAGCAAACAACTGGATATAGAGTTCAAAACCACGGTTATAAGGTTTTTCAAGAATTTCCTAGAAAAGGCCAATAAATTTAGCAAGACCCTCAAAGATATGAAAAAGGATCAACTAGAAATTAAGTATGCACTGACTGAAATAAAAAATATTATAGAGAGACTTAAAAGCAAACTAGAGGATCACAAGAATCAAGTCAAAGATTTGAAATACAAAGAAGCAAAAAACATTCAACTGGAAAAGAAAAAAGAATCCAAAAATAGGAAGATAATGTAAGGAGCCTCTGGGACAACTTCAAGCATACCAACATACGAATTATGGGGGTACCAGAAGAAGAGAGAGCAAGATACTGAAAACCTATTAGAAGAAATAGTGACTGAAAACTTTCCCCACCTGGTGAAAGAAATAGACTTGCAAATCTAGGAAGCACACAGAACCCCAAACAAAAGTAATCCAAAGAGGACCACACCAAGACAAATCCTAATTAAAATGCCAAGGGCAAATGACAGAGAGAGAATATTAAAAGCAGCAAGAAAAAAATAAACAATTACCTACAAGGGAGCACCCATACGACTGTCAGCAGATTTCTCAACAGAAACTATGCAGGCCAGACAGGAATGGCAAGAAATATTCCAAGTGATGAATGCAAGAACCTACAACCAAGATTACCCAGCAAAGCTATCATTCAAATTGAAGGTCAGATAAAGTACTTCACAGATAAGAAAAAGCTAAAGGAGTTCATCACCACCAAAACAGTATTATATGAAATGCTGAAAGGTATTCTTTAAGAAGAGGAGGAAGAAGAAAAAGATAAAGATAAAAAATAAAACAACAAATACATATCTTTCAACAAGTGAGTCTAAAAGCCAAGTGAATAAAAAATCTGATGAACAGAATAAACTGGTGAATATAATAGAATTGGGGCATAGAAAGGGACTGGAGTGACAATTCTCGTGGGGGGGGGGCAAGGGATGTGGGGATGTGGGAAGAGACTGGACAAAAATTGTACACCTATGGATGAGGATAGTGTGGGCAGTAAGGGCAGAAGGTGAGGTGCGAACTGGGTGAAGGGGAACTATGTGGGGGGAGAGGAACAATTCTTATAATCTGAACAATAAAGATTTATTTTAAAAAATAAAACCATTAAGTGTACATTTTAAATTGATAAATTATATCTCAATAAAGATTTTATAAAGAAAAAACTAGCATCTCAGTATAATGTTTCGAGACAAACTCCATGTGTACTTTGCACAGTTGTTGCATACATTGATATACACTTGACCCTTGAATGTGGGGGTTTAGGGGTGCTGACCCCATGCAGTTGAGTATCCGTATAACATTGGATTCCCTCAAAACTTAATTGCAGCCGAAACCAGTTTAGCTCAGTGGATAGAGCGTTGGCCTGCAGACTGAAAGATCCCGGGGTCAGTTCCGGTCAAGGGCATGTACCTTGCTGTGGGCACATCCCCAGTAGGGGGTGAGCAAGAGGCAGCTGATAGATATTTCTCTCTCATCGATGTTTCTGACTTTCTATTCCTCTCCCTTCCTCTCTGTAAAAAATCAATAAAATATATTTTTTAAAAAACTTAATTGCAGTTGTCTTTCAGTATGCATGGGGGATTGGTTCCAGGACTACTCCCCCCACTCCTACCTCCTGCAAATAATAAAATCTGCAGGTGCTTAAGTATACTATCTAATAAAAGAGTAATATGCAAATTGACCATACCTTCACTACACCCACAGGCCACACCCACCAGCCAACAGGAGCAGTGGGCGGGGCCGAGGCGGCTGGTGAGTGTGCGAGGCAAGGGGTGGGGCCACGGCACGCGTGAGGCAGGGGGGCAGGCCACCGCGGCATGTGCGAGGCGGGGGGCAGGGCGTGTGCGAGGCTGCTGAGGCCGCAAGTGCAGGGTGCCCCCGGGGCTGAGCGGTCGCCGCCAGGGCTAAGGCCTGGGCTGGGGGGGGGGGGCAGGGCCAAGGTGTCTGGTGAGCGAGAGGCCCCCGGGGCTGGGCAGTCGCTGGGCAGTCGCCAGGGGCTGGGGCTAAGGCCAGGGCCAGGTGGGCAGGGTCGAGGGGCCCGGGGCAGAGCCAGCCTTCGGCCCCATTGCAGTGTGATGGCTGGGTGCCCAAGGCCTGAAGTTTTGTCCAGCGGTGAGGGGTCAGTAGGACATCCCCTGAGTGCTCCCAGTATGTGTGAGGGGGCAGGTTGGGCTGAGGGATCACCCACCCCCAGTGCATGAATTTTGTGCACCAGGCCCTTAGTTCTATATAATGAAGAGGCAATATGCAAATTGACTGTCACTCTGCCACAAAGATGGTGGCACCCACAGCAGAGGCAGGGGTTTCCATAACACAAGAGGGCTGAGCCCACAGCGGAGGCAGGGTTTCTGTAACACAAGATGGCTGCCCCCACAATGGAGGCTGAGTTCTCCCATAATGAGCCTTAACGAGCAATCAGCAGGGACCTGAGGCTGCACTTCACCCCTGCCCCCATGGGGCTTGACAAGGGGCCTCAGGCCGTGCCTGCCACCAGTAGACCTTGACAGGGGACCTCAGGCCATGCCCTCCACCCTGGTGCCAGGCCTGGGGACCTCAGCCTATGCCCTCTGCCCAGCGGGGCTTAACAAAGGTTGGACCGGCTAGGTATGGATCTAGCCCAGTGTGGGGTGGGCAGTCGGGTCTGGATCTCATGCGATTTTGAGGCACATGTGGGTGGGCGGGGACTTGACTCTGGGTCCCATGGTGCATCCCAGACTCTGAAAGGAGGAAGATTTTCATATACATTTTACTAATTATCTTTCATCTCTGACACTTCTATTATAGAGGAAGGGCAAATAGCAATATTAAAATAGTTCCTCTAATTTCGTGCACTGGGCCACTAGTCATATAATAAAGAGCTAGTATGCAAATGGTCCTTGCACCCTCTCGCCAGGGCTGGAGGACCTGAGGCCATGCCCCTCACCCAGCGAGACTTGACAGGGGATCTGAGGCTGTGCTGGGGAACTTGAGGCTGCTCCCAGTGCCAGGCAGGGGGACCTGAGAGTACGCCGCCCCCCACCCAATTGGGCTTGACGGGGGACCTGAGGCTGTGTCCCCCCCTCTCCCTGCAGGGCTTGACGGGGGTGGAGCCGGCCAAGTCTGGGTCTCGCGTGATTTCAAGGCACGGATGGGTGGGGACTTGACTTGGTCCTGTGGCACTTCCCAGACTCTTACAGGAGGGAGATTTTTATATACATTTTACTTATTTTCTTTTTTCTCTGACACTTCTATTATAGAGAAAGGGCAAATAGCATTAAAATACTTCCTCTAATTAATTCTGTTTTAATGTGCATGAATTTTGTGCACTGGGCCACTAGTCTTATATAAAAAAGCATAGAACAATGCATACAGTCAGCTCTCTGAATCTGCAGATTCCCAACCAAGGATCAAAAATATTGGTTTTTATCTGAGGTAGGTTGAATTTTCAGATGCGAAAGCCAAGGATACATATGGCCAACTATGTAGTCGTTGAAAAAAAATCTGCATATAAGTAGACTTGTGGGCTCAAACCCATGTTGATCTAGGGTCAACTATATGTGGACAAAAATAGATTATATCTTTTGACCTATATCATATCCAAATCTGTAAGATAGTATATGAAAATGCTTCATTTTTGTTGTATTCTATGGGCTTAAATACAAAAACATGTTACTGTAAAACTTGAGTGTTTGGTGTGTGTGTTTAAGATTTTTTTGAGAGAGGATGGGAGAGGGAGAGAAACATCAATGTGAAAGCAAAACAATGATCAGCTGCCTGTTGCGCGCCCCCTACCAGGAATCAAGCCCACAACCCTGGCATATGCTTTGATGAGGAATGGAATGGGACTGCTCAGTGCATGGGACAACGCTCAACCAACTGAGCTACACTGGTCAGGGCTAATTTTAACTCTGTGTGTATAAAAATGTGTGTGTGTGTGTGTGTGTGTGAGAGAGAGAGAGAGAGAGAGAGAGAGAGAGAGAGAGAGAGAGAGATCGATCCTGGGATTTCTTTTTTTCTTCTTTATTGATTAAGGTATTACATGTGTGTCCTTATTCTCCCATTTCCTCCCCACCTATGCTCTTCCATTCATGCCCTCACCCCCTGCTATCTGTGTGCATTGGTTTTGCTTATATCCATGCATACAGGTCCTTTGGTTATTTTTATTAATTTCTGAGAAGGGAGAAAGAGGGAGATAGAAACATCAATGATGATGTCATATCCTTTACCCCTAAATGCTTCATTACCTAATTCAAGTCAGTAAATCCAGTAATTAATAGAATACTTTTTCTGATCTACCATCCACATTTCAATTTTTTCAAATGATCCATTCATTTTTAAAAATATTTTCCCCACTTAGTATAGGATTCAGTCTAGGATCAGGTATCCAATTTAGTTGTCAATGGTTCTTTCTCCTTTAATCTCTGATATTTTTCTAGCCTTAAATCTTTTGTGACACTGGCATTTTTAAGATGACATTCGCACCATATCCTTCTCTCTACATTTTTAAAATAGAACATTTCTCATTTGGGGTTTGTCTGTTTCCTTATGAGCCATTTCAGGTTATGCATCCATGACTGGAATGCTATAAAGTGATATGTTCTTTTTGGAGTATCACATCTGGAGGTGAACGCTGTCTATCTGTCCTTTATTGAAGATGTTGCTCAATTTATCCATTGTATAGTTAAAAATTTCCCCCATGCAATTAATAAGCAACTCTTTGGGGAGATACTTTAAGACCACTTATATACCCTACTCCTAATTCATATTTCCCCCTAGATTTATTAACCATCGGTGATTTTTGCTTAAAGCAGTTTGTATACTATGATAGTTACAAAATCATTTTTCCAGCTCTAGCACTCTGCATGTTTACCAGTTGTATTCTACTCTAAGCAAAAGCTCTCCCTTCTCCATCTATATAAGTGTATATTTTTAACTATTATTGATATGGACTTACGGGTTCCTCTCTTCTATAGGCCTGTAATCCATTACTATCCTTAATTATTTTGGTGCTTAAACTGTCACAGATTTGGCCAGTGGGAGCCTCTTTAAGCTGACTCACAGATCTTGTGACCAGCTCCCATTATTTTTTGAGTACTTCCTCACTCTCTGGCATAACAGCTAATTTCAGGTGGAGCTTCAGTTTTATGAGACCTACACAAGTGGCTTCAGTACAGTGTTTGCTTCTCCTGTGAGGATAAGCACAGCCTGCTGTGGTAGCACAGTGGAGAGTACTCTAGCCCAGTGTAGGAGGAGAGGCAAGGCAGTAGGACTAAAGAAGCGAGGGTGGTTATTGGAAAGTGCCAAAATATAGGATATAGGATATCAGTATGACTTGGGGAATCAGAGGGGAGGGAGGACAATAGAAAAGTGTCTCAGGCAGGTAGATGGTTGTGGGATAATGCCCTGAGAAAAGGCGGTACAGGACATCTATGCAGAGGATGGAGACAAGACCAGATTTGCATCTAAGAAAACACTCTAACTGTGATGTGGAGGAAGGCAAGACCTATGGAGAGACCAGCAGGAAGTTGATGAGAATCATATTCATACATGCCCTGAATAATAGTAACTAATGCTTCCTGACTTATGACTGTTTTCCATTTAAATTCTACTACTGTTATTTCCATTTTACAGATGAAGCTTCAAAGTTGTAAGGATTGAATATATTTTGTACAGACTAATAAATGCCAGAACCAGGATGTAAACCATGACCCACTTGATCTCACACACTGTTTAGTTAGTTGTGCAAGAACAGGAAGTCAAGGATCACACCCTGATTTCTAATTTTGTTAACTGAGTGGTAACATTCATGGAGAGGATAGAAAGCCTTTGGGGAAGGGCTGTGGTAAGGCGTTCCTTTTTGGACATAGTGACTGATGTCTTTGATATATCCTTATGGTGCTGTTTTAGGCAGTTGGTTATATGTCTGGAGTCTTGGAGAGAGTATGATGCTTAAGATATCAAGTTGGGAATCATCAGCCTTTAAAAGTTTTTGAAACTTTAGTAGTGGGTGTACTCGCTGGGCAAAAACAGGTAGAATAAGAAGTGGCAGTTTAGGGCAGAAACAAGGGAAACATAAACGTGATAGGAGGGAAGAAACCATGCTACTGTGGTATCACAGAGACTGTGAAAAGGAGTGGGATCAGTACTGTGTGATGCTTCAGAGGTCAAGGGGCATAGGGACCAGAAGATATATCATCTGGATTTAGAGGCAGAGAGATGATGGAGAGAGTATTTCAATGGAACAGTGAGATGAGTCACATTAGAACAGACTAAGGAATGAATTGCATGCAGGGATCGGTATAGTACAAGGTGGTCAGAAGGCCCATGTATGTGCGCACTGGAAGTGATCTATATTCTTCACCCACATTTTACTTTTTCCCTCATGTTCCTTAGACATCTTTTGCATAGATGGTTAGAAACCATTAAGCAGTCCCTAATGGCTCTTTATACTGATGGTTAGGCAGAGTCTTATACATAGGAGCTTTGTGAACACCTTGTAGATACAAGGAGTACATAACTCTTGATAGTCTTGGTTTGGAAAGAAGAGGAGACATCTAGATGCCCAGTAGAAGTCAACAGATTGCATGCAAAATGAAATTCTGTACCTATAATGAAAGTCAAATTAAAGGTTCCATAAAAAGTCAATAAATTTATTTTTAATTATCTACTTAATTATAAACCAGCAAAAGTAATTTGGTATTTTATTTAATTATTTTTAACTTTTAAAAAATTGACTTCAGAGAGAGCAGAAGGGGTAGGGTGAGGGAGAGAGATACACACATCAATGTAAGAGAAAAACATTGATCAGTTACCTCCTGCACACACCCTGACCGGGGATCAAACTGGTGACCTTTCTGTGCACAGGATGATGCTCAAGTAACTGGGCCCCACCAGCTGGGGCAATATTTTTTATGTAAAATATTCTGTGTAGTAGTCTACATTGCTTTAAGTAATGATATGATTTACAGTTCTGGGACCTATTTGCAAGAAATAGAAGATTTGGTGTGGGATAACTCTCCTTTATATGTGTAGTTTAGACCTGTGTCTTATAATTATCACTTCCATCGAATATCACTTATGAAGATGCAGGTGATTATTTCTCATTCTTAAAAATATTTGACTAGTGACTGAACACAGAAATATTATGAGATTGTATGGTTTACACTGTATGGGTTTTTTGTTTTATGTGTTTTTGACTTTTGAAAATGGGAAGTTGCCTGGTTGGTGTGGCTCAGTGATTGAGCATTGACCTGTGAACCAGGAGGTCATGGTTCGATTCCTGGTCAGAGCACATGTCTGGAGTTGCAGGTTTGATCCCCAATAGAAAGTGTGCAGGATGTAGCTAATCAGTGTTTTTCTCTCATGGATGTATCTCTCTCTCTCTCTCTCTCTCTCTCTCTCTCTCTCTCTCTCTCTCTCTCTCTCCTCCCTTCCTCTCTTTAAAAAATCAATAATAAAAATAGTAAAAAAATGGGAAATAATAAACCCTGGCCAGTGTGGTTCAGTTGGTTGGAGCGTCTTTCCATACATAAAAGATGGCAGGTTCAATCCCCCATTAGGGACTGTGTGGGAGGCAACCAGTTTGTTTCTCACATTGATGTTTCTCTCCCTCAAAGTCAATCCTATATAGTAAAAAGCTAATATGCAAATCAACCGAACTGTGGAATGACCAGTCACTATGACATACACTGACCACCAGGGAGCAGATGCTCAACATGGGAACATGAATGTCATGCACCGGGTCTTTAGTTTTTAATTAAAAGGGAAATAAGGATTTAAAAGTAGGTTGGTTAATTGTCCCTTGTGCTGCTAGTTGATTTATGGTTTCATTATTACTGCACGAGTTGCCTTATTTACATGGGTGCTTAACTAGTGTCAGTATGCTTGGGGGTCCATTTCCTCTGCTTAAACTTAATCCCACATTCTGCCATTTTAGCACCTGTGCCAGTGGCATCAGAGCTAGGTGAAAGCCTAGCTAGGAAGGTGTGACTATTGATGGGCCACCAGCATCATTTTTTAAAAGAAAGGATTGCATACTTACAATTTTTTTTTGCCTAGTTATTTCATTTAGATATTGGGCTTCCTTCACTCAGACTTCAAATTCAAACCTTTTGGCTTCAAAGTACAGGGAGAATATCAAGGAAAACGGGATAAGCATGCTTTGTAGTGATATTATCAAGTCCTTGTATTCTTATTTTATTATTTCAGACATCAAAATAATTGTGCTGCTTTAGAGAAGTGATGTGATAGCCCTTAGGAAAACATGAATAATATATATGTAGGATTTCTCAAGACTGGAAAAGTATGGTTGCCAAATAATATTAATATGTATTTTTAATATAACAACTTTTTTTGAACAATTAACTGAAATTGAAGTTGGGGGGGGGGGGTTGGCTTTTCTTACTTGTGTTTAAACCAGTCATGACAATATTACATCAGAAAACTTTTTGGCTGGGTTGAATTTGTCAATTTCCCAACCTTCCATTTTAATATATTAATGGTTTCTCTTTGAATAAAATGAAATATGTAATTAAATTTAACCATACCTTAATTTCTTTTAATAGAAAATGACTGCGGTGTTGGAAGACCATTGCTATTGGAAAGCCGGTTAGCATCCATTTCCTAAGAGAAACTTGACCACCATTTGCTCTGGCATGGCGCAAAGCAGTCCACAGCTTGATATGCAGGTTCTCCTTGACCTCCGACAACGTTTCCCTGAGATTCCAGAGGGTGTGGTGTCTCAATGCATGTTACAGGTAGATTACCCACCAATGATAGTGATATTATTTTACCTTATTAGATAGAGCTGGCTTTGTGTTGTGGCAACTAGAACTCTGTTAAATTTTCTTGTGTAGGGGGCAAGGGTGACAGAGCAGGATTTCTCAACTTTTGTGTTATCAACAGTTTAGATTGGATAATCTTTGTTGTGGTGGTAAAAAAAAATGTAGCAAATAAGATTCTCCTCATATATCAATTGCTTGGGCTGTGTCATCAGTCCCCAAAACTATAAAATTGAATTTTGAGTCTCAAATTTATAACTTGCTGGGCTACATACTTTTGAGTCTATTTTTGAATGTTTGTAGAGTTCACTCTCTTTCTTACTGTTTTTCTACTTAGTAAATGCCACTAAGGCCACTTTCTTTAATCACATTCCTTTTGTCTTGTCTTCTAGTGAAATAAAGATCTTTTATCTCTGTTAGACCATGTCTTCCCCCTCAAGAGGCAGTAGATTTTTATATCATCCTTCAGAAGATCTCAGTGTTTGGGGTTGTACCATTTCCCTATTTAGTTGACATTTTGGAACAGCACTTCTGTCTTTTCCACTGGATTCCTTCACACAATCAGTTCAAACTCTACCTTACTATAGTATGAGTGGCTCAGGATATAACCTAAGCCTATATACAGTTGAGATTAATGACGATTAGAGAGAGACTCACAGAACAGTGGTGGTAACAGAGGTACTTCCTTTGTTTGCAAGCCCTTCTAGGTCTAGAACTTTGGGTCAATAATTTTAGTGTCATAGCTTGTCTTTGTTTTTCTAACACATTCTGATTGAATGTCTCCTCTTTATCCTCTAAATTTGGTCTCTGGTAGAGTAATGGAGACACGGGACAAAGTGGGTGTCTGCCGGGGTGGAGCCCTTGGGATATCCCAAGAAAAGACATTTACTGAGACTTACATGGGAGAACGATTGGTTTTTTATTTTTGTGAAATGAAATCCCTGTGTTTCCAAAGTCCCATTTCCTTTATCTAGTTATAGAAGTATAGCTGGGGTTTCAATAGAGCTAGAAGCAAAGCCAGTGTCCAGAGTTTCCTTTCCATGTTGGAGACAGGTTCAGTTCAGCATCAGGCTAGTTGCAGCCCATTAGTCCATTGTGCATGGTCATGTAGATGAATACAGGGAAGCAATATCCACAAACCCAGAGTTACAGGAGTCCCAAGTGAGCCAAGCCACACCCGTTCTGGCCAAAGACCTCTGTTCTCATGTGTGACTGACAGAAAATCACGTTCCCTTATCATCCCAACTTTACTGGGCATGCAGCTATCTTCCCTTTGTCTAGTCCCCTTCCTCCATTGTTTTGCAGGGAACATGCATAAATGCCTGGCCTTCCCCTCGTCCTTTCCTTCCTGTCTGTCTGTCTGTCTATCTATCTATCTATCTATCTATCTATCTATCTATCTATCAGGCTAATATGCACCGTACCCGGTTTGGCTCAGTGGCTAGAGCGTCGGCCTGTGGACTCAAGGGTCCCTGGTTCGATTCCAGTCAAATGCATGTGCCTTGGTTGCAGGCACATACCCAGTAGGAAGTTTGCAGAAGACAGCTGATTGATGTTTCTCTCTTATCAATGTTTCTCTCTATTCGTCTCCTTCTTCTCTGTAAAAAAATCAATAAAATATATTTAAAATATTTAAAAAAATAAAAGGCTAATATGCAACGTGTCCCCTCGGGAGTTCGGCTGGGAGTTTGATCACTCGCTATGATGTGCACTAATAACCAGGGGGCGGCATGGAGTGAAGGAAGGCCCCGGCCAGCAGCTGGAAGGCCCAATGAGCCCTGATCATCAACCAGGCCTAGAGACCCTACCCGTGAATGAATTTCATGCACCAGGCCTCTAATTATTAATAATTAGCTAATTACAGTGATATCAAAAGTATTTCCCACTGGAGTGAAACCAAGTGGGACTCTGGTTTAAAGCACTAGCAATCTCCTTGGGCCCCACCTAGCTCTGATCTTTTTTTATTTTATTTTACTTAGTTCTTTATCACCTGTAATTTTTCATGGCTTAGTTGTTTTCATGTTACTTACTAAACTGAAGGAATGGAACTATAAATTCAATTCAGTGAACATTTGGTGCTAACTTACATTGTCATTAGTTACTTTTTTGTTTCTTTGGAATGAATAGTTAATTGATAGGGAATTTACCTCCTACTGGGTCAGGAAATACATGATACTCAGTAGTTTGCATTTAAAACATGAACTTGACATCCTGTCTCGGGGCTGTCATCCCTCAATTTAGGATCAGTTTTTGAAAGTATGATGCTTTTTTTGTATCAGTCCTTTCCAGAGAGGTCATATATGTCGTCATAAAAATTATGACCTCTTTAAGCAGTTTTGATTTCTTTATTCTTCATGCTTACTATTTGAAAAGTTTTAATCCATTTTTTTCTCTTTAAGATATTTCCCAGGTTAAATATGACATTTGAATATATTCTGGTGTTATTCTTTTTAAAATACTTAAATATCTTGTTTGTGATTTAAATTTTTTTCATAGGAAAATTTACTCAACTTGTCACTGTAGACATATTTGAAAAAAGCTGACAAAACCAACTTTGTATCATTTTGAATTTGGATCCTTTTGCAACAATACTAATTAGGCTACCTATTTCAGTGTAGAAAACATGAAATTTCTGGATCATTAATACAAATGTCAAATAGTGAAGTGTCCATAACTACTTTAGGTTTCAAATAAAACTCTCTTAAGTTTGTGCTCTCTTAATCCACCGGTTTATAAAAATACTTTAAGGAGATCGTCTTATTTTCACTTTTCATATTTTTTTCTTCAGCTATGTAAATGACATTTGAATCCTTTGGCTGCAAATTTGCTTAATATCTAGCTTTTCACCCTTGATCAGCATGATTTCCAAGAAAGATAAGAAAAACCCCAGACTTTGAATTCTAATTATTTTCTTTTTAAATTTTAACATTATGTGTGTTTTTTCCTGTGGATCATAAAGTATTTTTAAAAGTATTTGAATTTGATTTCAGAGAGGAAGGGATTTATATGTCCTGTCCAGTTTGCTCACTGGTTAGAGCATCAGCCTGTAGACTGGAGGGTCTCAGGTTCAATTTCTGATCAAGGGCGGGTACCTCATAACTCAGTTGCAGGCTCAATCCCCCACCCATCCAGATCAGTGCTCATGGTGGAGGTAACCAATCTGTGTCTCACATTGATGTTTCTCTCTTCCCTACTATTCTCTCTAAAAATCAATAGGAAAAAATATTATCTGGTAAGGATTAGAAAAATAAAAAGCTTTATATAAGGAAAAGGATAAAATTTACTTGTGGAATGTTCAGAACATCAATTCTTTAAATTTCTGATACTTCATTTTGCAAAGGTTTGCTTGACCAAATATTCTTTTACTCCCTAAAGCTTTAGTATAGTAATATACTTTTGGCCTAATATCCTCTCCCTTGACATTTTTGTGTTTTAGGGGAAAGAGCAATGCAAGTCAGGAAACTAAGAATCCAGACCTGGCTCTCCTGTTAACTAGTTAAGTGCTTGTTGTCAAGCCATGTAATTTTCCAGGCATCTTTTTTCTTATCTGTAAATGAATTGCTCTGGAGTAGATGAAACCTAGGAGTTCTCCCAGCTCTAAGATTGCAGCATTGCCTGGCTGGTGTAGCTAAGTGGTTGAGCAGTGACCTAGGAATCAGATCAGGGATTGATTCCCCAGTAGGGGGAGTGCAGGAGGTATCTGATCAATGATTCTCTGTCATCAGTGATGTTTCTATTTCTTCCTCTTCCTAATAAGTAAGTAAGTAAAATTGCAGCATTGTATGTCCTGTCTTAGGTTTAATATTAGTTAGTTCTTGGCAGAACTACAAAGAAGGTAGTGATAATTAAGAAACGTTAATGGATGCCGAACTGGTTTGGCTCAGTGGATAGAGCCTGTGGACTGAAAGGTCCCAGGTTCGATTCCGGTCAAGGGCATGTACCATGGCTGCGGGCACATCCCCAGTTGGAGGTGTGCAAGAGGCAGCTGATCGATGTTTCTGACTTTCTATCCCTCTCCCTTCCTCTCTGTGAAAAATAAATAAAAATATATTTTTAAAAAAAGAAACGTTAATGGATTATTTCTTTAAATCTTTTAAATGTTTTTATTGATTTGAGAGAGAAGGGGAGATAGAAACATCTATTGACGCATCAACATTGATCAGCTGCCTTGTGCACGCCCCCTGCTGAGGATTGAGCCCGCAACCTTGGGCATGTGCCCTGACTGGGAATCAAACTGAGGACCTCTTGGTGCATAGGAAAGATGCTCTACCACTGAACCACACTGACCAGGCTTTTTTTTTTTAATTAAAAATTTTTTAATTGATTTTAGAGCCCAGCCAGCGAAGCTGTTGTTGAGCATCAACCTATGACCCAAGAGGTCATGTTTCCATTCCCAGGCATGGCACATGCCCGGGTTGCGGGCTCGATCCTGTGAGAGGACTGAAGAGGGCAATTAATCAATGATTCTCTCTCATCATTGTTTCTATCTCTCTCTTCCTCCATCTCTGAAATCAAATAAAATGTTTTAATTGATTTTAGAGAGAGAAGGATGGGAAGGAAGAGAGAGATTGATGTGAAAGAGATACATCTACTGGTTGCTTCCTGTACACACCCTGATTAAACCCAGCCCTTCCAGTGCACAGGATGACGCTCCATACTGGCCAGCGTGAGAAAATATTGTATTTCAAAGGCAATGAATAATAGTGTTTTAGGCTAATAACATAGGTCTCAATTTTATATTTTAATGGAAACTATCTTATATCTTAACATTTAAAAAGAGAGAACCTGTTAATAGTTTCATTACTATTGATTGGAACATCTAAAATATTTGCTATTATCATATCTCTATGTGTATAACTCAAAAAATTAAAATCCTTAAATGATTTTGAAAGTTTACTAACCTGATCATCAGGTAAGAAGACTGTAGGATTGTGAAGAATTTCATTAAGTCAGCCAAGACTTGGTCTTGTGTTAAATTACCATAACTTTGGCAAAGTCATGGAGTCATAGTTCAAAAAGTGGATTTTTTTTTTACTGGTTTCTTTGTTTAGCTTTATCTTTCATAGTGATAGAGACAGTTGATGTTATATAGGGATAACTTCGGTTAAAAGAAAGTGAAGGCTGCTTTTTAATTTTTTTTCTTTTGTGATTTCAGTGCCTTTAGAAAACTACAGCATGGTTATTTTCATGTTTAAATATTAATGATGGCTATTATTTATACTTATATATTGCAGCAGTTGTGGTGAATACAAGATTAGCCCAACATTTTTAATTTTTTGAGATATGACAAGTATAAATGAGTCCTAGAATTAGAGTCAGAAAAATTGGGCTTGAGTCACAATGTTTATTAATAGGTACTTTATATTTCAATAGCAGTAACGGTAGCACTAGTCATGTAAACTAAATGTCTATAAAAGTATTGTTTGAGATCTCCTTTTCAGGATAGATGACCATGAAGAATTTTGTGCTTAAAATACTGTTCTCTGATAATTCTATGACAATCATATTTGCATAACTCTCTGTCAAAGCTTGACTTCCACTGTTAGGATTTTTTAATTTTACCAATTTACCTTAACCATTTTTCTCCCCTAGAATAACAACAATCTTGAAGCCTGTTGCCGAGCCCTTTCTCAGGAGAGTAGCAAGTACTTATATATGGAATACCATAGTCCAGATGACAACAGAATGAATAGAAATCGCCTTTTGCATATTAACCTGGGTATCCATTCTCCTGGTAGCTACCACCCAGGAGATGGAGCACAACTTAATGGTGGTCGAACACTGGTACATAGTTCAAGTGATGGACATATTGATCCACAGCATGCAGCAGGTAAACAATTGATATGTTTAGTTCCGGAACCACATTCGGCCCCAGCTGTTGTGGCTGCTACTCCAAACTACAATCCATTTTTTATGACTGAACATAACAGAAGTGCAGCTACTCCTCCTTCACAGCCACCTCAACAGCCATCTTCGATGCAAACAGGAATGAATCCATCTGCTATGCAGGGGCCTTCACCTCCTTCATACATGCACATACCTCGGTATAGTACAAATCCAATTACTGTTACAGTATCCCAAAACCTCCCTTCTGGACAGACTGTACCAAGAGCTTTACAAATTCTTCCACAAATTCCAAGCAATCTCTATGGGTCTCCTGGTTCTATTTATATTAGACAGACATCTCAGGGTCCATCAGGAAGACGAACTCCTCAGAGTACCCCATGGCAGTCTTCACCACAGGGCCCAGTGTCTCATTATAGCCAACGTCCTCTACCTATTTATCCACATCAACAGAACTATCAACCTTCTCAGTATTCTCCCAAACAACAACAGATCCCTCAGCCTGCTTACCATTCGCCACCTCCTTCACAGTGTCCTTCACCCTTCAGCTCTCCACAACATCAAATGCAACCTTCACCGTTGGGCCACCCAAGTTCCCACGTCTTTATGCCCCCTAGTCCTTCAACTACTCCACCTCATCCATATCAACAAGGACCTTGTAGCTATCACAAACAGGGAAACCATTCAGTAGCTTATCTCCCATATGCAACATCTAGCATACCCAAAGGATCCATGAAGAAGATAGAAATTACAGTTGAACCCTCTCAAAGGAGTCCTTCACCTATCAATAATCAGCCGTCTCCACGGAATCAGCACTCGCTGTACACAGCCACCACTCCACCCTCAAATTCTCCTTCAAGAGGGATATCCAGTCAACCAAAACCTCCATTTAGTGTTAATCCTGTGTATATTACATATACACAGCCAACTGGACCTTCATGCGCTCCATCACCATCTCCTCGGGTAATACCAAACCCAACTACAATTTTTAAAATTACCGTAGGCCGAGCGACTGAAAATCTTTTAAATTTAGTGGACCAAGAAGAACCTTCTGCAGCCCCAGAACCTATTCAGCCTATTTCAATGATACCAGGCTCTGGGGGAGAAAAGGGAAGCCATAAATACCACAGGAGTTCTAGTTCTGGATCAGATGACTATGCCTATACACAAGGTACTTTTATCCCTTTTATGAAATTTAATCTTTATGGTTGGGGTGGGAAATGCTATTCTAAATGAAGGAATTAATATTAGCTATTTAGTTTTAATTAAATGTTTAGTAGTACTATTTATTAAATAGTGGGCAGTAGCATTGCTATTAAGAATAAAGTTAGTGCTTGAGAGCCATCTATAGACTTAATTTTAAAATATGAAAATGTAGAGTAGTGAACTAATAAGGTTTTTAGGAAGAAAGTCATTGTGAGAAAAATATAGAATTTTTAAGTGAAATCGATACTGTTAAAAATACAAACTACAGAGTTGGGGGGGAGATTTATAGAAGCTAAAGTTTATCTAGGTGAAAGAATTTGAATCTTTCTAAAAGGATGGTTTGAAGGGTGCAATGATATTTATAAGAAGTTAGATTGATAATGAAAAACATTGTTAGATTACAAATGGACCTTAGTATATATGCATGGCCCTTCAACACAGACAATGGGGAAGTGAGGTCCTGGGCAGGGGGCAGGGGCGCGGTTTGGAGGAGGTTAGTGGAGGAGAAAAGGAGATATATGTAATACCTTCAGCAATAAAGAATTACTAGTAAATAGAATAGAGTTTTTAAAAAGTCTATTCAGATTGTTTTAAGACATCTGAGAATTTAATGAAAAGAACATCAGTATGCCTGGTATTTAAAATGAAGAGAATTTTAGGGAAACTATGGATAACAGAACTTGAGGGACATATAGATAATGTCATTTTGGCAGCTCTTATAACCTAAATTAAAGCAGATATGAACGTAGGCTACCATTAGAAAGACATGAAAATTAATGCCAACTGAAGTTGGATGACAGGGTTCCTTACAGGTATTCTGTACATTAGCTATACATATAGAAATTTCCTGCTCACTTGTTCAATGTTATTCTCTGCAATTACTTTATCTGTAATGCTATAGCCTTGCTGTTGCATCAGCGAGCAAGGATGGAGAGGTTAGCAAAGCAATTGAAACTTGAGAAAGAGGAGTTAGAACGATTGAAGGCTGAAGTTAACAGTATGGAGCATGACCTAATGCAGAGACGGCTCAGAAGGGTCAGCTGCACCACTCCGAGTCCAACGGTAAGTTGGGATGTGTTGGATAGGAAGGTGGGGGTGTTCTATTTCTGACAGTTTTTTGTTTTTATACAGTGTATGAAGAACTCTCCCTTTCAATAATTCTTATCAAAATAATTTGATGCTTTATTTTTTCATATGTATGAATTCCATAGGCTCATTGGTATTTTCAAATACTGATGATTATAATCAACCTATGGATCTCATTTACAAAAATTGTATTGTGTCAAAATAGAAATGAAGAGCACACCCTGAGCAAATATTTTATAAATTGTTCTCATGTATTCTTCTAAATACTGTTTATATATATTTTTTCCAAACATTAAAAAATTATTTTTCTAAGTATGTTAATTCATATGAGCTACAGTGAGATCAATATGAATTTTGGGAATGTTCGACTTTATTAAGGCAGAGCAATTTTGTTACGTATAAATAATTGTAGAAACTAAGATAACCGTATTGACAACAGTCCTAACAGGAACTACTCTAGTGAAAAGATTTGGATAATCTATTTTTAACATGGTGGTTAATCTATAATAATAAAAGTATAATGTGCTAATTAGGCTGGACAGCTGAACGACTTTCCGGACAACCTTCTAGATGAAGACAAGCCTACAAGGGCCGAGGCAAGCTGCCATGGCTGGGAAGGCCAAGCCCCTTGCACAAGTTTTGTGCATCGGGCTTCTAGTATTTAATAAAGATCTTAAACAGTTCTGAAAATTTTGAAACAAGTCTCTAAAATCTTGGGACATCACAGATTTTCTCTGATCCAACCACCTATAATTTTAGCTTTTTAACGTTCAGTCAACAACCATATTTCATAGTTTGTGATTATGGTCCAATGTTAGGTACTTAGTTCATACTTGTTAGTGGGAAGAATAGATCCATCAACCTATAAGAGAACTCATATGTTAACTAGTTTCTGTTTATACATAGTGGACTTCTCTGCTCTATCACATTCCTCCTGCTGGAGTGCCATTCTGAAAGGTCTGCATGTACAAATCCTGTCTGTTTTCCAATCTTTACTTTTTTCACAGAGCCATTCCTCATTTTCTTACCCTCTCTAAACTAAGGGTAATCTCTCAAAGTTTATAAGTTTAGAGAAGTGGGCATATATGTCAGGCCTCTTATAAATAGATTGAAGGAAAAAAGGGTGAGGAACCACTGCCCTAAAGAGTATAATATTGCTGTATAAGCAGAGAAAAAAGGGGAAGCCATTTTAGAAAGAAAAAGAACACGAGGCAATGGAGATTTGAAGTCAAGACAGAGACCTTCAGGAGGCAGCAATGACAGTTCTTTCTCTCACGTAAGCTGAGATTTCTGATGTCTTAACAGTTTCATGTTCATAGGTAGAATGGGGCTTAGATATTAACCCCTATGTTGAAGTGTTTAAAGTTTATTCTGCTGGTCATGTGGAACCAGTGGATGTTTTTGAGAAACAGGCATATTTTTTGTTTTTATTTCCTCACCCAAAGACATGCTTAGGAGAGAGGAAAAGGGAGAGAGACATAAACATCTATTGGCTGCCTTCCATACATGCCCTACCCAGGGATCGAATCCATAACCCAGGTATGTGTCCTGACCCATCGAACTGGCAAACTTTCAGTGCAGAGGATGATGCTCAACCAACTAAACCACACCGGACAGGACTGAGAAACAAGCATATGTATGCCTAAGTGACCGTCTGACCATCCAACCGGTAGCTATTATACACAATGACCACCAGGGGGCAGATGCTCCAATCAGTAGCTATGACGCGCACTGACCACCAGGGGGCAGACATTGAACGCAGGAGCTGCAGTAACTTGGCAGCTACAGTTCTTGGGTGACACACCTGGAACCAGAGAGAAGGGAGCCCAAATCTGGGGTGTGTCACCCAAGAACCATCCTTTTGCAGACTGGGACCCCCCCGAGGGATGTCAGAGGGCTGATTTTGGCCTGATCCCCACAGGCCAGGCCAAGGGACCCCACTGGTGCACGAATCAGTGCACCAGGCCTCTAGTATTTAATAATTTAGTAAATTTTTTTCTAATATTAAAAACTCTTAGAATATTACAAAACTGTCTTTAACTGAAAGGTGATATTTCTGCATTTTTTCTCACTTGAAATCTTAATGGAATCCTTTGATGGGGGGGGCAGATACTGAAGAATGTAATTCATACAAGAAACCACCAGTGGTTGTTGGGCACTTGGGAGTCCTTTAGGTACTTGAGGGCGTAAACAAACTTTCTTAGCAAAGAAGTTATTTTTCTCTAACAAAACCATATAAGCTTTGATTGTCAACCACTTGCTGTGTGATAACCCCTACTAAATAAAGCCCTATTGTTTTTTGTTGTTGTTGTTGGAAGTAGAGAACTGTCTAATGTAGCATAGGTTAGTGTTTCAAAAAAACCCAGGTTTTAGGTGAGAGCTTTTATTGATGACACTTATTTAGAAAAAAGAGGAAGTTGGTAAAACTGCTGTCCTGGTCTGTTATTTATTTTTAACTTTTGATTATAGAGAATTTCAAAGATAATAAGAGTGAACTCCCATATAGCCATCACCAAACTTCAGAAATTGATAGCTCGTGTGGGTGATAATATTTGAGAAGTGAGAAATTTGAGTGTGTGATTTCCCTATGTTTCTGCTACCAGGCTCTACAGTAAAATGGAAGACTATTAGGAGTGCATGGCTGAGGGACAATTATGGCTAAGACAGTGAGCCCTCAATTCAGGTGTAAACTTGAATCCTACTTCTGCTACTTTCATGTCACTCATATATCCTTAGATGTGTAACCTCTATGCTTGTTATCTTTTTTCAAAATATTTTTTTATTGATTTCAGAGAGGGAGAGAGAGAAACATCAATTATTGATCTGTTGCGTCCTGCACATCCCCTACTGAGGATTGATCCTGTAACCTGGGCATGTGCCCTTTACCAGAATCGAACCTGGGACCCTTCAGTCCTCAGGCCTAGCCACTGAGCCAAACCAGCTAGGGCAATGCTTGTTTTCTTATAATGCTAGAGGCCCAGTGCACAAAATTCATGCATGTAGGGGGGGTCCCCTTAGCCCAGTCTGCACCCTCTCCAATCCTGGACCCTTCAGGGGATGTTTGACTGCCCTCTCATACTCTGGGACCATTGGCTCCTAACTGCTCACCTGCCTGCCTGATCGCTCCTTACTGCCCCCATGCTGACCTGGTTGCCCCCAACTCCTCCCCCGCTTGCCACCTGGTCACCCCTCAGCGCCATCCTCTGCTGGCCTGGTCGCACCTCATTATCCACCCTGCGGGCCTGGTCACCCCACATAGCCTGCTGCTCAGTCATTTGGCCATCCCTTACTGACCCCCCTGCAGGCCTGGTCACCCCACACAGCCTGTTTGGTCATCTGTTCAGTTGCAGTGGTCACTTAGGCAGATAGATAGGTAGGATGGATGGATGGATGGATGGATGGATGGATGGATGGATGGATGGATAGATAGATAGATAGATAGACAGACAGACAGACAAACAGACAGACAGAGGATAGGTAGGTAGGTAGATATAGATATGTCAGTACCCATCTGATGGGATTTTTTTTATTCTTATGATTTATCATTGTACTATTTTTATTTTGCCTAAAGTTTTACATATGTCTTCTTTTAACCCAATTGACCTCCCCCCAGCCATTCCCACCCCAGACAAGCCCCCACTGCCCCAGTGTCTGTGTCCATTGGTTATGCTGGTGGGATTTTTGTTAGGATTAAATAACACATTAAACAATTTATATAATGTTCAACAAATAGTATAAAAGAAATGTTGGTTGCAAGATACTGGAAAATATGCTTGAGATACACAGAACTGAAGCATTTTATAAAAATAATTTCCTTTTAACTTCAGGAACATGTTATATGTAGGAAATCTGAAAACAAAGGATTTTGTCAGAATCTCCTTTTCCTTCATACAGGCTCATTTGAGGCACATGACAGTTGAAAGAGTGTGCCCGCATAGGCTCTGGAGCCACAACAGCTCTGGCACTCACAGGTTATATCTAATTTTTCTGCAGTTGATTTTCTATAACTAGAAAAGGGAATTATAACAAGTACATTTTAATAAAAAGACAAATGTATATAAAATGGCTGGCATGTTGTACATTGCTCAGTAAATGGTTATCCTTACTTATCATTGTCCCACTCACATAGGATTATGTAATAGAGAATTGACTTTTTTGCTATGGAGCATGTATTGCTGCTACCTTCATGTTTTCAAACAAGTTTTTTTTTTATCAAGCAGTATATAAAAATTTGTTTAAAATGTGACTATGAGACTGGAATGCACATTCCTGACCAACTCTGTGTACAGTTGCAGAAACTTAGAGGAGCTAAGGAGGAGGACAAAAATACAAGATGCATGCCCACTATAATTTTTCTCAATCTACTATTTGCAAATCATTGTATTAAATGCTGTGAAAGATGCCATCTCTTAAAGAGATCTGTATGTAAAAACATACATATATCTGTCTGTGAATCTGCGTGTGTGTGTGTGTGTGAGAGAGAGAGAGAGAGAGAGAGAGAGAGAGAGAGAGAGAGAGAGAGAGAAGATAGGCAATAAATCAGAAGTGCTTGCCAACTGAATAATAAATAATATTAAATGCTTCTGAGCTCAGAGATAGAAATGTTAGTTTTTGGTAATGTTCAAAGATGAGACAATTTCATGGAGAAGGGGAAAATCTAAGTTATACCTTGAAGGATAAGTAAGATTTTAATAGGCAGAGAGCTGTTCATTACCAGCTCCCCCAAGTTTTTCTCCCATTCATCTTGTTCTGACTAATTGGGTTTTTGGACTAACCCACAGCTTTGAGTCTCAGATGCATAATTGGGGCCAAGCCACCAAAGACCATCAGGTCTTCAACATTGGTCTCTGTGAGACAGCTTCCTAAAGTGCTGAAACTGTAGGCTCAAAGTATTTGTCACCTTTTGAAAAAAAAGTGTAGCTAGAAACATCCTGGTAATTTACAAACAACTGTAAATTATGCACAGCCAATCTCAAAACCCCTTCTCCAGGAAAAACTGTACTTTTTGACAAATGTAGTGATGTTCAAAAATGGCTTTTCCCTCTCAATCAGAAGTGTTGGAAAAGGACATAGGACTCTTACAGTTAAACAGTTTAGTGAGTACCAGTGGTTCCGCTGTTTTTGGAAATGAGCCTGTTGATAAGAGCTTTTGTTGTTGTTGTTATGAGCAAATGTGCAGTAGTCTCTTGATATAAAGTGTATTATAATATTTGCATACTTAGTTACAGAGCTTGACTATTCAGGGACACCTTGGCTAAAACATTCCCTCCCACCCCAATATATAGGTAAGATCAGCTCCTTCAGGTACTTGGCTTTGATGATATGATTCTACAAAGAAAATAGGTTCTTTCACATATTCCTAGGAAGACAGCATCACTCTTTGAAATCCTTGAACAAGTGTTTTATCTTTAATACAAATGCTGAGGTATGTTTTAAACTCTTAATATTGCCTGGTTGATAGACAAGTTATAAACACTTTACATGTTAATGTCACATGATTTACCCATAAGAATGAGAAAAGCAATCCCTAATAAATGTTTCTAAATGACTTTTATGTTCCCCTGGCATTCTAAGGGATTGTAGCTCTTATTGTTTTAAACTTTTGATACCTGCTAATTTAGAGAGCATTCCCACTTATTCTAGTAATACCTCCTAAGCATAAGATCTTGTCTTATTGTGAATGAAAATAACCCTTTTTGCTCATTTTTCTTCACTCTTATAATGTATTTAGTTTCTAGCAAAATATGAGTTTTCAAGAGTGGGATTTTATTTTATCTTCCTATCATAGCAGATTTTTATCTTTTACTTTACAGAATCACCTTAGAAACTGAGTTAATATCTAGGCTGTGCTGAAAGCTTCAGTACCCATGCCTCTGGAGTCTAAACCCTAATTTTTTTAGTGTACATATATGTAAAATAGTAAAAGAATTCAGAATGTCAGAGGAAATAAAGGCTTCCAAAAAACTATAACTGAAGAATAGGGCTCTTACATTTCAGTGTCTCATGTATGTCCTGAAAGGCCTAAGGAGTAGGTTGAGCTGGAAAGGTCGAAGCAGAAGGAAACAAAGTTGGGGGAAGATGGAATCCATTTGTTCCTGAAAGTTTTGCATGCTAGATTAATTGCTTCTATATAAGTTTATATAGAAGACTTTTATATAAATGCTATCTCTTTTATAACCTTGGGAAAATTATATAACCTCTGTGCCTCTGCTATCCTCATGTATAAATTGGGGGTCATATTAATACTTACTCTGAAATATTGTTTTGAGGAAAACTGAGAGAATTCTGGTGAACACAGTACCTGGCACTCAGTGTTAATTAAAATTAGTACTGTTGCAATGTGTTTTTAATATGTTTTTCTTGATTTCAGAGAGAGTAAGGGAGAAGGAGAGATAGAAATATCAATGATGAGAGAGAATCATTGATTGGCTGCCTCCTGTACACCCCCCGCAACCCCAGCATGTGCCCCGACGCTCAAACACCAAGCCATACTGGCTGAGCAATACCGTTGTAATTATAACTATCCCTGAACAAAATTGAAATCATGGATGTGGCTTGTTTAAAAGGTTCCTACTTACTACAGTTTCCCTTACTATGAAAACATAGAAATAAAATATTCTCAGTGCTCTCTGATTAAAATGATAGGATTTTGTATGATAGAACAGTCTAATATTGTAGCCTGCCACGTTATATGCAGATTTTTTATATGTGGCCATACTGATGTCCCCATTGTACCTGACTATTCCTTGAAAACTATAAGACTTCTTAATCATGCCCTCGTATGGATTAAGGCCACCTTTTTGGTAATAACCAATCAGAACAATGAAAATGAATAGCAGTTCTTAAATGTTGGGCTTGATAATGACTTTCCCACAATTGCTATTTTGGGTCCTTTCTTACTAGCCTGAGGAAATGACAAGATTGAGAAGCATGAACAGACAACTCCAGATAAATGTTGACTGTACACTGAAAGAAGTTGACCTCCTTCAATCTAGAGGTATAGACTTGATTATTTGGTAAACCATAAGTAATAGTGTGTTTTAAGCTGCTTCAATAGCAATCATTTTGGTTTTATAGATTTAAGAAATAGTTTTTGTCCATTACAAGATTACAGTCCTAGTAAGGAGATCACTCCAGCCACTGTTATAGATCGGATTGGGGGATCAAAAAATAGTTTTACTTTGGTAATTTCATCATTAAGACTGTTCTGTTTTAACTCTGTTTTTATTTTACTCATTTACTTCAAATATTTTATAAGTTGATTTTATAAGTTTTAATTCTAAAACTTATTAAGTTCATATTATGTGAATCATCTAAATATTTTGTAAAAATAGGGATCCCAAATCAGAATATCAGATTTCTCAGTTTTAAAGTAATTTCCACTTGCTATTTTTAATGTTACCTGTTAAATTAAAACATCCAGCTATATCTTAGAGTTTGGGGATCTTTGTTGTGGTGGGGTTTTTTTGGGGGGGAGGGGCGTTCTTCCTTATAGAAGTGTACTACAGTAGAAGCTCTCTTAACTGACTTTTGTTTACCAAGCTCACTAGGGTCAAGATGTGCTTACTATTGTTCCCATCAGTGCAATTGTCTGCTTATCAAGAGTCACTTGTGCCAGTTCCTAAACCTGTTTATGCCAGTTACTAAACTGGCATTTAGGCAAGAAAAGCTACTGTTCCTATAAAAATTTTGTTGTTGTTAATGTTCACCTGAGGATATTTTTCCATTAATTATTTTTAGAGAGAGAATAGAAGGGAGGGGGAGAGACAGAGAGAAATGTCAATGTGAGATAAACACATCAACTGGTTGCCTCCCACACACACTCCTACCCAGGGCTGGAATCAAACCTGCAACCCTTCAGTCTACAGGCCAACACTCTAACCACTGAATGCAAAACCAGCTAGGGTGCTAAAGAAACAAAAACAAGAAATTATATATCAGTGTTCAACAAATTGGCCTGCTGCCTGTCTTTTTATTTATTTACTAGTGGCCTGGTGCATGAAATTTGTGCAGGGGGGGTCTCCCTCAGCCTGGCCTGCATCCTCTCCAATCTGGGACCCCTCAGGGGATGTCCAACTGCCGGTTTAGGCCTGATCCCTCTCGCAATCCAAGACCACTGGCTCCTAACCGCTCACCTGCCTGCCTTCCTGATTACCCCTAACACTCTGCCTGCCTGCCTGCCTGCCTGCCTGATAGTCCCCAGCTTCCCCCCCGCCAGCCTGCTTGCCCCCAACTGCCCCCCCGGTGGCCTGCTCACCCCCAAATGCCCCCCCACCAGCCTGATCACCCCCAACAGCTCTCCCCTTCTGGCCTGACCGCCTCTAACTGCCTCTGCCTCAGCCCCACCACCATGGCTTTGTCCGGAAGTATGTCCGGAAGGTCTCCCAGAAGGTCTCCTGGTCTAATTAGCATATTGCCCTTTTATTAGTATAGATTTTATTATTATTTTTAATCCTCACCCGAGGATATTTTTCCATTGATTTTAAAGGTAGAAGAGAAAGGGAAAGACAGAGAGATATACTGATGTGAGAGAAACCTGCCAGGACCTGCTTCTTGTCTTTTTAAATAAAGTTTTAATGGAACATAGCCATGCCCATTTATAAATTGCCTTGGATTGCTTCTGTGTGTTTTTTAATTGATTTCAGAGAGGAAGAGAGATAGAAACATCAATTATGAGAGAAAATCATTGATTGACTGCCTCCTGCCCACCGCACACTGAGGATCGAGCCAGCAATCCGGGCATGTGCCCTAACCAGGAATCAAACTGTGACCTCACAGTTGATGCTCAATCCCTGAGCCACGCCAGGCTGCTTTTGTGCTTTAATGTCACAATTGAGGGCTTGCAACAGGGACCTGTATTACAGGTCCACAATATCTAAAGTGTTTATCATCTCCCTTTACAGAAAAAGTTTGCCCACCATACTTTAGCTCATCACAGGTGTAGTTTATATAGGAAAGACAATATAGAACCTCCAGTCAAAGACAAAAGATCTTGGTCCATCATTAAAATATTGCCATATTTATATGTTTTGTTACATTAAAGTTGATGTGTAATTTTTCTTAACAATTCATGTTTTAATCAGCCCCCTTACTATACTACTCTTAATTATGGCAGCTAAGAGAGCTTCTGTATTTTAAGAGATATACATAAAGTACCACATTTCCATTTTTAGACAAGCCTAAGAAGTAGAACCTAAAAAGATATGGAACTTATCTGAATAGAAGTAAAATTCAATATGGAAGTTGAACAATTGACTTAGGTGCCCTTCAAATTATTTTGAAAAACGTAGTTACTCTACAGCCTACTAGCTTTCAGTAATGAAAGAATTACTGTGCTTAATGTGGGGGCTGTACAAACTATTGCTACTATATTAGAAGACATAGAATTTTTTTTTTGCTTGTGTGTTCTTTGAAGCAAAACAAATACTTAAACATTTGGTTAGGATATTTATAGTAAGCCTAATGGGATCTAGAAATTAGAACACCAGCTGTAACGTAAGTAATTGAAGAAATACATATGCAGCATCTTAAAGCATAAAAAGATACAATTAACACATCAAAATAGCATTGTGGCTTTCATAAGCCATCATAGGAATTCTTTTCAGAAAATATCTTCAAATAGCATAACCAAATGAATAAAAGCATTTGTAATAGGACCTGCAAGGGAAACCACTATTAAGATTTTATAAGTGAAGAGCTGTGTTTTGGTCTCCATTGAGCAACAAAGAGCTCTTTTTGGTGCTTAAGCATTTCTAAATATTCTATGCTCTGGAAACATTTTATATGAATTTATTTTATATTAATTTCTAAACTTTATAAAATATATTTTTTCTGTAAAAATATTTTTTATTGATTTCAGAGAGGAAGGGAGAGATAGAAACATCAATAATGAGAGAGAATCATCAATCATCGGCTGCCTCCTGCATGCCCCACACGGAATCAAGCCAACAACCAGGGCATGTGCCTGACCGGGAATCAGATGACCTTCTTCTGGTTCATAGGTCCAAGTTTAACCACTGAGCCAAGCCGGCCAGACTACTACCCTATTTTTTAGGTCACTTATCCTTTCTTCTACCTTAATGTAGTTGATGCTGAATATCTCTAGTGTTCTAGTATGTATGTGTGTGTGTGTGTGTGTGTGTATATATATATATATATATATATATATATATATCTCCTGTCTAATTAAAGAGTTATATGCAAATTGACTGTACCTTCATTATACCAATAAGCCACACCTGCAAGCCAATCAGGAGCGGTATGCAAATTAACACCCAACCAAGATGGCTGCTGCCCATGACAGGGCAATGGCTGGGTTCCCAAGGCCGGGGCTGGGGTGGAGCCAGCCAGTGATCAGCTGGATCACAGGGTACCACTGGCTAGGGGTCCCCTGGCCAAGGTCCCCTGCCCAAGGATGAAAGCCTTGACCAGAGGCTTTCGGCCTTGGGTAGGCTGGGGGTGAGCCATCAGTAGGACATCCCCTGAGAGCTCCCAGTATGTCAGAGGGGGCAGGTTGGGCTGAGGGACCACCCACCCCAGTGCATGAATTTCGTGCACCGGGGGGTGGGGGAGAGAGAGAGAGAGAGAGAGAGAGAGAGAGAGAGAGAGAGAGAGAGAATAATTTCAGAGAGGAAGGGAGAAGAGATAGAAATGTCAATGAAGAGTTATTGATCAGCTGCCTCCTGTACACCTCCTACTGGGGATTGAACCCACAGCCCAGGCATGTGCTCTGAGTGGGAATAAAACGAACCTCCTGGTTCATATGTTGATACTTAACTACTGAGCTATGATGGCTGGGCTCTAATCTAAATTTTTAAATGAGAAGGAATCTAGTCATTTGGGGAAATATTTAGATTAGATATAAATCAGTGCATGATTTTTTTAAATTGACTTTTAGATGGAGAGAAATATCAATATGAAAGAGAAAATATCAGTGTGAGAGAGAAACATCTATTCGATGCTTCCTACATACACCCTACCAGGGATGGGGGATTGATCCAAGCCCACAACCCAAGCATGTGCCCTGATCTGGAATTGAACCAGCAACCCTTCAGTGGACGGGATAATGCTCAACCAACTGAGTCACACTGGCCAGGGCAGTGCATGATTTGATGAAAAACAGCTTTATTGTTGGTTTTGGTGAGGAAAACCATTTGAACTTTACCGGTGCCATAGAGGATCATTTGGAAATCAGCATGTGTACAGTTGTAAAGCTTAATTGGAATTGTACAGAATAAGCAGATTGCAGTGATAGGCTCACAGAATTGAAGGTAGGACCAAAAGCTGGCCCTGGGTCAAAACTGACCTTGGAGGAGTCCTGGCAGGAGATGGGGCTGAAATAGACACTAGATCAAGGAATGAATGAACATTTTAAGAGAGACGAAAATTTTGTAGCAAGACAAAATTCTAAGGGATTGTTCTATTCTAAAATTGGCAAATCTGTAGGTGACAAGATTCTCCTCTTTTTTTTAAAGACAGGAATCCATGAGCTGCTGATCACATAAAACTTGAAAAATCTTTGTAAATTTATATATATGGGTTCTTTGACAGTTGAGTAATAGATAAAATTTTAAGGTAAATTATGGAAGAGATGGTGAGCTTTCGCTATTTAAATCTTCTTTCTTATGGTTTGTTCATTAAAATCAAAACAAACAGAAAAAAAACAGTTCAGCCACCCTTTCATTTCTCTCCTTCATTTACCTCCCTAAATGCGCCACATGCTTAACACTGCCTAAAAAGACTAGCTTTTACAGTTAGAAAAATATTCCTTTAGGTGAACACTGTAGATAGACACTGGTATGCCAGTTTGCTTGGGTCTTTTTTCTCAAAATGATAAAACAGTTTCAGTGGAGAGAGAGTAAAGTAATATGAGTTTTGAAACTCTGGAAAACAATTTCCTTTTTTACATATTTTATTTTCATATTTTCCTTAACAAAACGTTCAAATAATAGGAGAAAGAACTCTGAATACCTGATTACCTGGTGATTTTATTTTTTTATAGGAAACTTTGATCCAAAAGCCATGAATAATTTTTATGACAACATAGAACCTGGCCCAGTGGTACCACCCAAGCCATCTAAAAAAGGTGAGTAGGAAAATGTCAAAAACATCATACAAATAAATATGAAAATTCTTTGAGAGTTCACATTTATAGCTGAAGAAATTTCCACTAGAGCTACTTATTAATTTGTTCAGCAAAAAAAGTTACCATATTGATGTTACTGTGGCAATAGTAAAATGTCCCCAAAATTTAAAATTAATTCCTGGAATTACTGCCAAAAGTAATTAAATGGAATATATATAATTTACTTTCTAAAATTGGAATTGTATTATACATTTAAAATTTACTGTAAAAACTATAATCCTAAAAGTTAATTCTTACAAAATAATGAGAATTTTAAAGGTTTTGTGTTAGAATAGAAAGTTTGATCTGTAGTTGATCTAAGGTTATTTCACAGGGGAGCCTATCAGTTATATCCTGCATAAATCCCAGATTCAGAGAAATCACTTTTGAATAATTGTTCAATCATTCCCATGTAATATTAAAGGCATAACATCTCTTATTTTTGTGTACCAAATGTTTAATTGACATGGTCGCCCTCAATGCATCCCCCCAGCCGGCCTGGTTGCCTCCTACTGCCTCCCTGCCAGCCAAATTCAAAATGGATATGAATTGTATTTAAGTGTCATTAAATTTAAACCCTTTCTGCCCCATTCTTATTAATAACCCATGTTATTTTATAAATATAATTCCTCAGACTGAGATAAAGTATGCATTTCAGAGCATAATCCTTAAGGCTTTAATCAACCTAAAAAGATTGATCATGAAGACATATGTAATAGTGGTGAATGTCTTACTTTAAAAAAATTACCTGAGACTATAATATTTTTAAAAATATATTTTATTGATTTTCCACAGAGAGAAAGGGAGAGGGATAGAAAGTCAGAAACATCGGTCAGCTGCCTCTTGCACACCCCCTACTGGGGATGTGCCCACAGCCAAGGTACATGCCCTTGACCAGAATTGAACCTGGGACCTTTCAGTCCGTAGGCTGACGCTCTATCCACTGAGCCAAACCGGTTTCGGCAAGAGTATAATATTTTTTAAATATCATCAGAATTATTATTAATGAGGGAATGTATAAATTCTGTCTAAATAATTTTACCTGAGCTAAATTACTTAAATTTTGGTTAAACAACTTTCTGTGTGTTTTAAGTATTTTATTTATAGGTTGCAACACAGTATCTGTTCTTTTTATTGTTTAATACTGCCATGTCTGTTTCATCTCCTCTGCATTTAAAATAGCTTTTGCCCTAGCTGGCTTGGCTCAGTGGATAGTGTGTCGGCCTGCAGACTAAGGGGTCTCAGGTTCAATTCTGGCCAGGGCACATGCCTGGGTTGCGGGTTGAGTCCCTGGTTGGGCGTGCAGGAGGCAGCCAGTCGATGATTCTCTCTCACCATTGATGTTTCTATCTCTCTGTCCCTCTCCCTTCTTCTCTAAAATCAATAAAGAAATATATTAAAAAATAAAATAAAATAGCTTTTACTAATTTCTAAAAATGGCACAAAGAAGAATCTTAGTGAATGACTGCCCAGTACCAGATTTGGCAGTAAGGCAACATTATATACAGCTTCAAATTAAAAGTCACTGGGTTATGTATCATTGGTCATTTTAACCATCTATACTTATGATAGAGGAATATGCAAGTTGTCTAAGACACCGTCACAGTAACAGTGACGACCAAACAGCAGGCTGTGTGGGGCAACAAGGCCAGCAGGGGGGTTAGTGATGGATGACCAAAGGACTGACCAGCAGGCTGCATGGGGTGACCAGGCCGGGGGCAGTTGGGGGCAACCAGGCTGGCAGTGGGGGGCAGTTGTCGGCAACCAGGCTGGCAGGCAGAGGCCAGTTAGGGGTGATCAGGCTGGCAGGGGAAGAAGTTAGGGGCAATCAGGCAGGCAGGCAGGTGAGCAGTTAGGAGTCAGCAGTCCCAGATTGGAGATGGTGCAGACTGGGCTGAGGTAACCCCCCTCCTGTGCACAAAGTTAGTTTGGATTAATATTTAAACTTGAGTTTGTGCTAATGTCTACAAAGAAATCATTAGTTAATGGTAATACAACAGATAAACTTTAATTTGATTCAAGGGCTGTCATGGAGGAATCCCTTATTTAAGGGAATACATTAAAAACTTGTTATCTGGGCCCTGGCTGTTGTGGATCAGTTAGTTGGGCATTGTCCTGTGTACTAAAAGGTTGCTGGTTCATCCCAGGCAGTGTTGCTCAGTGGTTGAGTGTCAGTCTGTAAACCATGAGGTCATAGTTCAATTCCCGGTCAGGGTACATGCTTGAGTTGGGGGCTTGATCCCCAGTGTGCGGTGTGCAGGAGGCAGCCGATCACTGATTCTCTCTCATCATTGGTGTTTCTATATTTCTCTGTTTCCCTTTCTCTCTGAAATCAATAAAAACATATATTTTTTAAAAAGATTGCTGGTTCAATTCCTGGTCCGGGCACATGCCCAGGTTGTGGGATTTGATCCCTGGTAGGGGATGTAAGGAGGTAATCAGTCAACTCTCACATAGATGCTTCCCTCTCTCCCTCTCCATTCCTCTCTCAAAAAATAAAAATTAAAAAAAAAACTTAAAAAAAAGTTGTTACCTGGCAACAGAAGACCAAATTGGTAAGAAATAGTGGACAATATGTCCACCTTGAGCCACCTCATTAGCATAAACTCTCAAGTATGGTTTGAAGGGCCCACCGTAAATAGCAAATACACTTCTATCACTTGGGAAACTTCAAGATTTTAGAGGTTATCTCCCAGGAGCTGGGGATAAAGCTAGACTTCTCCTTGGGCAAGGTCAAATTCTTTACTACACAACACTTAAAACAGTGCTTAGAAGGACATTTATAGCTTTAAACGCTAGTATAAGAAGATCTAAAATCAGTGACCTAATATTCTACCTTAAAAGTAGAAGGAAAAATAAGAATAGTCAATGAGATAGAAAACAGATAACAAAGTCAAAAGTTTGATCTCTCAAAAATAAAAAACAATAAGCTCTAAAGTCAACTTATTAAAAAAGAACACAAATAAAGGAATGTGATGACCATTTTTATGCCAACAAACTCAACACCTTAGATGGAATTGACACATTCCTTGAAAAATATAATGTACAAAATTGAAAACAAGATGAAATAGGAAATATTAATAGCTTTACATCTATGAGAAATTAAATCTATTATCAAAATTTTTCCCACAGAAAAATCCAGACTATCAAACATTGAAGGAAGAGATAATACCAGTCTTACGCAAACTCTTTGAGAAAATAGAGGGAAAAGGAAACTTCCTTTTTTTAAAATGGAGCCAGCAGAACCCCAATGCCAAAACCCAGAAAGACATTACCTACCCCTTACCCCCAAAAGAAAACAAAATTATAGATCAATACCATTCATGGACATAAAAGCAAAAAAAAAACCTTCATAAAATATTTACAATATATAAAACAGATAATGCATCCTGACCTCGTTGGGTTTAACTCAGAAAAAAAGTAAAGGAGAAAAAAAATATCAGCAAAACATATGTGATAAAGAATTGCTATCAAGAGTATAAAATATCCAAAACCAGTTTGGCTCAGTGGATAGAGCGTTGGCCTGCAGAATGAAAGGTCCCAGGTTTGATTCCAGTCAGGGGCATGTACCTTGGTTACAGGCACATCCCCAGTAGGAGATATGCAGGAGGCAGCTGATCGATGTTTTTCTTTCATCGATGTTTCTGACTTTCTATCCCTCTCCCTTCCTCTCTGTAAAAAATCAATATAATATATATTTTAAAGAGTATTAAAAAGAAGGTAAAACATTTGAGCAGACACTTCACAAAAAGAATCTACTATAAATATAAAAGCCTAAGCAACCAACAGACCAGTTGCAGTAACATACACTAACCACCAGGAGGCAGATGCTCCAACCACTAGGTTAGCTTGCTGCTGGGGTCTGGCAGATCAGAACTGAGCGAGATGGGCTGGACACACTCTGGAGCCCTCACGTGGTCCTTCCCCAGCTGGCCAACTTCCTGTGTCCCTCCCTGGCCCCAATCATGCACCAGTAGGGTCCCTCAGCCTGGCCTGTACCCTCTCATAATCCAAGACTCCTTCGGGGGTGTCGTAGAGCCAGTTTCAGCCCTGATTGCAGGCCAGAACATAGGGACCGTATCTACATACGAATTTCGTGCACTGGGCCTCTAGTATACATATAAATGGCCAATAAGCACATAAAAATGTTCAACCTGAGTACACATTAGTGAGACACAAATTAAAATCCTGAGATACCACCTCACACCCACCACAATGGCTAAAATCCCAAATTTTGGGAAACAGGCTATTTCTTATAAAACCATTCACCTGCCCTATAGCCCATCAACAATTCTAAAGATTTATCCAAGAGGATCTAAAAAATGTCTACAAATGACTTGTTTTTTAGAAGATTCATACCATTTTTAATCACAGTAACCCCAAACTAGAAATCAGCCCAAGTATACATCAAAATGTGAATTGATAAACACTAATATATAATCATGCCATGAAATAATACTAAGCAAAAAAGAAAAACTGAATTACTGGTACATAAATCTCAACAACATAATGCGGAATGAAAGAAATCAAATACCAAAGAATATATAGTATATAATTCTGTTTATATATAGCATATAGTATATATAGTATATAATTCTGTTTATATGACATTCAAGATAGAAAAATCTGAATTAATTTATATATATGTATGTATGTATCAGAACTGGTTATCTCTGAAAATTGAGTTTGAGAAATAACTGAGAAAAGGTATGAGTAGATTTTCTGGACTCAAGGTAGTGTTGTTCTAAATCTTGGTAAGAATTTGGATTTTTCAGCTGCATTTGTTAAAATTCATCAAATGGTACACTTAAGGTTTCTGTATTTCACTGTATACATTTTACCTCAAAAATTCACAAAGAAATAAAAGGAAAATTTCTTAGAGGTAACGAGCCAATATACTCAGAGTTTTCTACAAGTGGTGACAGAATTTTTGCAGATGTCATTTGGCCTGTCTTTGAGAACAACACCATGTATTTGAGGTGGGAGGTTTCTGTTTGATATTCTTTTCAGCTGGGAATTGTGCACGGATTGCATTAATATTCCATTAATATCAAGCTTCATCTAGCTCCCTATAAGTACCTTCACACTAAAAAGGCTCTTTTCCATGGTGCTTTTAATTCTAACAAAATTTGCAACAAGTGATATTGGATAGTCCCTTAGAGTTAGTTGTAATGGGATTCCAATTACAGTCATTTTCTTAAATACGTAGATGGATTATATAGATAGATGCTTGATGCTACAAAGGTAAGACATAACTCCTATCCCAAGTGGCTTGTACTCTACATATACAGTTGTAATAAAAAGTAGACTAGAAAGCCCTCTAAAGTAACATTTTTACTATAAATGGATCTCTCTACTTTATAAATCTAATTGAGTTTTAATTATATAATTATTTTATTGTTTAATATCTCCTTCCCCCCCCACCCGAGACTGTTGGTGAGAGTATAAAATGATACTGTTATTTATCCTTTAGTATTTAAACCTTTCACCTTTTTCTACTAAAGTTTATAAATAGAACTTGATTAAATTCTATAATTCTTTAGGAAGCTTTTTCATAACAGATTTATAAAAGCTATTTGGTTTTTGCCTATGAAGTTTTCTTTTAAACACAGTCTCTCTTTTTCTAAAACTAAATTGTCCTTTTAAAGTTTACCTAGTTTGATGAAAATTTTGTCTACCACTTAAATTTAAAAAGCAAGTAAAGTGTATAGAATTGTTTTATTAGTTAGAATAAATGTATTGGGGTTATTATAGTTACATACTAGAAATCCAAGTGGGATATAGATATTTATCTTATCTGAATAATAAGTGTGATAACTAAATAGAGAGAATGAGAGATAGAAAAGGAGACAAATTTGCACTGGATTTTATAGTTAAACAGTATAGTGTGTATGTGAGCTCCTCAGCTGATTCAGAAAGCCCCACTACCCCTACCCTGTCATTGGTAATTCATACTGGTAAGAGCACTGACTTTGGTGTCCCATGATTTGTGTGCTGTTCCTGACCTTGTTCTGATCCAGTCTGTGCACAGAGAGGTGATCAGTGCTATAAAATACATAATCCAACTAAGGGTCAGTAAGAAGGAGGCATGTGACGCTATAAAGTACTTTACAAATCTAAGAAGTGGAACTTTACCTTAGTCTTTGGAGCCTGAGGAGAAATTTACTCTGCTTTTGTTCATTCTGATAATGGAGTGCTTTATTGCCTAAGCAACACACTTAGGATTCTGGAGCACTGATTTCCAAAGGTGGATTAGGGGAACTGCTTATGGGCTAAGAACAGATTAGAAAATGCAAGGTATTTTTTTGGTTCTTAGGGACAAATAATATGAAGTCTGCCATTTCTTGTTTTTAATTTTTACAAAAGACTACTTACTGATAAACTGTAAATTGATAGACACAGTATTCTAGTACAAAATTGGAATGCCCGACATCCATTATTAAAAAGTATCTATTGGGCTTTTAGAGCATGTACGTATTTAGAATTTATGAAATGACTAAGGAGCATTTATTGTCAGTATATAGTATTATTCTGAATTAGTTCTGATTTTTCAAGTACTGCTAGTCACACACACACACACACACACACACACACACACACACATATATATATCCTCCTATCTAATAAAAGAGTAATATGCAAATTTTACCGTACCTTCACCAAACCCACAAGCCACTCCCACAGCCATGCCCACCAGCCAATCAGGAGCAAATTATGCAAATAAACCTGAACCAAGATGGCTGCCACCACTGAGAGCAGGAGGGAGGCTTGGGTTTCCCCGGCAACAGAGGAAGCCAAGCTTTCTGCCTCCATTGCCTGCCTAGGCATCCACTCAATATTACAAAATTTCAATTATAAAAGATACAATAATGGTGGCAGCTACTGAGCTGGAGAGAAGAGAGGCTTGGGTTTCCCTGGCAAAGGAGGAAGCCAAGCTTTCAGCCTGCCATTGCTGGCCTAGGCCTCCACTCTAAGCTACCATGTTTCAAACAGAAATGGCTGCCACCCCAGATCAAGCAGAAGGCTTGGCTCCACTCCAGGCTACAAAGTTTCAATTGTAGACATAGATTAATCCCAGATCCCAGGGCCTCCACTTGGGTCGCTGGGGGGTGTGACCGGCCTGCAAACCTCCAAAGGGACCTCACCCAGGCCACCCCTCACCCCAAGGGATCCCCACCCTGATCTGGGACACTCTTGAGGGCAAACCAGCTAGCCCCTACCCATGCAGCATGCCTCTATTCTGTTTAGTAAAAGAATAATTTGCAAATTGACCATCACTCCAACACACGAGAGGGCTGCCTCCATGTGGTCAAAGATCTTGCCCCCATGTGGACACAAGATGGCCACCACAATATGGCCAGCAGGGGAGGGCCATTGGAGATTCCAGGCCCTGCAAGGGAGGGCAGTTGTGGGTGATTGGGCCAGCAGGGGAGGGCAGTTGGGAGGGACCAGGCCTGCAAGGGAGGGCAGTTGGGTGTGATCAAGCCTGCAGGGGAAGGCAGGGGTGACCAGGCTGGCAGAGGAGGGAAGTTGGGGGCAAATAGGCTGGCAGGGGAGCAGTTAGACATCAATTAGGCTGGCAGGGTAGTGGTTAGCGGGTGATCAGGCTGGCAGGCAGAAGCAGTTAGGGGCAATCAGGGAGGCAGGCAGGTGAGCAGTTTGGAACCAGCAGTCCTGAATTGTGAGAAAGATGTCCGATTGTCCGTTTAGGTCCAATCGGGCAGTCGGACATCCCTCGAGGGGTCCCAGATGGGAGAGGTTGCAGGCTGGGCTAAGGGACATCCTCCACCCCCCTGCATGAATTTCGTGCACCAGGCCTCTAGTATCTCATAAAAGAGTAATATGCAAATTGGCCCTACCTTCACTATACCCACCAGCCATGCCCACCAGCCAATTAGGAGCAGGGTGGGGCTGATGTCTTTGGGGCTGCGGGGGGCAAGACTGAGGCGGCCTGGACCACTGGGGGCAGAGCCGATGCGCCCGGGGCCACGGGGGACGGGGCTGAGGTGACCTGGGCTGCTGGGGGCGGGGCCGAGGTGGCCTGGGCTGCTGGGGGTGGGGCCGATGCTCCCGGGGCCGGGGCCAGGGGTGGGGCCAATGAGCCTGGGGCCCGGGGCTTGGGGGTGAGGTTGCTAGAGCCACAGGGGGTAGGGCTGAGCTAGCCTGGCTGGAGCTGGCTGAGGCAAAAGCCCGGGCCGGGGTGGGGGGCATTGGGGCATGGCTGGGATGGAGCCAGCCATTGGCCTCATTGCAGCAATGGCTGGGTGCCCAAGGCCTAAATCCTCTTAGGCCTTGGACAGGCTGGATTGTGTGCTTATTAGGACATCCCTTGAGGGCTCCCAGTATGTGTGAGGGGGCTGGTTGGGCTGAGAGGTCACCCACCCACAGTGCACAAATTTCGTGCACTGGGCCCCTAGCACGTGCGTGTGTGTGTGTGTGTGTGTGTGTGTGTGTGTGTATCCTATCTAATAAAAGAGTAACATGCAAATGTGACCGTACCTTGGCTCCTGATTGGCTATGCTACCAGCCAATCAGGAGCAGGAGGGACGGGATGGGGGGCATGGCCACGGCTTGCCTCAACACTGGTAAACACTTCCCTTCACTAATGCTTCGCTTCACACCAGTGCAGGCGGGGAAGGAAGCGCTTCAGGCCAGAACCAGCTGGGAACACTTTGCTTCACACTGGCGGGGGCGGGGAACAAAAGCAGGGGCCACGCCTCTGCACAGGGTGTTTTCGAGGGCCTAGTGAGTCAGCGGGAGAGGCTCGGTCCTTGAGTCGTCTGTGGTGTGGGGAGGGCTGGGCCAGGACACCACCATACTTTCAAAGAAAGTTGTTTCCCACTTAAATATCCTCTGCTGAGTATCTTTAAAAAAAGAAGTAAATATTCAGCCATTGTCACACCTTAAAAAGTAAAGGTAATTCCTTAATATCACCTAATATCCACTGTATGTTCAAATGTCTTTGTTTCAAAGATGCCTTTTACTGTTGGTTTGCCCCTTCTGGAGGCTACCCAAGGTCTTATTTCAGCCCTGATGTTGGGCTGCTTCCCCCGACCATAAGTTCCCAATACACATCCAGCCAGAGTTAAAGGGGGCTTCTTCTGCTTTTAAGGCATCGCCATATCCAGTGCCAGCCAGGCCCCTGTGAAAGCACTATTCCTTAGGTCCAGGGTGCTGGGAGCTGAAGCAGAGAGGCTGTGAGGCCCAGCTTACCCACGATACTGGCTCCCATCACCCCCTCCCAATTATCCTGGCCCAGCCTTCCCTACGCGTATCTGCTTGCGGAGAGTGTGAGGTGGTCCTGGCAGCTGGATGGGAGGCTGGCAGGGGGTGTGGCTGCAGCACGAGGGAAGGGAGGCCTACACCCTCCCCCAATCCAGAGGGGCTTGACAGGGGACTACAGGCCACACTCCCAACCAGTCAGGGCTTGACAGAGGACCTCAAGGTGCACTTCCCATCCTGTTGTTGGGTTAGGGAACCTCAGACTGTTCTCTCTACCTGCCAGGACTTAACAGGGGACCTCAGGCTTCGCCTCCACCTGGCAGGGCTTGACAGGGGACCTCTAGCCACACCCCCACCCCAGCACCAGGCTGGAGGACCTCAGATCATACCCTCTTCCCCAGTACCAGGTCAGGGGTCCTAAGGCTGTGCCCCTCCTACCTGGCTGGGCTTGACAGGGGACCTCAGGCTGTGCCCCCCATCCAGCGGGGCTTCACAGGGGACCTGAGCCTGTGCCCCTGTGCCAGTGAGGATTGATGGGGGACCTGAGGCTGCGCCTCCCTCCCGATGCTGGGCTGGGGGACTTGAGGCTGTGCTCCTCTGCCTGGTGGGGCTTGACGGGGGACCTCAGGCCATGCCACCTACCCAGTGGGGCTTGACAGGGGATCTCAGGTCGTGTCTCCCACCTGGTAGGACTTGATGGGGGACCTCAGGCCATGCCCCCCATCCTGGTGCTGGGCCCGGGGACCTGAAGATACACCTTGCCCTGGGTGGCTTGACAGTAGTGGGACTGGCGGAGTCTGGATCTACCCCAATGTAGGGGGGGGATGCAGCTGGGTCTGGGTCTCGTGATTTTGAGGCACATGTGAGTGAGTGGGGACTTGACTCTGGGCCCAGTGGTGCACCCCAGACTCTGACAGGAGGTAGTTTTTCATATACATTTTACTAATTTTCTTTAGCCTCTGATACTTCTATTATAGAGAAAGAGCAAATAGCAATATTAAATTATTTCCTCTAAGTAATACCTTTTTAATGTCCACAAATTTTGTGCACCCGGCCACTAGTGTGTGTGTGTGTGGTGTGTGTGTGTGTGTGTGTGTGTGTGTGTGTGTGTGTGTATTCTTTTTTTATTTCAAAGAGGATGGGAGAGAGAGATAGAAACATCAAGGATGAGAGAGAATTATTGATTGGCTGCCTCCTGCACACCCCGCAGTGGAGATCAAGCTAACAACCCAGGCATGTGCCCTAACCAGGAATCGAACCGTGACCTCCTGGTTCATAGGTTGGCGCTCAACCACTGAGCCATGCCAGCAGGGCTCAAGTACTGCTGTTATTTTTCTTTTTGAATTGTTAATCCTTACTGGAGGATGTTTTTTCTATTGCTTTTTCAGAGAGAATAAAAGGGGGTGTGGAGGGGAAAGGGAAAAGAGGGAGAAACATCTCTGAGAGAGAGATACATATATTGGTTGCCTCCCGGACATGCCCTTGACCCGGAATCAAACTCATAACCCTTTGGTTCAAGGGCCTGTACTATAACCACTGGCCACACAAGCCAGGGCAGAATTGCTTGTTTCCTAATTATAAAATGCTGAGGTTTAATGTTGTTATTATTATTATAACGGATTCTTTGGTTAGCCTTACCTGGGCAGTTTATCTTCAACCCATAATTTTCCAATAACTATTTCTTAATCAGGGCTTTGCTAAAGTATAATATCTCAAATTTTGCTTTCACTTTGACATTTCATTACTGAGTTTATAACCCTAAACAACCAGCAAGTGGGAAACTGGTGAAAGAAGGCATGTATTTCATATAATTGGAAAGGATAGAAAAAGTCATAAAAGCCACTGCTTTGTACAGACTGTAAAAGCAGTATTAAATATGGCGCTTGTCCTCACAGGAAAATTAAAGGTAATATGAGGTAGTAGAAGGGGTAAGCACTCAACTGTGCATATCCTGTGAGACATTTTTGTGTGCCCAACAATACTTCTAAATGAATGGCTTGATCCCTTCTAAGTGACTTCACTTTGTCTCATGCAGACTCATCAGACCTTTGCACAGTTGAGAGGAAAGCCCGAAGAATTAGTGTGACCTCCAAAGTACAGGCGGATGTCCATGACACCCAGGCAGCAGCTGGAGGTGGTTTGTACTTGTGTGTCTAGCATTTGTGCAAAATGTCCAAAGACACATGTTAATCCATGTAGAGCTATCATAAGTAAAGACCAACTTTTTTTTTGCTTGAAAAAGTTACTCTACTGAGTTTCTAAAGTGGTACTATCCAATAGAAATGTTAGTTATCTACATTAATTTAAAACATTCTAGTAAACATTTAATAACTAAACAAGTAAAATTAGTATATTTTAATCTAGATACAAGGTATTGTTTGAATATGAAATCAATATAAATTAGTATGAGATATTTTACATCCTTTAAAGATTTTTTTAATCCTCATCCGAGGACAAGTTTTTATTCATTTTAGAGAGAGGAAGGGAAAGGGAGAAAGAGAAACAACAATGTGAGAGAGCACCATTGATCATCTACCTCCTGTACGTGCCTGAATAGGGTTCAAATGCATGGGATGGGACGATGCTCCAGCCAATTGAGTCACGCCAGCCAAGGCGACATTTTTCATTTCATATTAAATCTTGAAATCTGGTGTAAATTTTACATTTCAGAGCATCTCAATTCAGAATGGCCACATGTCAAGTGCCTATCACATTGGACAGATTAGTCTAGGTGTTATGTCTAGAAAGCAAGGCGAAGGAGAAGGAACCAAGATGATGGCATAGATAAAAGCGGTACTCACTGTCCCCCACATCCACATCAAAATTACAACTAAAATAGTGAACATCATTTAGAACTGCCTGAAATCTGATTGAATGGAAATCTTACAACTAGAGAAGTAAAGAAGAAACCACATCAAGACTGGTAGGAGGGCAGAAGCACAGAACAGGCTAGTCTGACACCTTCATGTGGCGTGTTTTTAATTGGGAGTGATATCAAGGCAGTAAGGTCTCCTATGAGAGGCAACGGGTCACAGACCCATACCAGAATGGTCAGCCCAGGCTTCCAATGCCAGGAAAAGAAGTCCCCATACTTGAGGCTGTAAAAACCAGCAGACATTGTGACTAGTGACACGGAGGCTGATGGATACCCAGGCAGTCCCTCTTTAAAATTCCAGTACATGGACTTACTCGGACTCAATACCTCTGGGCTCTAGCACTGAGGCAGTGGCTTTAGGGGATCCAGGGACATATGGGAAGGAACTGGAATGTCTGGCATCGGGGCAGGGATTCTGAGGTGGCTTCCTCCCAGATGGGGGTGTTCACAGGGGTCATTGATCCTGTGCTGGGACCTCCTCCATCAGAGAGCTGACTGGCTGCCATATCTGAGTTTCCATCAGCATGGTTCACTCAGCCCTGGTGACTCCCTGAGGCCCCACCCCATCCAATTTGCAACCCACTCAAGCTGTTAGCAGCAACTTTTCCATATGAATGGTCTTTAGTGGTTCAAGTTTCAGACTTTTCTAAAATTTTCTCAAGCAGCAGCTGGCATCAGTGTGCCCCATACATATCAATAAGAGGCCCAAGACCGGGCACTAGCACCAGCCTGCATAGCTTCACAGCTTGTCCTTGCCTGAGCACTTCCAAGCCCAACACAAGTAGAAGCTATCTGCAGATCTCTCTGTAGCTCCTGCTAGGTGGCCCCATGCAATGGTTGACTTTACGCCTGCCAGGAAGCCCCAAAGCCAGTGCACCTGGTTGACAGCTTCAGACCATGCCCAATTACAACTCTATAAACCCACAAGCAACACACTCAAGGGGAAGACTCAGCACAAAAGCTCCACTGAAACAAGTCCTGCTCCATAGAGGTGTCTCCTGCTCAGAAACTCTCTCATTGTAGTTGAAGCTGGTTCTTACAACCATTGGCCTAGAAGTCAATTCTTCTCAGTGACTCCAATAGCAATCAAGGCTCAACTACAACAAGACTGTGCACAAACCCACACAGGGGCACACCTAGAGTGCCCAGCTCAGGTGACTGAAGAGGCTGAGCCACTGGGCCCTATAGGACACCTGCTATACAATGCCACTTTACCAATTCCAGCAGACATAGGTGCTCTACCTAATACATAGAAACAAACACAGGGAGAAGACAAAAGGTGAAGACAAAGAAACATGTCACAAATGAACAGAAGAAATCTCCAAAAAATAACCAAATAAAATGAAAACAAACAAACTACTATATAGAGAGTTTAAAACAATGCTTATTTAGGATGCTCAAAGATCTTAATGAGAGCTTCAGGGACTTAGTGAGATTTTCAAGGATATTAATGAGAATTTCAAAGACATGAAAAAAAATCGGTCAGAAATTAAGCATACACTAACTGAAAAAGAATAATTTACTGGGACTCGGCAGAAGAGTAGCGTATTCCAAGAATTAAATCAATGATTTGGAATATGAGGAAGCAAAGAACACACAATCAGAAGAGCAAAAAGAAAAAAACCATTTCAGAAATATGAAGACAGTGTAAGGAGCCTCTGGGACAACTTCAGGCATACCAACATTTGCATTACAGGAATGCAGAAGGAGAAGAGAAAGAGCAACATATTGAAAACTTATTTGAAGAAACAATGACAGAAAGTTTCCCCTACTTGGTGAAAGAAATAGACTTACAAGTGCAGGAAGTACAGAGTCTCAAACAAGAGGAACTCAAAGAGACCCACACCAAGACACATCATAATTAAAATGCCAAGGGTTAAAGACAGAATATTAAAAGCAGCAAGAGAAAAACAGCTACTTCCAAGGGAGTACCCATACAACTGTCAGCTAAATCTCAACAGAAACTATGCAGGCCAGAAAGGAGTGGCAAGCAATACTCAAAATGGTGAATAGCAAGGGCCTACAAGCAAGATTACCCAGAAAAGCTATCATTTAGAATTGAAGGTCAGATAAAGAGTTTCACAGACAAGAAAAAGCTAAGAGTCCAAATCAGTACTACATGAAATGTTGAAGGTATTCTTTAAGAAGAGAAACAAAATGAAGAAAAAAGATAAAAAGATGAATAAAATGCCAATAAATACATATCTATCAATGATTCAATGTGAAAACTGGGACTCAGAACAGTTGGACATTGAAACTGAGACTGAAACATTTTTTGTTCTTATACATTTATTTCTAGTATGCAGAGGCAAGATATTTTTGAAGAAAAGAAACAGGAAGAGTGATTGATATAGAGGCAGGGAGGCATTGAACAGGCTGTCAAGCTACAGGGGGAAGGCTGGGGTGGTTGGGAGGCGGATGCTGGGGGAGATCAACTGAAGGCCTTGTATGCATGCATATGAGCATAACCAATGAATGAAAGACACTGGGGCGGGGAGGGGGGTGGGTGGGGACATTGCTGGGGGGTAAGGGAGGCTGGGGGAAGGATAAAAGGGGGAAAAGGAAAACATATGTACTACTATTAAATATAAGTTATACTGCAAAAAAATAAAAAATATATTAAATTGAAAAAAAATCAAACGAAAAAGGAATCTAATTAACAAAATTAACTGATTAATAAAATAAAACCAGAGCCATGGAAACATGGAACAGACTGAGGAATCTCAGAGGGAAGGGGCTAGGGAGGGGGCAGGAAGAGATTAACCAAAGAACTTGTATGCATATATGCATTACCTATGGATACAGACAATAGGGTGGTGAAGGCCTGGGGCAGGGGTGGGTGGAGGGCAGTGGGGGGGGGTGGTATTTATAATATTCTCAATAATAAAGATTTTTTTAAATGAAAGCAATGCCAAGTAAATGTAACTTGAAAGCTCTGGACTTTATAACTTCTCACTGAGCATTTATAACCCTTCTTGAACTATATCCTGTAATTCAGTGAAAATAAGGTTTCTAAAAATATTGTACATGTTGGATTTGTATAAGTATTCTACTTGATATTTCTTGATATTAACTAGATGGAAAGATCCCAACCTAAATACAAACCAAGCAAGAAACTGTATTACATTTCATATAGTTAAAAGAAATTTGACTTTCTTTATCTTTGGCATATTTCCCATTTTGGAAAAATATCAACTATCTTTGAAAGTGTAGAAAATATTGAGAATTTTTGAAATTTTTATTTGCATCCTTTTGAGCATTTTTATCTTCTGTATGCTAATTATTATGTAATATAAACAGCATTAAATTGATGTGATATTTATGAGGATGATCATTTTTTTTTGGAAATTTAGCCTATTAAAGGAAACACCTATTTATTTCCATTTTATTGTGTATAAACATGCATATTATTTTGTTTTTATTTCTCATGAGATCTGAACTATCTTAACTTGTAAACTATTCCATAAAGATTTCATACCTGTTAAGTCATATGAAAATATACATCTAAAATGTATTTTGTGTTTTAGATGCTTCTATTTAAACACTACTTCCTTATGATGAAATGAACAGTATCATTTTTAGCAGTATCTTTTTTTAGGACCAAAAATAATTCTAAATTAGATGCCTTTTAGCCCTGGCCAGCATAGTTCAATGGTTAGAACACCAACTCTGCACCAGAGGGTTATAGGTTCAATTCCTGGTCAAGGTCATGTACCTGGGTTGCAGCTGGAATCCCCACAGGGAGATATGTCTCTCTCATATTGATGTTTTTCTCCCCCCTCCCCCCCTCACTTCCACTAAAATCAATGGAAAAAATATCCTCACTCCTTGGGTGAGGATCAAAAAAAATTATAAAATTGGGTGCCTTTTAAATATATTTGTTGAGAAGTTATTTCAGAGTTATACAGCGATTGGTTGCCTCCAGCATGCACCCAAACCAGGACTGTGGATTGAGCCTGCAACCAAGGTATGTGCCCTTGACTGGAATCGAACCATGACCCTGAGTCTATGGGCTGATGTTCTAGCCACTGAGCCAAACATGCTAGGGGAAGCCCATCTCTTCATAGTCACAGGAGTAGGTTAGAGAACCCAATGGTTCTATTGTAAGGCTAAGACCACCTCCTGATTGAGCCTGAGCCTTAAACTTGTGGTAAGGTTCAGGGGTCTAACACCCAATTTTCTTTATCTCTGGAGTCTAGGGAAATGTTCACACCGGCCATTTGTCATTAAAGACAAATGGGTAAACCACAGTCAGCTCATTCACTTTCAAGGGAAGATATGCTTAACCGGGAATGGTAATTAATTAAAACTTTACCGTGTCTTAGTTTCTTTTATCTGCTTAGAAGGCTGCTTACCTTAGATTATAATGTCATCTCCAGTTCATAGAATTTTCCAGTGTTTTATGGTGCATCTTCACAGCCTCCTGACCTTGCTCCAGATTCCAGGGTGAATTTCATCCAGAGATCTTTAGCCTCTAGTTATTGACCCCATTTTCAGAAGGGACTGCTCCTAAAAGGCAGGATTTACAGATTAACTCTAGAAGCTTTTTTGAACACAAGGCCAGAGAGAATGAGGACTTGGGAAGAGCATGTTAAGTTTCAAAGTTCTTTTTGTTTTGTTTTTATCTTTTTAAGAGAGATAAACAAAAATTTGTTGTTTCACCCATGTATTCATTAATTGGTTGTTTCTTATATGTGCCCTGACAAGGGGTTTAACCCACAACCTTGGTGTATCGGATCCACATTCTAACAGAACTACCATGCCAGGGCTTAGTTTAAAGGTTTTTTTAAATAAAATCCCAAGGACTAACATAAAGTTGCCACATTTTATGTTGTATACACATAGACATTTTTTAAAAATAGGTAGGAAAGAATCCTATATAGTAAAATCCTAATATGCTAAGTGTCCAGTCATCTGTTCAACCAATCAAAGCATAATATACTAATGATATGCTAAGGCCACTCAGCTGCTCTGATTGGTAGGTTAGCTTGCTCCTGGGGTCCGGTCAATCAGAACTGAGTGAGATGGGCCGGGCATGCCCGGGGGCCCCCGGGGGCCTTCTCTGGCTGGCCAACCTCCCGAGTCCCTCCACGGCCCTGATCGTGCACCAGTGGGGTCCTTTGGCCTGCCTCACACCCTCTCGTAAACCAGTTTCAGCCTGTCCCAAAAGCCAGGGACCCCACTGGTGCACGAATTCATGCACCAGGCCTCTAGTCTGATAATAAAAAGATAATTACTTATATTGAATGAATTTAGCTTATAAAAAACTAACTGTAGGGATTTTATATTTCTCTTTTTACCATTCTGGGGAAAACTTTGTTATGAACTCTTACTGCCATTTATGAACCATCATCATTAAACACATGCATATTGTGAAACTGATGATCTAAAAGTCACACATTTAAGCAGATGCTTAATGTAGTATGGCTAGTATGAGGGGGAGACACATAGGACTAAAGATGGCAGGAGGAAGCAGAATTAATTTTTTAAATATCTTTTTTATTGATTTTGTAAGAAGGGAGAGGGAGAGGTAGAAACATCAATGATGAGAGAGAATCATTGATTGGCTGGAGATTGAGCCAGCCACCCAGGCGTGTGCTCTGCCTGACCTGAATCGAACCACAATCTCCTGGTTCATGGGTTGACATTCAGCCACTGAGCCACACTGGCCGGTGGTAGATTATTTTTAACATGCTATATAACATTTCATTTTTTCATTTGGCTGGAATAACTACTGTCTATGGATAATGAGCTTGTTAACAACTATCTGTGGATAATGAGCTTGGAAGGTAATCTATACTAGACTTCTTGTTTTTGTTTTTTTGGTAGTTTTTAATTTCAGTTTGGATTATACTTGGGGGGGGGAAAATCAATCTCTTGTCTCTCTTTCCATTCTAACTTCCCTCAGAGCGTCTACATGGCTCCAAGCACAATCCTCAGACACAGCCCCGAGATGAAGACTATGAAGGGGCCCCATGGAATTGTGACAGCTGCACATTTCTGAACCACCCAGCACTAAATCGCTGTGAGCAGTGTGAGATGCCCCGGTACACCTGAGTTGAGAAGAGTCTGCACCAGGTTGACAGTGAAGCTGAGTACCCACTAGAAGAAAAGGAAACTGGGGGGATCTTCATCTGTCCAGCCTTTTTATTTCAGATTCCATAGGGGGGGAGGAGGAATGGCACTGGAGCTGCCTGTGCTCACTACAGGAAAAATGGGGAAGGTTTTTTTCCCTGTCTTAACTCATTACAGAGTGACAGAAAGGGATACTTGAAACTGGGAAAGGATTCTCTCCTGAAAGAATGTACACAGAGAAGTCAAGAGCCCTGTGGAATCCAATTGTTGAAGTTACTGCTGAGTGACCTGTATTTTATAAACTAGAACTTTGAATCATAGTGTGACATGTTACAGTTTATGCAGACAAACTGTGAATCCCCATAGCAGACTTATCTGGTCAAAGCTCTCTGAAAAACCAAGAGCCCCCCCCCCATGCTTTTTCCCATTGCTTCCTACTGAGGAGGACAGGAAGAAGCACTTAGAATATGATGGGCAGAGGGCAAAATAATAGAGTATTTGTAACTGCTGCTTTTTTTCAGGGGTGATTTCCAAAACACAAACAAGATGTTTTAAAATGTGACTTGCAGTAGTCAGGAATTAGGCATATTATGCCCTTTGTCAAAAGTATAATCATTGCTTGTACAATGATTCCTTGAGTTATATCAACACTGGTAACCAAGACCTAATTACGCCACATAATAGATATATTTTTGAAGTAACTGCATGCTTTTATTAGGTCACTGGTTTAAAAAAAAAAAAACGAGTCCTTACAAAGTATGATTTTATGAATGACCTTCTCGTAAAACTGCTCTGTCAGTAGCACAATGAATGTATGCCCATTGTAAATCCATTCCAAAATCCATTTGGAAACTTGGATCTCAGCTGTGGTTCTACAAGATACATTTGCAGTGCATAGGGCCTTTTTTGCCCCCTCCTTTCAGTTTTGTGAGGGATTCATGATGTTTACAGCACAGATACTACTTTGTGCCATAACCCTAACTTAGCTGAAAAAATTAATATTAGTTCAATAAATATTTATTTGCACATACCTTCATAAACCAGAGAGGGAAAGTATAGTGGGCCAATATCATTAAGTTGGGGAGAAAGAGAGGCTAGTTAAAAAATATGATTAAGAATAAGGTGAATAAAAAGGACTTTGAAGCTAAGAACTTTTAAAATTTAACATACTATATTCAGAAATAACACTGAGTTCCAAGTAGTTCAAGTGATACTGAAGCACTCCTTATTTATGAAACTAGAACTTTAGGGTGTGCACAACTGAAGAGATGTAAAATCAGAATGTACCACTGGAAAAATTTTAATAAGACATTCAATTAAGGATTCTACCATCATTGAGAATTGGATTTTGGAATCTTCCCCTTATTTGCATAAATATAAACAGCAATAAAATTGAAAGTTTTTCCAATCCTTAAGGATTTTTCCTGAGGTTATAAATTTAGAAAAATCCACCTTCCCTCCCCCACCCCCCATGCACACACTTCAAGCTGTCATTGCATTCTAATTTGGCAGTAATCTCTGGCAGACGTAGAAAAATAAGCTGCATTTAATAGCATAATGAAACCAAAGGCATAACAATTCATCATAGTTTTCCATAAAAATCATACTTTCACACTCTACAAAGTGTGGCTATGTAATTACACTGATAAAACCTCTCATACAACAATTGTGGCAAAACTGTGAAAACAATGGTGAGAAAGCAGATGGACTTAAAAGCATTAACCTGAAAACAGCATCCTTTAAAGGCTTCTGTAACACGTATCTGTCCGTCTCCAATAACAGTCCTATTCTGTAACATTCCATCTTTGCCTTTGTATGGTTTCATTATCTCTTTAGTGATGGTGGACCCCACTTGGTATTTAGTAACAATTTAGGGGGAAATCTATATACTGGTTGTTGTTCTAGCTAAAGGTTTACCACTATTCTTAGTGATATGCTCAAGTGGCAGCAACTAACTTGGAAGTTGGCAGTTGAGAATGAAAGTAGCATGTTATGAAAACAGTTTGATGCTTTATTAAAACCATATAGATGACTTTAAAATTATTGCATGAACATACTCCAGGTTACTAAGCTGCTGTTATACAGTTGATGCATGGTTCCAGTCCTTTGGTGATATAGCTAGTCAATCATTGTTTTCACCTGCCAGGAAAAATGAGAAACCAGTCTATTTGATAGGTATTAGAGGGTGGGGTATGACACATCAGATTTATTTTAAGAAAGTGTTTTTTGTATGTGTTCATTTCTGATTGTGCACAATTTTCATACATCAACATAGACTGTATTTAGTTTTTGAAATAAGCAAAATCATTTGACACTGAGAAATCTGATACATTTAACTGTGTCCCGTGTATCCATTACTTCTTGTTTGTGACCAGTTTGAACAAGAATTCATTCAACTTTCAAGGTAAAGTATCTCCTAGTTAGATTGACATATACAATTGGCATATAAATGGTAAGATACAAATTGGATGGTGCCTGCCTGCTGAGGGGTGCCTATGCTCTTGAGATCGCTTGTACCCTTCTTGTTTCTATTAAAAAAATTTTCTTAACACAGACTTAATGATACTTTTTGTTGTTGTTAATCCTCATCTGAGGATATTTTTTCCATTGATTTTTTCAGAGAGAGTGAAAGGGAGGTGTGTGTGGGGGGAGAGAGAGAGAGAGAGAGAGAGAGAGAGAGATTCATGTGACAGATACATATACATGGGATGGTTGCCTCATGCAGATATCCTCTTGAAGTAGCATGAACCAGGTATGTGACCTTGACTGGGAATCAAGACCTCGACCCTTTGGTGGGCAAGCTAACGCTCTAACCACCATGCAATGCCAGCCAGGCCAGACACATTTCAGAAATGTATTTCACTGTTTTAAAAACTGGGTTTTTGGAGAGCACATTTACCATTTTGTTAAAAGTGCACGGCCCCCTAAATTTTGGAGTAGGTCTTAAAAATTTATAGAGGAGCCAGAAATTTTCTAATAAGCATTGTAAAAGTGTTTCAAATTGATAATGACCTTGTTTGGGAGAGGGTAGATGCAGGGTTTTAAAGAAACAAAGAAATGTATTGTAAAAGTAGTTTTTAGAGCAGACTAACAATGGTGGGGGAAGTGTTGCTAATTTATTTCCCTGAAAGAAATGGGATGTGTGATGAGAAGTTTAATAATTTTTAAAGAGCTGGTCTCAAGTTTAGTATTTTAATTACTTCCTAAAATTTTGTCATTGCTTTGTCCCAGTTATCTAAGATTCATACCCAGCTTTCTATGGCAACTCAAGTTTTATATAGTATTTTAAGAGGTAATTGTAATGTCTGATGCTATAAACGAAAAGAATATAAGGTATGGGAAGATTGTTCTTTGAAAATATCAACAATGTATCCTGGAATGTGAAGATGCCCCTTAGAGTTAAAACTGATTTATTTTAATACTGTAGTCATCGTTCAGACTTTGAGTTCGTGTTAAAACAGTTTGTGTATATCTGTAAAGGACAAAAGATCACTGAAATGTTATTTTTAAAAATCATTAAATTAGGCACTGTCTGTGTTGCACCACTACTGACTTTCTGAGAGAATTAACAGTGTTTTCTTACTGTAAAATTTAATTCTAATGACATTTTCACATTTACCAGAAATGCATTTTTTCCTATACCATGTGCAACCCCAGATATTTAAAACTAGATTTTGCATGGCATGGGCATTCAGAAATTAATATAATGGCTCAATTTTAATTTTTAAAGCCATGAAAAGTTATTTTGCGACTGAACAATTCTGAATTCTTAATAATGACACCTAATGTCCATGTTTCCCTATTGTAAAAGAATTTGTTTCTTTATTAAAACAGCAAGAACTTATTAAATCTTGTAAATACGTTGTCTCTTAGATTTCTGTGTATGCTGTGAATCAAATTATTTTGAAGTGAAATTGTACAAAGGCATTTAAAAGGCTATGCATGCATTGTACCTCCAAACAATACATATTCGGAAAGTCAATGATTACTGCAAAATAAATTAATGAAAAATAAACTTTACATTCTGCATCTTTTCTGTGTAGTTAGAAATTATTTCTGGTCTGAAATACACTCTCAGAAACTTACTCTTAAGTCACATTTCTGTTCTATTAGAATATGTACTAATGTTGAGGTATTATATGTACACTACTCTAATTTTAAGTTGGGTCAAAGTATATATAAGCAAATATTATATAAAAGGTAGAATATGTTAGGAACTTACATTATTTTTAAAAAGAAAGTAATTTTTTAAAAATCTTTATATCATCTGTCGCTAATTTTTTAAAGACAAACAATCACAGAGGCCCTGAACCTCATTTTGCCAGGATTTGGAGTCAACTTCCCAGCTTTTTCACAGATATCACCACAGATGAATTATATAGTAGACTAGAGGCCCGGTGCACAAAATTCATGCATGGGGAGCGGGGAATGTCCCTCAGCCCAGCCTGCACCCTCTCCAATCTGGGACCCCTCGAGGGATGTCCGACTGCCCGTTTATGCTCGATCCTAGTAATCAAGATGGGCAATCAGACATCCTTCTCACAATCCAGGACTGCTGGCTCCAAACTGCTCACCTGCCTGCCTCCCTAGTTGCCCCTAACCGCTTCTGCTTGCCAGCCTGATCACCCCCTAACCACTACCCTGACAGCCTATTTGCCCCTAACTTCCCTCCTTTGCCAGCCTGGTCACCCCTAACTGCCCTCCCCTGCAGGCTTGATCGCCCCCAACTACCCTCCCTTGCAGGCCTGGTTCCTCCCAACTGTCCTCCTCTGCTGGCCTGATGGCCCACAACTGCCCTGCATTGCAGGCCTGAAACCTCCCAACTGTCCTCCCCTGCTGGCCTGATCACCCACAATTGCCCTCCCTTGCAGGCCTGGAACGTCCCAACGGCCCTCCCCTGCTGGCCATCTTGTGGTAACCATCTTGTGTCCACATGGGGGCAGGATCTTTGACCACATGGGGGCAGCCATCTTGTGTGTTGGAGTGATGGTCAATATGCATATTACTCTTTTATTAGATAGGATAGAGGCCTGGTGCATGGGTGGGGGCCAGTTGGTTTGCCCTGAAGGGTGTCCCGGATCAGGGTGGTGGTTCCCTTGGGGTGAGGGGTGGCCTGGGTGAGGGGCCTGTGGAGGTTTGCAGGCCAGCCACACACCCCAGCGACCCAACTGGAGGCCCTGGTATCTGGGATTAATCTATGTCTACAATTGAAACTTTGTAGCCTGGAGCGGAGGCGAGCCTTCTGATTGCTATGCTCCATGGCGGCAGCCATTTCTGTTTGAAACTTTGTAGCCTAGGCTGGCAATGGCAGGCTGAAAGCTTGGCTTCCTCCATTGCCAGGTAAACCCAAGCCTCTGTTCTCTCCAGCTCAGTGGCTGTCGCCATTTCTGTATCTTATAATTGAAACTTTGTAACATTGAGTGGAGGCCTAGGCCCCCAATGGCAGGCAGAAAGCTTGGCTTCCTCTATTGCCAGGGAAACCCAAGCCTTCCTCCTGCTCTCAGTGGTGGCAGCCATCTTGGTTGGGGTTTATTTGCATAATCTGCTCCTGATTGGCTGGTGGGTGTGGCTTCTAGGTGTGGCGACAGTACAGTCAAATTTGCATATTACTCTTTTATTAGATAAGGTAGACTTTTCAGTGATTAAGAATATTTGTTACAGAAACATTGAACAGGCCATCAAACCTCAAAGGGAAGATAGGGGAGGGGGAATGGAGGGGCTAAAGATTAACCAAAGGACTTGTATGCATGCATCCTATCTAATAAAAGAGTAATATTCAAATTGACCATACCTCTGATCAAGTCACGTCCACCAGCCAATCAGAAGCTGGGGCGGGGCCAGCTGGGGCTAAGGCCAGGGCTGGAGACAAGGCAGACCCTGGGGGTGGAGCTAAGGCAGCCAGCAGCGAGTGTGTGGCCCCCGGGACCAGGTAGCCACAGGTAGGGGCTGAGCCGAGCAGGGCAATGGCTGGGTACCCAAGGCCTAAAGCCTCTGGTTGGGGGTGAGTGGTCAGTAGGACATCCCCTGAGGGCTCCCAGTATGTGTGAGGGGGCAGGTTGGGCTCAGGGTTCACCCACCCCCAGTGCACGAATTTCGTGCACTGGGCCCCTAGTATAAAAAGAATCAATGGACACAGACAGTAGTGGGTGAGGTATGTGCTGGGAGTGGGAGCGGCTAGTGAGAGGCCCATGGGAAAAGGAGACATATGTACTATTTTAAAACAATAAATTTTTTAAAAAGATAAATTACATGACCTAATGAAAACAAACAAAAAAATGCATTTCAAGTCAAAATAATTTCTATTAAATTTTTACTATAAGAAATTTTTCAGACAAGTACAGAAGAATCATGATCCTGCATTTACTTATCACCCAACTTCCAAAATTATCCATATATAAGCAATCTTATTTCATCAATGTTCTAATCCACCTCTCTAATTATTTTTAAACAAATCTCACACATAGCAAGTTATCTCAATTTAGCATAAGCACCATATACTCATCGCACCTTACCAAATAATGTTTTGTTAAATATCTAGTGTTAAATTACCCAAGTTTCTTATGAATTTTTTACAAGCATGTCTAAATTTTTATAAATAGAACACTTGAAATTATTATGTCTCATATCTTTAATCTATATATTTCCCCTCCCTTTCTGTCAGAAGTCATAAGGATACTTTACCTCATCAACTACATGGTTATCTTCCACCACATATTACAGTAAAGTAATGCATAGAAAAATCAAAGATAACATTAAAAATACTATGTAAAGTACCTGGCCAGTGTGCCTCAGTGGTTGAGTATTAACCCATGAACCAAGAGGTAACTGGTTCAATTCCCTGTTAAGGCACATAGGCAGATTGTGGGCTCGGTCCTCAGTAGGGGTCATGCAGGAGGCAACTGATCGATATTTCTTTCTATCCTCCCTTTCTAAAATCAATAAATATATTTAAAAATAAAATTTTAAAAATAGAGACTTTATTTTTTAAAAATAGTATGTATTCTGCTTGACCCAGAGATCCCCCTTTTGAGAATATATCCTGAAAACTTCAAAACACCAATTAGAAAGAATATATGCACCCTTATGTTCATAGCAGTGTTATCTACAATAACTAAGATTTGGAAACAGCCCAAGTGCTCATTAGTAAGTGAATGTATATATATATAAAAAAAAAACTGGGACATTTACAAAATGCAATACTATGCAGCTGTAAAAAAGACAGATCATTTTCTTACCCTTTGGATGGACCCAGAAAATATTATGCTCAGTGAAATAAGTCAAATTGAGAAAGACACATATCACATGATCTCACTTATTTGTGGAATCTAATGAACAAAATGAATTGACAAAATATAAATAAATAAGACCCAAATCAGGAAGGCATGCAACAGACTGACATACCTCAATGTGGGGCTGGGTAGATACAGAGATAAACCAACGAACTTATATACTTACTAGAGGCCTGGTGCACAAAATTTGTGCACTTTGGGGGAGGATGTTCCCTCAGCCCAGCTTGTGCTCCTGCAGTCTGGGAGTCCTCGGGCCTAAGCTGTCAGTCAGACATCTTTAGCACTGCTGTGGTGGCAGGAGAGGCTCCTGCCACCACTGCTGCACCTGCCAGCTATGAACCTGGCTTCTGGCTGAGTGGCACTTCCCCTGTGGGAGTGCACTGAACGCCAGCGGGCAGCTCCTGCATTAAGTATCTGCCTCTTGGTGGTCAGTGCACATCATTTCACCATTCAGTCGATTTGCATATTAGCCTTTTATTATTTAGGATTAGAGGCCCAGTACATGAAATTTGTGCACAGAGGGTAGGGGGTGTCCCTCAGCCCAGCCTGCACCATCTCCAATCTGGGACATCCCTCTCACAATCCAGGACTGGTGGCTCCCAACTGCTCACCTGCCTGCCTGCCTGGTTGCCCCTAAATGCTTCTGCCTGCCAGCCTGATCACCCCCTAACCACTCCCCTGCCAGCCTTAGCAATGCCTAACTGCTCCCTTGCCAGCCCAGTTGCCCCTAACTGCCATCCCCTGCTAGCATGGTCTCCCCCAGCTACCCTTCCCTGCTGGCCTGGTCCCCCCTACAACCCTCCCCTGCAGGTTTTGTTCCTCCCAACTGCCCTCCCCTGCTGGCCTAGTCCCCCCTACAACCCTCCCCTGAAGGACTTGTCCCACCCAACTGCCCTCCCCTGCCAACCTGGTCACCCCCCACTGCCCTCCCCTGCAGACCTGGTCACCCCCCACTGCCCTTCCCTGCAGGCCTGGTCCCCCCCCAACTGCCCTCCCCTGCCAACCTGGTCACCCCCCACTGCCCTCCCTTGCAGACCTGGTTCCCCCCAACTGCCCTCCCCTGCAGGCCTAGTCACCCCTACAATCTTCCCCTGCAGGCCTTGTTCCTCCCAACTGCCCTCCTCTGCTGGCCCAGTCAACCCTAACTGCCCTCCCTTGCTGGCCTGGTTACTCCTAACTTCCCTCCCCTGCAGGCCTTGTTCCTCCCAACTGTCCTCACCTGCTGGCCTGATCCCACTCAACTGCCCTTCCCTGCCAAACTGGGCACCCTTCACTGCCCTCCCCTGCAGACCTGGTCACCCCCCAACTTCCCTCCCCTGCCAACCTGATCCTCTCAAACGCCCTCTCCTACAGGCCTGGTCCCCCCAACCGCCCTCCCCTGCAGGCCTGGGTCCCCCTCAACTGCCCTCCCCTGCAGCCCTAGTCCCCCCAAAATGCCCTCCTCTGCAGGCCTGGTCCCTCTAAACTGTCCTCCCTTTCAGGCCTGGTCACCCTCAACTGCCCTCCCCTGCTGGCCATCTTGTGGTGGCCATTTTGTGTCCACATGGGACAGCCATCCTGTGTTGGAGTGATGGTCAATTTGCATATTATCCTTTTATTATATAGGATTAGTGGCCCAGTGCAAGAATTTGTGCACATTGAAAGAGAATTAATTAGAAGAAATATTTTAATATCACTATTTGCCAAGTCCTGGGTGTGGGTATCCAGCTTCTTCCTTCCTCCCGGTCAGTCTGTGATGGCACCCTGCCCATGGGGATGCAGGGTCAAAGCTGGCACCTCACGAGACTGCAGGGACTCCCCCCAAGTCCCAGAGTTCCTCAGCCCCACGAAGCTAGCACATGGGGCTGGTGAGGGGGATGAGAGTGGTAGCCTGGCTCTAAGAAAACCGCCCTGGGCCTCCCTGGGTTACATCTGGGTTCCTTCATGAAAAGAGCCAGAGGTATCAGGGTTGAGTATGGAGCCAACAGCAGCAGTAGCGGTGGAAGAAGCTGTCATGGCTGGCTCTTTGCCTATCACGGTGCCTGTACTGCAGCAAACAGCAGAACATGCCCTGGTGGGAATGTCTCTATCAAAGGAGTAGGGTAGGGGCTGTTTGAGAATATGCCTGGCTGGCTACCAAGGTTCCACGTTCTGTTGGGCTCCATCATCAGGAATTGAGGTCACTGCTCTTGTCAGGAAATGAAATCACTGCTCTTGTGTGGGGAGAAGCTCAGGGTAGGGGACCAAGCAGTGACCAGGGAGGTTTCCTGTCATGTTAATAACCCAGGTCAATGCTGGGGGCTGGATATGGAGTGTGGGCAGCTACCACAACCCCCAACACTAGAGCTGAATCTCATTTCCCCAAGGTGGAGGTAGAGTGGAGGTGGTGCCCTTTGCCCTGATGCTTAGGCCATGGGGCTAGTGACCCATGGGGCAACTCCCCCAAGTCCTGGAGTCCCGCAGCCCCATGGCCAGTGCCCCACAGGACTCCCCAGATGCACCTCCTGATTAACTTCCCTCCAGGGCCCTCGTGCACTCAGCATCAAGCCCATCCCCACTCACCTGCACACACCCACTGTGCACACAGCCATCTTGTGAAAGCATGAGGGCAACACGGTGTGAGAACCACCTAGGCTTTTATTAGTAAGACTAGAGGCCTGGTGCACAAAATTCATGCATGGGGGGCAGGGGTGTCCCTCAGCCCAGCCTGCACCCTCTCCAATCTGGGACCCCTTGAGGGATGTCCGACTGCCCATTTAGGGCCGATCAGGCCTAAATGGGCAGTCGGACATCATTCTCATAATCCAGGACTGCTGGCTCCAAATTGCTCGCCTGCCTGCCTCCCTGATTGCCCCTAACTGCTTCTGCTTGCCAGCCTGATCACCCCCTAACCACCACCCTGACAGCCTAATTGATGTCTAACTGCTCCCCTGCCAGCCTGTTTGCCCCCAACTTCCCTCCTCTGCTGGCCTGGTCACCCCAAACTGCCCTCCCCTGCAGGCTTGATCGCCCCCAATGGCCCTCTCCTGCAGGCCTGGTCCCTCCCAACTGCCCTCCTCTGCTGTCCTGATCACCCACAACTGCCCTCCCTTGCAGGCCTGGAACCTCCCAACAGCCCTCCCCTGCTGGCCATCTTGTGGTGGCTACCTTGTGTCCACATGGGGACAGGATCTTTGACCACATGGGGGCAGCCATCTTGTGTGTTGGAGTGATGTCAATCTGCAAATTACTCTTTTATTAGTTAGGATATGCATAGCCCATGGGCATGGGCAATAGGGTGGAGAAGACCTAGGGGGTGTGAAGGGGTTGGGGAAGGGGAAGAAGGGTAAATAAGAGATATCTGTAATACTGGCAACAATTTAAAAAATAGTATGTAAAGTATTTTTCTTATTCCCCTTGTAATTGTTTCCTGCATCCTGGATTGTCACTTTTTAAAGAATTAATTTGAATTTTAGAAAGAGAAGAAAGGGGAGGGGGAGAGAGAAACAATGTCAGAGGGAAACACCAACCTGTAATCCACTATCTGTATATTGATTTCTTTAGTGATTAGCTCAGTGTTCCGCGCAGAAGTGTGGGGCACTACTGGGCATGGATGCCCAGTGTTTGTCTTCCACCTCCATTTCTACAAAGACTTCCTGACTTGACTTTGGCCTGTTGGCCTTTTTCCAGGACATTACCCAGGTGATGTTTGGTGTCTGAGGTTTCAAAGGTTTTAATAATAGAGTACATAATATGTGGATAAGATTTTGGTTCATCAGATCCAGATTCTCATAGCAGTCATCTCCTGAATGGTGATGAGTGTGCTTTTGATCACCCTTCCATGGCCTGTGAGAAAAATCAGCTGATACAGCCTAGCTTCCTAAAGTTTTGCATTTTAGTTTGGAAACAAAATGCTAATTATTATCCTATATAATAAAAGCCTAATGTGCTAAGTGTCTGGTCAGCTGGTTGGCTGTTCAACCAATCAAAGCATAATATGCTAATGACGTGCTAAGGCTGCTAAACCACTCACTATGATATGCACTGACCACCGGGGGCAGACAGTTGACCAGTTGACCAGTCCCTATGAAGTGCACTGACCACCAGAGGGAAGACGCTCCAACTGCTAGATTAGCTTGCTGCTGGGGTCCAGCTGATTGAGACTGAGCGAGACAGGCTGCACATGTCCTGGAGTCCTCCCACAGTTCCTCCCAGGCTGGCCAACCTCCCACATTTCTCCCCGGCCCCGATTGTGCTCCAGTCCCTTGGCCTGGCCTGTACCCTCTTGCAGTCTGGGACCCCTCAGGGTATGTCAGAGAGCCAGTTTCAGTCTGATCCCACAGGCAAGGCTGAGGGACCCCGCTGGTGCACGAATTCGTGCACTGGGCCTCTAGTATTATATACTATATACTCTGCTTTTTTGGACTTGTATAATTTATTGTGTTCAGGACTGAGCCTGTTTTTCGGTAGTTCTATTCCCTTGATCAAGAACCACAACATTTATAGCCATTTCTAAATCCCATCCCCCATTTCTGATTTAAATCACTAAGAGTAGTTTGCTTTGGGTGTACATAATTCAAAAAGATCTTTATTTGAAAGGTATTTTGGGTTGTGGGGAGAAAAGGAAATTGGGTTAGCATACTAAAATAATTTGTATTCCTTATACACTTTAACAATGAATCAAATGGTCACATGTGGTGGACTCCTAGTTCAAGGTTACAATTTGAGTTTTTCTACCCCAATTCTGAAATTATTGTATTGCCTATCATGGTGGCGGGACTGCAGCTGGGGAGGAGCCTGGAACCAAAGTACACACTCTTGACTGGAATCAAACCCAGGACCCTTAGATATGAAGGCCAATTCTCTATCCACTGAGTCAAACTGGCTAGGGCCAAATAAAAAGTAATTTTTATGAAATTCTAAACTACAAAGTCAGGCAGTAAAACTTCAGAAAACTGAATCAATTGAGAAATTATTCTAGGTTTACACAATGTGAATTCTGGATCCAAGAGGTGCAATAAGAGATACCAGAAGGAATGAACATAGCAGCTAGGATAGAAGCAACAACATCACATCAGAATTCTCCGACATTTATGTGGAAAACTCGAACAACTCTCATATTTTAACAGTCAAAACAGACAACATTGTGAGCTTGGTTAAATCTCCATATAATAAAATTTTGTGTTTCACATGAACTAAATCTTCTTTCAAATGTCTACCAAACATTTTTAAAATTTATTTTAGAGAGAAAAGGAAGGGAGAGGAAAGGGAAGGAAGAGATGGCAGAGACAGAGACAGGTAGAGAGAGAGAAACATGAATCAGTAGCCTCCTGCACATGCCCTGACTGGGGATCGAACCCACAGCTTATGTATGTGTCCTAACTGGAAACTTTTTGGTGTATGGGACAACACTCTATCCACTGAGCCAAACCAGCTAGGGCACACAACTTTTTTATGCCACACAAATTCTTATGACAGTATTTTTCTTTGTTTGAAGTATGAGAATTGCCTGAACTATTAAGGATAACAGTTGTGGAGGTGGACTATCTGACCTGCCAACAACCTACTTGTTGTGTGATCTTCTACAAGTTACTTTCTCTCAAACTCAGTCACCTCATCTGTGAAAGGTAATAGCACTCTATCTCATTGAGTGTGAGTAAAAATAAATAAAATTATATTTAAAGCACATAGAATAGTCCCTAGCATATTCTAAATGCTCAAAATCTTTGTTAACTATTATCATCATGTTGTTTCTATTTTAAAACTATCACAATAGCTCAGCTGGTGTGGCTCAGTAGTTGAGTGTTGACCTATGAACCAAGAGGTCACCAATTTGATTCACTGTCAGGACATACACCCATGTTTTGGGCTCGATTCCCAGTGGGGGCGAGGTGTGCAGGAGGCAACCAATCAATGATTCTCTCTCACTGATATTTCTAGCTCTCTATCCCTCTCCTTCTCTCCCTCTAAAATCAATAAAAACATTAATAGAACTACTATTAGTATTACAAAATATATACAGCAAAGTGTCAATTGAAGGAAAAATAGTTCTAAAATAGCAGGAGTCTTCAATATAACATTTTAAATAATGGATTAAACATCTAGACAT